>OX422194.1:7907772-8275272 GCA_949130485.1 Agelas oroides | reverse complement strand
CCCGAGGGCACCCGGGCTGTAGCGTCCCGAGCGCAGCGAGGGCGCTACTAGGGGGCCCGAGGGTTTATAAATCGCGTAGATCCCGTTGGTCTCAGTGTCTCACTTTTTTAGATCATGGCTAGCACTGTTGTGAACTCCAGCATATTTTCGAAGCAAATACCGCCATCACAAGCGACGGAAAGCTTTGGACACGAAGAGCCGTCGGACTAGCTACCCTGCAGAGCGAACCGAGCGAACGGAACATACCTCGACAACCGAACTATAACTCACCTGTGTTCTGAACGTACGGGCGCAGGTTACGATATACCTCGGTGAAGAAAGGTCACGCCGAGAACAACGAACGGCTGTTCAAAGCGTTGTCTTCAGTCGAAGAACACAGCCAGTTTCAAAGACAGCGCTGCTCACGGAGGTGGTGTACGGATAATAACCGGACTTCCGCATACGCTCGAATGGAAAAACAATTTTTTTGATTTACTGAAAACAAAAATTCGCTTATTTACACAAAATATACTTGTATTTACGCACATCAAAATATTTGTTTATATATAATCTATGTACATACTACTGACAATGTAAGGCCAAAACAATGGCCTCATGCTCTGAGCAATAAATTACAGGTGTTCTATGAGAATTTACAAGTATTCTATGGGATTTAGAACACCTGCTGTTGACCAATCATATTGAAGCATTTACTACAACCATGATCTAAATACATGTACCTTACAGTAGAGGAGGTTTCTATCTACATGGGTAGGAAAGCCTGGGGCAATTGAGGAGGGAGCTATTTTTCATTAGCACTGTTGGAGGATACACCTTGCTAAAATATAGTACACTTTCACTAATTTCGTTCTCGAGCACCCCCTACCTCTACCTGCAGTACAGGAAGTTTCTATCTACATGGGTAGGAGAGCCTGGGGCAATGTAGCCTCATCTGAGAAGAGACAAGGCTACACACACTAGAAAAGGTGTTCAAGTGGAAGATGACAGCTAGTTCACACTGCAGCACACACTAATGAGGCTCTCCAGAGATTGACACCTGCTAACCCTTGTGCACACCCCAACCTCATCACACTGTACATTTCTTGAGTTACCCCACACTTTCTAGAGGTAGACACCTGCTAACCCATTTGTTTTATCTCACTGAAGTAAAAGCACTTGATCTTGTTACAAGCCAGAATACCAACCTTACCACACTGTATATTTATTGAGTTACCCCACAAGAAGGTCAGAACCATGCAACACACCTCAGGTTCTTCTCAGATTCCCCGAGGTACTTGCTGATGACCTCTGGACCGTTGATGAGCTGAACCTGTGTGCACAGCCATACTGCTACATCATTGTAGGTAACACTGGGTAAGGTTATGATGGTACCTGCTTGGATCCCAGAATACGCGCGATTGTCCTCGCTAAGAGTGTCTTTCCAGACCCGGGAGGACCGTATAACAGGATACCCTGCGTGCAAGAGCAAGTTGTACATAGGGCAAATGATAGTGACTGCACTGTGGTAGTAGAAGCTCATAAAACAAGTTTGAACACTTTTTTCACTCCTGTGAGCATCTACCAGTTTCTTAATTACGTCCCATTTTAAAGTAGATAGACCCTTGGATTAAACAGGTAGACAAATGAATAGACTCAAATGCCTTGGGTAGATAGATGAATAGTATTAATTATGTCAAATCCATTCGCAGATGCTATGAAGCGGCAAAGTCGTGAGTATAATATGTGTGAAAAACAAAATGGTCACCTATTAATGCTCAGAGCATCTTGCCTCACACTGGAATGTAGATGTTATGAGGCGAAAATAGAGGAAAGTGAAAAGGCCAGTAGTTGCCAGAATCGAATCCAGGATTGTGAGGGTTGGTGGTTGTCCGGCTGTCGTGGCTCAGTGGCTCAGTGGCAGAGCACTGGCAGCTCAAGCCAGAGGTGTCCTGGGTTCGACTTCCGGTGACCGCCAGCCTTTTCACTTTCCTCTATTTTTGCCTCATAACATCTACATTCCTTCATTAATAAAAATGGCTACCAATTGCACATAGATGGGTAGCTAGTATACATGGCAATCAACACACTATGGTGGTACTGACTCAAATGCAAGTAAGCCTACATGTTACCTTGACATGGCTAACACCCAGCTTCTCCAGCACATCTGGGGACGTTCCTAACGTAAAAACAACGTATAGCACTGTGTATTCTTGTTGTGTACGTGCTAAAACTGAAATGCTCGTCAAATGATGCAGCTAATAATGAGGCTAAGCAGCATATAGCCTTCATAAAACATGGTCCACGTTACGTTACAAGTGTGGAAGAACATGGACATCATGATTGGGATGAACCTGAGCAGGTCCTATATTAGTGTGGAAAATGTGATTGACTGACCGACCAGTGTATATATAATATGCATAGTCGCTTGCCCATTCTCAGAAACTTCGAGAAAAGACAGAGGCTAGATGTCGAGAAAGACAATGAAATGAACAAGACAAAGAAACTACCGGTAGTTAGGCTATATAGGCTCAGACAGCAGAGATCCTTGTCCTAGCTTCATGTGCGGGTATGTGTCCCAGGTAAGAACTGCATTTGCTACTGCTTTCTACACAAGCTGTGGGATCAGTACTTTGCTCAGGCTCGCCCCACGACGATCAATCATCTGTCTAGGAATGTCACTATATCATGTACCCACACCTCTGGAGGCAAACGCCCTCCTGTACAACTCGTCAATCTCCCTCTTCAGCCCACCCACCCCCAGCTCCACAAACTTGCTGAACTTCTCTCGAAAATTAATAGCCTCTTTGAAGGACATGGCTCGCTCTAGCTCAGCTACAATGCCTCCAGCTTCAGTTGGCATCCAACTATCAGTAGGTGTCCGTTCTTGTTGTTGTTGCTGCTGCTGCTGCTGTGGTGAAACAGGTTCTCTCTTGATGGCAACAGTGAGGTCTCTCCCAGAGCCTCCGTTAATGATACAACTGACAGCAAACTCTGAGAGTACTGTAGGATCCCTGCATTTAAACGGACCGACATAGACACTGTAGTGCTTCCTGAAGTTCTGTGAGCAGAACGCTGTGTTCAACATGGTAGTCCTTGGAGTGGTAGTAGGGGGATTTATTGTCATATCACCTCCACTCGCCAATTTGGGGTCTATGCAGAAGAGGTCAAAGTTCAGCCCATGAAGGCTGACTTTGGTCTCTGCTGCATAGTGGCAGTCGGCAGTGGTGCTTCGAGGGAGGGAGTCCGAGCATCCACTAACTGCAAAAATGAAGTCAATAAAGCATGAACTTGGAAATGTAATGTGATTTTTATTATTACTTACCTGCCCAGATTTCGGGCTTGCGTTTATGTACCAGACTTCCAGTATCCACAGGACAGCCAAACTGACTAGGTGGAAACTCCACATAGTACCTACAGATCTCCTCCTTCTGCCCTTCCTTCGCTCCCTTTGGATTAAGGTGCTGCACTTTGTAGTTGGCATGTGGGTTACAGGGGAGTGTGATGACAGTCACTCTTGGTTGTTTCGTGACCTCACAAATCTCCCCCTCTTCATAAATCAGCTTGATCCCCTCTCCAGGAATGTGGGGTTCCAGTTGCTCCACTCGGGGAAGAGTCCCCGTACATGTGGGCTTCACCCCAGGCACAACTAGACAGGTGGGGGACTTGTTATTGTTGCAAGCTGGTGTAGAGTTTGGAGAAGGACAGAGACTGAACTTGAGGGTGGATCCGCGAGGGTTTTGCATGCTGTAGTGAAACTGTCTTGAGCTGAAGTCCTCCAGACTGTAAGGTACTCCTTGTTCAGACCTCCATGTACACAGATTGCAATTCTGGAAGAAATATGAAAGTTTGGAAAATTAGAACAGTGGGGTGAAGTAGATACGGTTTTCAGGTTAAAGTTAAATCATTCAGTGTCGGTGCATCATGTTGGAGAACTCTTACAGTAATGTCAGCTGGATATGAATTTGAGAGAGAAAAGATTTAGGTAGCTTTCCAAAGGAGGCAGGACACAGTTGAACTTCACTCGTACCTCAACAGGGCTCTTTCAACTATGTTTGTGCAGAGCACTGGTACTAGTTCACAATTGCCTTGTTCCCAGGTTCTCCTGGAGAGCTAGTGGGGAGAGACTGGGAACGAGGCTACGTTTGTGTCACCTTTTATCAAACACCTCTGGTAGCAGATTACCTCGTGTAACACCCATTAATGTAACAACCATGTCAACTGAGTTTAGCAATGGCTCTGGTTTGGTCATGCAAATACACACTATCAGAGTGCCGCTTCACCTGGTCTCCAGCTGGGCACTGCCCCTCACCTCCTGCTACAGGTCTAAGGGTGTGAGGAGGTCCTCCCTGGGGAAGAGGAGGCTGGTGGTGTCCACGTGCACCCTGGGAGGGAGGAGCAGGCTGGTGGTGTCCACTCTGGGAGGGAGGAGGAGGCGGGTGGTTTCCACTCTGGGGAAGAGGAGGCTGGTGGTGTCCACTCTGGGAGGGAGGAGGAGGCTGGTGGTTTCCATTCTGGGGAAGATGAGGCTGGTGGTTTCCACTCTGGGGAAGAGGAGGAGGCTGGTGGTGTCCACCCTGGGAGGGAGGAGGGGGCTGGTGGTGTCCACCCTGGGAGGGAGGAGGAGGCTGGTGGTGTCCATCCTGTGAATAGTCTGTACTTTGGGGGTCACAAACGACCATCCCCACCACCAAAACTAGCACCATTCCCAGCAGCAATCCCCGATTTTGCATCATGAATTGCCTCGTCTAGCTACACTGCTCGACACCGCTATACATGTAGTACTACGGGAACACCGCCTTCTCGTGCGCGCGCATCCACACAACGTTAATTGCGCGGTTTACAACATACCATGAATGCTTTTACAGCTCTAGATGCACCTCAGCTGATCCTAGCTCGAGAGCGCAGGCACGCCTGACCTTTGTACGCACACAGTAAACAACTGTTTCCATGTTATACATAATACTACCAAAGTAGCTATCTTTTACTGGTGATCATATCGGATACATCACAGATCTGCATGGAAACTTGTAAACCACACTCCTGGGTCCTTTGTAGTGTGCACAAACATCTGTGACAGCATTTTATGGGCCTTAAAACAGGTCTAGATGTTGGCAGTTGAGACACTAGCCTCGTTCCCGTGCCTGGGAATGAGGCACACATGGTATGTCAGCTTGGCAGCAGTGTCCTGCGTGATCAACGATGTCGAACTATTGTATCTACAGCGTATATAACCTCATACCCAGGCACCTCTTGCTAACTCTGACTGGTTTAATTTGAGGCTAAAGCCAAGCCCAAGTTTTATACTTGTTTATCTTGAGTTCTGGGGTCCGTCTTCTGTATGTACATGTATATATTTCACTCGAAATGAAGTTGGTTTCCCCCCCCTTTTAGCCACATATTGAAGATGATGACACATTGTTAAACGTGCACGTACAAAACTCTTGTATTCAACCGAGGCAGACAAATGAATACAATAACAGAACTGTTAGGCTAGGCCAAGTAAGTCAGGAGGAGGAGGAAGGGTTGGATCCCATTGGTTCACCATTGCGAGTTTTTGCCAGAAATTCCTCGACACGTTTCTTGTAAGCCCTGGAGTCCACCTGAAGAAAGTAACAAAATGCAGAGAAGGTAATGCACACGCACACACCCGCACACATGCACACACACACACACACGCATGCACACACACAGGCACACACACGCATGTATATACACACATGCAAGCACACATGCATGCACACACACGCAAGCACACACACGCAAGCACACACACAAGCACACACGCAAGCACACACGCAAGCACACACACACACACGCACATGCACACACACACACACATGCACACACACAGGCACACACACGCATGTACACACATGCAAGCACACACGCATGCACACACACGCAAGCACACACACACAAGCACACACACACAAGCACACACACGCATGCACACACGCAAGCACACACACACACACACACATGCACACACACACACGCATGCACACACACAGGCACACACATGCATGTACACACACGCATGCACACACACGCAAGCACACACACAAGCACACACACGCATGCACACACATACACACACATGCACACACGCGCACACACACGCATGCATGCACACACACGCAAGCACACACACAAGCACACACACGCATGCACACACATACACACACATGCACACACGCGCACACACACGCATGCATGCACACACACGCATGCACACACAAGCACACACATACTCACGCACAATGTCATACACACACTAGGAAAGGAGCAAAGTGATTGAGCAGATTCCATGGCAAGCGGCCACTCAAATTGCAGCTTGTGTTCTAACTATTACACACTTATCAACAAGCTGACTCAGCACAACTAAGAAAGCACTCGGAAGTCACCAGACATCCTTTCCCCTAGCCTCATACCGAGGCTCCTCCCCCGTTTATCTGGGGAGGAGCCTCGGTATGAGGCTACTTTCGGGTCCGGGAGCTATATTATGATATTACTGTCAATCCACTCTAATTACAGCTCACCTTGGGTGTAGACTGCTGGGCCAGTGCTGATGCTACTTGTGAGAGGGCCTTCTGGTAGGCAGCCCTGACGTCTGTCATGGAGGGGGGAGCCTGTGAGAAGAGAGGTATAGTGCATAGCAACTGGGACCTTTGAACAGAGTGCTCGACAGTCTGAGTGAAAGTGCAAGTCCCTCCAATGATACCCCCATCCTGAGCTTCAGTGCAGCTTTGAGCCACCAGTGGTGATGGTGGTTTGATGTCACAGACTTAAAACTTCCTGGAATAGTTGATCATTCTCTGGTGCCAAGATGGTGATATATTTCTAATGTAGCCTCGTTCCCAGGCTCTCCCCACTAAGGAGGACAGCCTGGGAACGAGGCTACAGCTCAGTCAACAGCACATGATGACATCATTTTTGCTGTTGAGGGAAACATCATCATGCGCTCTTGCTCAGTTGAAAACTTGGATCTATGATAGCCTGAAAATGAGGCTGGAAAAGAGGCTAGGGACAGAGCTAGGTCTGAACACAAAGATGGGACTAGCCTTGTGCCTCCTCCTCCGACGTGGCCTGGTAGGCTGGGCATAAAATAAAGCCTGGGAATAAGACTAGGCCTCGGCCTGGGGATACAAGGCTGAGGAGAAGAGGCCAGAACATGTCAAGTACCTTGTGACTGGAGGAGGAACGTGTGGAATACTCTTTGATGTAGTCGGCATAGCTGCCATGAAGCAGTGTCTCTGCACGGACACCACCAAAATCCATGCCAGGACTCCGGGAACGACTGCGGGACCTTTGGAGAAAAACAAAAGCAAAAAAAACTCTCTTTTCAAGCATCCAAAAAGACAAAGTGTAACATTAGAACTTCAGTGGCTCGAGCCTCGGAAAGTCCGTACCTTTTCCGCTTCTCTTTCTCCTTCCTGCTGGTATGGCGAGACTTCCTCTCCTCTCCCCTGCCGCTCCTCTCTCTTCGCTTCTCTTTCTCTCTCTCCTTCTCTCTTTCTCGCTCTCCACTTCGTCCACTGCCTGCCTCTCTACGGTGGGAGGAGGAGGAAGAGGAGGACGCCCCCTCGGCACTGTGGCGATGGTGACCTGTGAGTGCAGGGGGGATACATGAAACATCCACACGAAAAACACCCAGAAACTAAGAGCACCTTGCCTATCAAGACACAAGAAACAATTCCCAACTACAGATTATTTCTCCCTGAGTTAGGGTCACTGCAACATTATGAAGAGGAAGGTTATCTGTTACCAACTTGAGCTCGGAAAATAACTTTAACCCCCACAATATTAGGGTGGTTCCACTGTAGTTAGACATTCACATCATAGAAACCACAGTTGGAAGTAATGGGGAATGTTCGTTCGTCATACGTCCTACGACTACGGCATGGGAATATTACTTTGACTACTGTCCAGTTACTTGTCTTACGACTACTGCTGGATTTGTGCGTTCCCTCTCCCTTCTTCTCGGTCTTCTTCTTCTTTATATCTCCCAGCAGAGCCTCGGCAGCCTCAGTAAGTTGGCGCTTGCTAGACGGACGGAGGAGGGGAGCCACGCATGCAGCATACAAGATAAACACACAACATACTCACTAAGGTAAGACACAGGATACATGATAGGCAGACATAACCCAACAAGACCCTCCCTACTAAGAATGGTGTAGATGAATGAGTTGGCACTGAGACAGGAGGGGTGACCAGTGAAATCAAGTTGTGTACACACTGACATAATCAAAAGGTAAGTTTGGGATAGGGAAGGGGAGATTACATGTTGAGGAGGAGGGAAAGGAGAGGGAAGGAGAGGAGGAGGAGGGAGAGGAGGAGGAGGGAGAGTTTGAGAAGGAAGGAGAGGAGGGGGAGGGAGAGGAGGAGGAGAAGGAGGAGGGAGAGGAGAAGGAAGGAGAGGAGGAGGGAGAAGAGGGGGAGGGCAAGGAGGAAGAAGAGGGGGAGGAGGGTGAAGTTGAGGATGAGGAAGTGGAAGAGGCAGAAGATGAGAAGGAGGAAGGGGGAGAGAAAATGAGAAGGAGAAAGGGGTGTGGGGGGAACAAGCAGCAGCTAGGATGAAGGGGAAAAGGTTGTGAAGAGGACAAGTGATTAGCACAGCCAGGAACTTGGTCGAGGGCAAGAGATTAGGGGGAAGGGGACACAAACCAGAGGTCACACACACAAGATACCAGTGCACACAGGGGAAGCATAAACTTTAATGTTAGGTTACAGAAAGCAAAGGAAATCAAGCAGTGTCCATGGCATAGTTACTCACACCATTTCTCGTCCAATGAGTCCCAATTTCCCTAATGGAGTTATGTGGTGAGGTACGTATACAGACTACAGTACCAAAACTATCAATAAAATGCAAGTATGTGAATACAAAATCAAAAGCTAGAGTGAAGTCCAGCTTCTACTGAACATGCAGAAAAAAAGAACGAGTTCATTTGATGCATACAAGTCCCTTCAAGGAGGTTAGTTTCTCCAAAGTCCAGTCCACTTACCGCCCACTATCCACATTACAAGTAGCTTCTGTTTACAGTCAATTTTACTGCCCATATTGTCCACAATAGCTTCAGTTTACAGTCAACAACATAACAACAAGAATCCATGTCCACATAACACAACCAACTCATTGGCAAGTTTATTGGACTGCACAAGTTCTTACAGAAGTGAGCCCTCACTTTGGAAACAGGAGTTGTGTCCTAAAGGCCGGACACATTGCGTTTCGATGAAGAGTAGCAAGAAGCACCGAGCGAAATAAATATCATAAATAGTATTTGTTTGTCCTAAGCAAGATTAAAAGTATGACCCTGAATTGTGAATCTTGTCTGTCTGTTTTTGTTTTTTTTTGTTTTTTTTTTGTTTTTTTTTTGGTAAAAGATAAAATTAAAATCAATCTTCAGATAATTTTTGTCAATAAACTCCATGATTCGATCTGGTTGTCTGTGTCAAATATCTTGAGTGATTTTTTTTGTTGTTGTTGTTGTTGTTGTTAAAAATAGCTAATTTCAAAATAAAATCGAGTCCAGAAAAAAGGGTATTTTTTGGTGGCATAGAGCTGTCACACACACAACGCTATGAAGAATCTTGTTCCTCCTTATTAAGCTTTTGTTTCGCATTGGACGGACGCTGTTGCGAGTAGGAATAAGTTTTCGAGCTATTCCTTGGCGGGGTCACAATGTCTCTAGTTGTAGTCGGAGGAGGAAGAGGAGGAGGCTGCATGTGGGGGGGTGGAGGGTGTGGAAGGCCCCACCACGGACGAGGAGGCCTGTAGGGTCCTAACCTGGGGGTGGGGTAGACTGCTGAGGGCTGGGGGGGCATGGGGGGCATACGACGGTCTGCAAACATGTGAGGTCCCATGGGGTATCCAGCAAAATAGGGATAGGGGGCAGGGTAGGATGGATGGTGGTGGTGTCGAGGGGGATAGTGGGGCATGTAGGGTGAGTGGCTGACACTGCCGCTTGAGTGATGGTTGGGGTGGCCGGAGAGGGTATCACTGTCTGTCTCTATCTTCTGCCACAGTCTGCACAACTTCTCTCCGACAGTCGGCTCCACCTCCTGAGGAAAAATCAAACACACAAGCGGCTGAAAAAAGTGACCAATCAGAGCAGCAGATTCATTGCCCAGACAAGAAGTGAAAGCTCTTAAATTGCACAACTGAAATACAGCATTCTTCCCAAGTTCTCACAACTTCCAATTGCAAGAGCATCAACTACATTGGAGCCAATCAAATCAGAGAGCAGAATTCAACAGCTTCTTTAATTTGATTGGATGGCACCGCTCTTGCTCTTGCAACTGGCAGTTGCAGTTTCTTCTCTCTCCCTCTAGATCAGCCATTCGTGCAGTCATGAGTGATTCTACTTCCGCTACCTGCATTCCAGGAACTTGGACGGACGATGTTGCCTCGTTTCCTGGCTTCCCTTCGCCCATGCCACCACTGAGTGCACCCAAAACCACACCATACAACTTGACGAGATTTTCTGTCATGTTCAAGACATTTCTGCCCAGTAGAAACCAGCAAGCGTACTCGCACTTTGTTAATCAGTAGGTACGTAAATTTTGTGGGACTAAACCTGATTGCCGCAGTAATTTGATGGCCGTCTACGATCACTGGACTGGACTGGTGGACTGACACTAAAAATCATTTTTATGCTTTCCAATGACACTCACTCACTTGTTGGGTTGTGTGGAAGCCCTGCAGCTTTGTTTCTAGCTACATACATGGTCCCAGAGCAAATAACTCACTACTCATACAGTATTCATGAGGGTCTTTGTACCCAGTGTAATGTCTTTCTCCTCTATGATGTAGTGTAGACAATCGGAACCTGACTTCAGTTCCTAAGACTTCAGATGAGGTTTGGTAGTTTGGTAAATGTTTTAGTTGTCATTACGCCATACTGTACATTGTAACAAGTGTATATATACAATGAGCAATCTGATCGCATGCTCGGTGCAATACTTGTTCCTTCGTACAAGCATCATCTAGACTACCAAATGTCAGTTGTCCTGTGAGGACCAACAACATACGATGTTGCTCCCTCTAATATTTGACTAACCGTTAGATCACTTTTGCTCCTACCCTGACAATTTTTGGAAATGAAGCCCAGCTTATGCACAGTGGTTATTGCCATCAAAAATTTACTGCTTTGGCATAAAGTCAGTCTGTCCAAGAAGAGAGCTGTTTTGGGGGTAATATTATGCATCATCATGCAACCCTACAGGCGAGTGAGTCTCATTAGAAAGCGTAAAAATGATTTTTAATGTCAGTCCACCAGTCCAGTCCACCAGTCCAGTCTACCAGTCCAGTCCACTAGTCCAGTCCAGTGATTGTAGACGGCTTAATTTGATCCCTTGAAAGGTTTTGGATCAAAAAGAAAACCTCATCATACGCTAGCTTTCTCACTCAATCAACAGTAGCACACACTGCATATAATGGAATATTTTGTGCATGTGTCTCCTCGGGGGAGGGGGGGAGGGACAGGCTAGGGACAAGGCTATAACACTGCATGCCTCAACACGTACTAATAACTGACCTGGCCATCTCTGCTAATCTTCACAGGCTTGTTGTCATTCCAGGGGTTCTTCAGGTCTTGGCAGGCAGAGAACTCCAGAGTACCTCTGTTAGGAAAATAAACAAACAAAAGGAGTGGCAATTCTAAATAAAGCACACCATACAGAGTTTTGAAACTGGTCTCTTGAACTAGTCTCGTGCCCAGACCCAACCCTCTCACGAGGAAAGGGTCTGGTGTCAAGTGTTGAAGCCTTGTAATTGTTAGTGTAGAATTACAAATTGCTCAGTGTTGGATAATGAATCTCATAACATGCTTTGAGCAGTACTATTGAAGTACTTGTTCTCGCTTCCGCGTTAGTTATTCCAATAAACGCTGCTCTGCGATTTGATTGGCCGCTCCACGCTTCTGGAGCTAGCCCAAGGATTTGGACTTGTGACACCAGACCCCTTCTCCTCGGCATGAGCTGGGTGGGGTCTGGGCACGAGACTACTCTTGAACTATCATCACTAAGGACAAATTACTCCACCCACAGGACAATCAAAACGCTTTCTTTCCAGATCGCTATCACACAGTACTCTCAATAGTAGCTTAGAGAGAAATAGCATCTGTTGAACCCAGACTAGTGCTTGCCAGCACTCTCAGACACACTCAACTCTTGGTTCATACTCCTCAGTTGACAGTAAACAAAACTGTCAGTAAAACTTTAAACAAGCAACAGACTTAAATAATTCCTGCAATATTTTTAGTTCTGTGACAAGCCATTCATTTTTGCTGAATCGTTGCGTGGCTAGCGTCAACCCTGCTCACTTGTGTATCCAGTCCAGTTTGAACACGCCTCCTAGCTGTGCCTGTGAGATGCCGGGAGGGAGCACCCACGGGATGTGGGGGCCATCACGACGGGAATCAGACATCAGACGAGCTATTCCTGGGGGGAGGGAAGGAGAAACACACCTGGAGAGTCCAGCTTGAAGACAAATGAGTTAAGGACTTAGCAAATCGGAAATATTCGAGCCTGTTGCTAACATGATTTAACCACAGTGTAACCAAGCTAGAGGGATGGTCTCATGCCCATACTCCATACTCTCACGAGGTGGAATGTGGCCATGCACTTGTCATGTGACAATCTATATGTGTGTTAGTAGAAATCCAAGATCATTCTGTAGCATAAATTATCTGCGTTCAAAATCCTTGTTAAGGGCTGGGCTCACACGTGCCTTGTAGATGTATTGGATGTGCCTACAAAGCATGTGTGAGCACCCCTCCCACCCCCCTCCCTCCCAACTCCCCCCCTGCCTTTCTCCCACCCCCTTTAGTGATGCAGTGTGGAAGGCAATCAAGATATGCTCCAGAATATCATTCGATGTCTACACGGGACTGTCACATACATGATGATTAAAAACAACCACTACGGTAGCCTCACTCCCAGGACAAACTGGGATGGGGCAGCTTGGAGAGTTTGGTAGCATTAAAAAGAAACCTCTTACCTTGGAATCGTCCACTCTCTCTCACCGAGAATACAAGCAGCACATTCCGACAGTCCTGGTGGTATGAGGATAGGTACATTAAGTGATACCTAGTAACAGCTGGGAGTTTTGAATCACTACAACCCCCGTTTACATGAGGCCTTTAACCCGGATCCCAATCTGGATTAAACTAACCCGAGTTAGTACGTGTAAACGGGGGCTTAAGTAACCAGCCATTGAAATATAGTGCTCAGCTTCTAGGTGGCAGAAGGCATGGTCTAGGTAAATGCATAGGTATAGGATGTGTGCATATGTGATGTATGCATCTACATGTATGTGGATGCATGTGTACATCACATGTACATGTACACATGAATGTATGTACATTGTATATGCATGTGTGTGTGTGTGTGTGATATGTGCATATGTGATGTATGTGCATGTAGGTGTATATACATGTATGTACACTGCATGTTGGTATATGTGTACTTATATGCACGTGTGTGTGTGTGCTTACCCTGTATGCTTTGTTCAGTTTCTTCTCATTGTATGGTGGTGTAGACCAAACTCCCTGAGTGAAACACCAAACACACGTCACATTAAGAGAAAACCACAAAAGGACAAACCAGTTGAATTATTAAGAGCATTGTAGGGGCAACTGACCAAGCCATGTCTGCAGAGCAGGTTCAGCTGGTCGTTAGACTAGCTAAGCTTCCACAAGTTAACTGCAACAGTTACAATCCTTAGCAATGGCAATGTATTCTCACCCTATCCTTAGCGATGGCAATATATTCTCACCCTACCCTTAGCAACGGCAACGTATTCTCACCCTATCCTTAGCGATGGCAATGTTTTCGTGGTTGTTGCTCTTCATGACAAAGTACCGTGTGTTTGAGAACAGTTTGTCCACAATACGATGAGGACCCGAGTGGTGGTCTGAGGGAAGACAGACAAGGGTCAGTCAGAGCAGGGTGGGTAAATCAGTCCATTGATCAATCAATCAAACAATCAGTCAGTCAATCAACCATTGATCAATCAATCAATCAGTCAATCAACCAATCAATCAATTGATCGATCAATCAGTCAATCAACCAATTCAATTGATTGATCAATCAACAGTCCATCAATTGACTGATTGATCAATCAATCAATCAATCGATTGATTGATCAATCAATCAATCAATCGATTGATTGATCAATCAGTCAATCAACCAATCAATCAATTGATCGATCAATCAGTCAATCAACCAATCAATCAATTGATCGATCAATCAGTCAATCAACCAATTCAATTGATTGATCAATCAACAGTCCATCAATTGACTGATTGATCAATCAATCAATCAATCGATTGATTGATCAATCAGTCAATCAACCAATCAATCAATTGATCAATCAATCAGTCAATCAACCAATCAATCAATTGATCAATCAATCAGTCAATCAACCTCAGCTATAACTTTGACATGTAAAGTGACCTTGTAAAACGGTGAACCACAATATATGTCACAAGTTGTGATTTGTTAGTGAAAGTGGTCCAGTTCACACAACTCCCTCACCTCTGCACTAAAACTCCTACTCCTAGCAACAAAGGCTGAGAAGGGGGGGTGGGGTCATACCTTTGCTTTTCTCTCTTGACTTGGATCTGTCCGACTTCTCAGTTTTCTCTGGCTTTGAAGAGGAGTGAGATTCTGAGAGAAAACAATTACAAGGTTTCTGTCTCAGCATAAATTGTCAATTGATATCAGCAACATTGTATTAAAACCCTGCAAAAACATGTCATGTGACATGTCAAAGCATGTGAACTCACTGGGCCATAGTAAACGTACTCAAGAGCAGTCACATGACTATCACATGAGCCGGCACATAAATCAGGGGGTTTCATGAGGAGAGGGGAAACCCTTTAACCTAAGATCTTGGCAATAATGAGCGTTTAGAAGTACATGTAATTGTGACAACTAAGTGGTATTTTTCTTCGGGACCATACATTTTACTCCAACTTGGTTTCAGAATCAACCTCAGACAGTGTAACAAAACACAACAATTTCCTGTCACCAGAACCTCTCCCCTCGTAGGTGGGGTCTGGACACGAGACATACCCCCTCTAGCGATCCAAGTCATTATTAGTCTACCCTAACTTACATGTATGAGAAGTGCAGGGGCGATTACCTTACCCTATCCCTTCCCTTTTATTACGGATATTCTGAACATAGGTTTATTTACGTTTATAAAACCCTGTGAATCAAACTGGCACATCACACCCAGACCTCACCCTCTCACGAGGAAAAGGGTCTGGTAACTGTTGAGTGCTTTTTTTGACTCTAGCCAATGAAATAGCGCTACGTCATAAAGATGTCATCATTCACTTATTCAAAAATCAACACATTGCTGGCTCCGCACAACCAAGGAAGCACTCAATATAGTCACCAGATCCTTTTCCTCATGAGAGGGTGGGGTCTGGGGACGAGACTAAGCTTTCGATGGCACAATATCCACTTTCCCAAGCCATGCGAGACACTGGCAGACTAACCTGGCTACAGGAAAACCATGCACAACCCAAGTATAACTTGCCTTTCTTTTCAAAGACAATAGGGGAGATAGCTCTCTTCTTCTTGCCTGGGGAAATGGATACATGTACCATAATGTCAGCTCAGAGGAGTGCCGCTATATGGCTCGGTTCTGCCAGTAGCTAACTGCTTGATAACTCGAGGTAGTACCCCCCAACGACACACACACACGCACGCACGCACGTGCACACACACAAACACAAACACGCACACATGTGCACACACACACACAAACACAAACACAAACATGCACACATGTGCACACACACACACACACACACACACACTTTCGTTACCCTCTTCCTTGTCTTCTCCTTCCTCTTTTTTCTCCCCCTCCTTCTCTCCTTCTCTCTCCGCATTATCGTTACTGACATCCTCATCGGAGGGATCTACTAGCGACTTCTCACTAATGGGACTATCACCTGGGGGGGGAGGGGATGGACATTCCAATTAATGAGCACCAACATTTTACAGAAAAGTATTCTAATTATAAGCATGCGAAAAAAAATTACTTTCAAACTGTTAGGAGTGCCTTCTACATGTGTAATTAGAGTGACAGTATAGTGTTACCCTATCACAGAAATGGGTATGCAACATTAAGACTTGCTCCTAATTAAATCACATTACACCAAGTACCCTAATGGTATCCTCTATGCATACATAGCTGTCCCCATCTCCCGGTCACCCCAGCACAACTGGTGAAACCTGGTATTGGTTGAAACACATCCTGTGCAGTGGGTGACTTTGCATAACATCTAGGCCTATTTTTCAGGGAGATGTGGTTCCTTGATTGTTCATACGTGTGTGACCCAATTTCCCACTCTGTCCCATACGACGCAGACTTTAGCATGTTGACATGCTAAACTCCTTGTGCACACGAGAGGCGTACTAACGCATCCGATATGACCACAATTTCTGTTACCTTAGGAACACAATCCCAAGGCACCACACAAGTGACCTCAACATGACCACACGATCTCAGGTTTCGGTAATCAGTATAATTGACCACAAAAGATCAGTTTCTTAGCACACAACATGTGCATATCTCCTGAACATGTGCTGACCGACAACACCAGTCAGCCAACGCTATCATAACACTTACTTTTACACAAACAGTGTAACAGAGCCCACTTGCCCCACACTTGGGTAACATATTAGTGAGATGCTGGGGCGAGCCTGAGCGAGTAGATGGTCAAGCAAATTTGATAAACTTGGGTAACATACTACAAGTCTAGGTGAACCCAGCAGGCTAGAAGACTTTAGCAACTATAGATTTGGGTAACATACATGTGTGTATGGACCTTATGCAATTGACGTCATCACCTCACGTAACCAAACGTGAAACGGACAGTGGACGGAAATCCAGATACTACGCTGCCATTTTGAGTAGCAAAAATGACCGCGGTCTATGGAGCTTAAGTACAGCGGAGCAGTTTGCGAGCTCCTTTCTCACCAGCGCAAGAAGTGATTTTACATTTACACCCAGAATGCACAAGGTCTCAACAGGATCTAACGCTCACCGAAGTGAATAAGCTTACCTGCATGCCTCGTTGACGCAGTGAGCTCGCAAAGTGCTTTGCTGTACTTAAGCTCCATAGACCGCGGTCTTCCTTGCCACTCAAAATGGCAGCGTAGTATCCGGATTTCCGTCCACTGTCCGTTTTACGTTTGGTTACGTGAGGTATTGCATAAGGTCTATAATGTGGTCAATGAACCATGTTTTATGTAACGTCAATTGTGTTGGACTTCCTCTGTGAGATATGGACTAAAATTTTTGTGTCACTCGAATTCGGAGGTATTTCTGATAAAGCTACTACGCTGGACGCTGGGTGAGATTGGCTCTTTTTTTTTTTGTCATTTAAACAACCATGCAAAAAATCATTGTTTTTGATCAACCCAAATCGTAGGTTCACGATTTCTTGCTTCTGACCACATGTGACAAATTGACTGATACACTGTTACCCAAGGAGTAAAAATGGAGGGGTGAGGGGGTGAGACCCTGAGAATTCCCTCCAATCTTGGCAATGAAGAATTACTGTACTCACACAATGTGAAGCGCATATTCGCTATTAAGTACTGGTCTGTGTGTGGTTAGTGCGTAACTCTAAACAAAGCACACCAAATGCACCTCGCTGTTAGGCGCTCACTTCCTTCCTGAGCAGAAAGCATATTCGCTATTAAGTACTGGTCTGTGTGTGGTTAGTGCGTAACTCTAAACAAAGCACACCAAATGCACCTCGCTGTTAGGCGCTCACTTCCTTCCTGAGCAGAAAGCATATTCGCTATTAAGTACTGGTCTGTGTGTGGTTAGTGCGTAACTCTAAACAAAGCACACCAAATGCACCTCGCTGTTAGGCGCTCACTTCCTTCCTGAGCAGAAAGCATATTCGCTATTAAGTACTGGTCTGTGTGTGGTTAGTGCGTAACTCTAAACAAAGCACACCAAATGCACCTTGCTGTTAGGCGCTCACTTCCTTCCTGAGCAGAAAGCATATTCGCTATTAAGTACTGGTCTGTGTGTGGTTAGTGCGTAACTCTAAACAAAGCACACCAAATGCACCTCGCTGTTAGGCGCTCACTTCCTTCCTGAGCAGAAAGCATATTCGCTATTAAGTACTGGTCTGTGTGTGGTTAGTGCGTAACTCTAAACAAAGCACACCAAATGCACCTTGCTGTTAGGCGCTCACTTCCTTCCTGAGCAGAAAGCATATTCGCTATTAAGTACTGGTCTGTGTGTGGTTAGTGCGTAACTCTAAACAAAGCACACCAAATGCACCTTGCTGTTAGGCGCTCACTTCCTTCCTGAGCAGAAAGCATATTCGCTATTAAGTACTGGTCTGTGTGTGGTTAGTGCGTAACTCTAAACAAAGCACACCAAATGCACCTCGCTGTTAGGCGCTCACTTCCTTCCTGAGCAGAAAGCATATTCGCTATTAAGTACTGGTCTGTGTGTGGTTAGTGCGTAACTCTAAACAAAGCACACCAAATGCACCTTGCTGTTAGGCGCTCACTTCCTTCCTGAGCAGAAAGCATATTCGCTATTAAGTACTGGTCTGTGTGTGGTTAGTGCGTAACTCTAAACAAAGCACACCAAATGCACCTCGCTGTTAGGCGCTCACTTCCTTCCTGAGCAGAAAGCATATGTGCTTAACAACGTGAGTACGGTACATGTGCAGTGTGTTCTTTAAAACTCAACCTCAGAGAATGCAAATACCCACTTGGGGGGAGGTGGGTGGGGCAGGCCCCCAAACACTCCCTAGAGATCCAGGCTTCCCAAGTCATTATCTCCCCTCAAATTAAAATCCTGTATGAAACCCTGACTGTTTACCCTCACAACACCACACCACAAACACCTTTCGAGGTTCTTGTGAAGACTGATTCTGGTCCAAATGTAAAGGAGGGCAAAGAATGTTGATTTTCTGCTAGACAGGCAACAAGATTGATAAGATGAGATTAGCCACAACAGACCATATTTGGTTTGACCAATCAGAGAGCAGTATTTGACCCAGGCCTAGCCTATATTGACATCTCTTGGCAATGCTTATTTTGTCTGTGATTTCAGCCTAATTAAGCTGGTGACAAGCAACCTCATTCCTAAATCACTTTGAAAGGGCCTAGTCACAGATGTCACACTTTCCACACAACCCAAGTCAAGTCAGCTGTCTCGATTTCAGTTAGACGAATCACATTTGTCCATTACCGATCTTCAACACATGGAAAATTGTGTAGCACCATTGTCAACCGCAGCTGACTGCTGCTGCCAGCTAGCTACCATATGATCTCACACAAGGAATGCATAAGAGGCCAGCAGATTGGGGATCGCTAGGCGGGGTCTGCCTAGTCCCCTCCCTCCCCTGTATGATTTCTTTGGAGGGGCCTGGGCCGAGTAAATGAATTCCAGAATCTCCGCCAATTTCCAAACTTAACAATAATACATACCTCAAACAAAACAATAACTTAGGCAGTTGCAAAGCTTATCACATATACACATGTGGTGTAATACTTGGCACATGCACACCGGTTACAAACAACTCGCTATTATCACACGTGTGGCATGTTGCGTGGGTGGATCAAAGTGTCCCTTTACACCACATTTGCCATACTAAGCAAAGGCGGTTGTATTTCTTGTGTTGAGAGACATTATACATGGGATGTAATACCTCTGATCTCACATGCACAGAATGAAAACTAGCTAAGAATAACAACACACTGTTTTACCTGTAGCTGTATACTGACACAGAGAACTGCACCGCTCAGAAATGTGTCACAAAGTAGTTGTTGTACTTGCCATTTGGGCAATATCTCATAGATACAGCCCTTGTGGTGTAACATTACTCTCGTCTCGTTCCCAGACCCTCAGTGAGACCCCACAGTTTTGTGTACCATACTGAGAATCTGGGAACGAGACCAATATTGTTATCGATTTTGTACAAGACATTTTACCTGTGCATTCCTGTTGGAAACCGCTATGATCCTCCGCCTGAGGTTCCACAGGATCGACCGTATCTACCACTTCAAATTGCTGCTCGTCCATCGACTCTTCCAGTGCAAATTCCAAGTCGGGGTCCTCTGGGTGAAGTTCCGCACCTACTCCTCCCTCCTCACCATCCCCAGCTAATAGGTCCTCCGAGGATATGCTCGTCATGCGATAAGGAGTATCGTGTTCTGTGGAGTTCAACACACCCTGGCCCAGTTCATCTACCACGACAATTTCCTCACTCTCGCTAAACCTTGGTTCTCTGGAGCGTTCATCTGTGATGTGTGTCGTGGCAAGGTTGTCAACAAGGGGGGTGTCGTCTTGGGAGTGAGAGCGAGAGCCGGGTTTGTTTAGTGTAGGTTTGGAGGAGGCCAAGGAATTTGCTTCCTGATCCAAGCCTGTGAATAAAGTGTATGTAACACCGTCTTATTCACAATTACTGCTATTATTGCCCAATGGCCCTCAGTTGGTACAGTGTAGTTTGGTTCACAGACCCTTCAGTGAAAGAGGCGGAGTGAGAAATGGGTCTGGTGAGTATCTCAATACTAGCACGGATCCACGGCTGCATTCCTGGCATCAGTGTTGATAAGAGAAAGAAGGCCACATTGGCTAACACGAGTTCTACGAGTGTACAGGAAGTAGTTTGCCATGAGTGCCATCATTCTGTATCGTGATTGGTTTGTTCCATTTTGAATACGTGTGAAATATTGAAATTTGGAATAGTGATTTACCAATTAAGTTCAAAGACCTAAAAACAAAGTTTACCAGATTGAAATAACGTGGATCTGTGCCAGTGCCAAGTTATTCACCAGACTCTTTCCTCCCTCCTTGTACTGGGAGGATCTGGGAGCCAAACTAGTGAGTTGGCTCAAGCAATGGGGTGGTCCCTGCTAAGGTCATCTTGCCTCACGTTGGAAATAGAGATTGAGTTGTTACGAGGCAAAATTGTCCGGTTCTCGTAGCTCAGTGGCAGAGCACTGGTGGCAAAAGCCAGGTGTCCTGGGTTCAATTCTCAGTGACTGGCAGCATTTTCACTTTCCTCTATTTTGCCTCAAAACATCTAAATCTTAATTTGGTGATACCTCCTTTGTATCCATGGTGATAAAAGTAAAATTTCTCAAGGATCGCACCCTCCTGTAAACTGCCTTTCTTTTTTATAGAACAAATTTATAAATGTCAGTAGAGTGGTGCGTGAATCACCTTCAGAAGTTGTTGAATGACGCGAGACGATGCCCTGAGGCGATTCCTTTGTTTTAGTGTCTTCCTCCGCCATCTTCTGTCCCGAACGACTGCCTCGAGAGAAGAGATCGCGGAGAGAACTTAGAGAAATGGATCAATCCGTCTTTTATCAGAGGTAGACCAGTCGCCCCACCTTAACACTATAACAGCAAGCGCCCAGTGCAGACAATGACCTTCCCTTGTGTTTGCCAACTCGCATGGGTCGAACCGGAATTTCTAATTATACGAAAGTTGCAAGTATTACACATTACGTCATCATGATGCCACCAATTGCCCTCTGCCTCTGCAGGAGGTACTCAACCGTTTCAAGAGGGGTGATCCACCTGAAGTCAATCACTGAGCAGCTGACTGGCCACTCTGATGTGCTAGAGGCTCAGAAACTTGTCAAACAGAGGAAGGAGGAGCTTCGAAGATGGAGAAACGAGCTCCAAGAGGTCTTCGCCAGCTATGAAGAAATCCAACAAAAGCTGAAAAACCTTTACACAAGGAAAACACAGGTGTACCAGGAACATAAAAGAGATGTTTTAGCTCTGCAGGCAATTAACAATGAAGAAGAGACGCTTCTTTTTCAGGAGCAAACCTTGAGCTCTAAACTGGAAGAGTACAAACAAAGCGAGAGAGAATGTTTCGAGAGCCTAAGTGACGCAATACAGGAATCTCACGAAAGGGAGAGGGCACAGTCGGAGAGGATGAAGTACTACTCCCGCCTAGGGTCTGTCTTGGGTGCTCTGTTGGGATTTCTTGGTTCCCATGTTTTTCTTCGGAGGGAAGTCAGGAAGCACAACCAAAAGCAAGCAGAAAAAATGAACCACTTGGAAAGTTTTCTGCAAGGTCTGCAAACACACTGGGAGAGTAAAGCTGATGGAAAAGGTGGTGACAGTCAAGAAGGGAATATTGAGGGGTGTGAACGTCATTTAGCTGCACTGGGGTCCTCTCTGCACAATATGGAAGAATGCCTGAAGAGGTTGGAGCTCAGGATTGAAGGAGCAATACCGAGTTCCGAGTCGCAGAGACAACTGTTTGGTGTTTCATCGCAAGTTAGCTCTAGTGAAGTTGTGGGAGGTAGAAATGCACCCGATTCAGGCCTACAGGTTTTAGGAGTGGTTTCGTTTGCTGTAATGGCAGCTCTACTGATTAATATGTATACTAACTGACTTTCAAATTGGATGTGCAAAATGCATCAAATGCATGCCACTTTGCAATCTTCAATTGCTTGCAGCGCATCCAGGCCCTCGTCACCTCTAGTCTTTGATAGCTTGTGTCCACTCTCTTTACCTTGAGCAGCTTGTATACCTAGTCTCGCAAGCCAGACCCAACCAACCCCAGCGCGGATCGCTTTCAGTATCATCCCCGTGCGTGATACTGAAAGCGATCCGCGCTGGGGTTGGTTGGGTCTGGCTTGCGAGACTACTTGTATACCATGCATACTACTGCATCTGCAGCAAGCAAAAGACTGCGAGATCGCGCGTGGCGGGGCGGGCCGTGCCGCCGCGCCGCCGGGAGTTACCAAGCTCACGTGACTGTTAATTTTTCTGTTGATAATACAGGGTTTTTACATTTTGTGGGAGTGGCGCATGGGAAAGGGACTGTTTAGTTAGTAAGTTACCGATCACCTTTGACAGATGAAGTTCAACGAGAAGGAGCTAGCGCTCTGGGCGTCCTCCTTCATCTCAGACAGGGAAGGACTGCTGGACAAGAAGGGAGCAGCGAGGGGACAGGGTGAGGGTAGACAGAGTGGAAACTAGAGCTTCTGGAGTTACAGAAAAAGTGCATCGTGTGTCATTCGTCATATTAGACGAGCTACCTAGTGCTGTAGCATGTTTTGAGCCCACGGTTTGGCACACTCTAGCTCTCTTGGCATGGAAGGGTCTGGGTACAGTGTGTATGGGTTTAGTTTTATGATTCTACCACTGTTCTCTTTCAATGAAGGGGCCACCCTAATCTGTACAACAGTGTACTGTTCTGAACAGCAGTTACTAGTAAAACGTGGTTCCACATTTAGGGCACCATTGGGGATGTGTCCATGTTTACAAACCAATTTGTGTAGCAAATGGCAGTCAATAGACAAACCGGTGATGCTCGTGTCCAACCAACTCTCTGCAACTGAACATTTCTCCACTACCCAGCTTCTTATCACTCACAGCACTGCAAACCATGCGTGCTATGCTTGGCATAGTCTCACAAGCCAGACCCAACCAACCCCAGCGCGGATCGCTTTCAATATCACGCACGGGGAAGGAAGGGTCTGGTGACTCTCGGTAGGTTTCCATGTGCAAGTGGAATGCATTAAACGCCAAAAGTCACGAGGTTAATATTCGATAAAGCCATTAATTAAGTAGGTGCTATGAGCGCTAGCGTGGGTAACGAACTTAGCCACAACGCTCTTCCAATTCAGCGGTTTCACACGTCGAGATTAGCTGAGAGTTATGTGACCGTAGCCAATCAGATTGTCTACGTGGCAATCACGACGTAGCACACGGAAACCTACCGAAAGTCACCAGACCCTTCCTTACTTGTACTTCTGCACATCAAAAACAAAATGCTGTTAGCCAGCTCCCTCAAAATGTTTTTGCCTCACCTATGACACTGCATTTGTGATGTCAGATGCATTTACTCTATAATCTTCGCTTGAATGGACACTTTTCCCCATTCCAGTGAACATGCTATCATTTTGCTGCCAGTCCATAACTATATTCATGATAGAATGTGTCGTAAGGTTCATGTGTAGGTCATTACAAGTCATTACAAAACATTAGTTACTTCACGCATGTACGCACAGAACCGAGTTAAAAGTTGCCCTTCTGTTTGTCTGTTTGTCAATGACCATAAAATAGAATCACTCGTTTTAGAATCTTCAATGACTCATGCAAGGGACGTATATCTTTCTTCTAACACGTAATTATCCATACCTGAAAATGGCTGAAACTGTTCATAACTTTCTTATTGTTGGGAGCCTCTAAATCGTCCCCATACCAAGACGGCAAAATGTCTGTCTGGGTATGAGACTATCAGTGAAACTGGTCACACCCAATTCCAGATATAAATGTACACACACTTTTGAGGTGCAGTTTCTGCGTGAAACATTGGGTGACCTCATTGCTCTACTGAGCAACCCTAGATTTGAATTTGACCAAAATGTGGCAAAAGTAAAGAATTGGTCAGATTCAAAGTACAGACATGTTTTCTCCCAGCACCTGACCTGCACTTTACAGTAAGGTCATTTTGGCAGCTGTTTGCTAAGGCATTGTGTACCTAGTGTCGTTGCTACTTGGCAACACAGACACTTCACTGCAGACAAAATGTCTTTGGCAACCTCTTCCTCTTAATGTGGAGCCGCACATGAACTGTCCTTTTGTGTACCCTTCTCCTTGCTAAACAATTAAATATGCCGGGGCATTTGGAACCACCTGTGCTGCAGTCTGAGACTGGCCGGGGCATTTGGAACCACCTGTGCTGCAGTCTGAGACTGGCTGGGGCATTTGGGACCACCTGTGCTGCAGTCTGAGACTGGCCGGGGCATTTGGAACCACCTGTGCTGCAGTCTGAGACTGGCCGGGGCATTTGGGACCACCTGTGCTGCAGTAGAATAGACGAATAAACTTTTACGTCTTGATATTTTCTTATGACTGACACTGAAACTCAAGTACCATATAATTTCTAATAATTCGTACAAATTTCAATTTTACTCTCGAGATACTGTCAACCATTTCAGTATCATTTTAGAGCATCTTGCCTCAACTATAACACACACACACGCACACACACACACACACACACACACACATACCCACACACACACACACACACATACACACGCACACATACACACACACACACATGCACACGCACACATACGCACACACATACACACACACACACACACATACACACGCACACACACACACACACACACACACATACACACACACACACACACGCACACACATGCACACCAGGCTATAGGCAACGATGGTTTCGTCTGAAAGGCAATCTGCTCTTCTACTTCAAGGTTAATGAATGTGGAGAATGGGAGGTACGTTGTGTGGGGTGGAGGAGGGAGGGGGAGGGATGAAAGAGGGAGGGGTGGAGGGGTGAAGGAGGGAGGGATGGAGGGGGGAGGGATGGGGAGGGAGGGATGAAGGAGGGGAGGGGAGGGGGTGGGAGGAAGGAAAGTAAATGTCTCCCTGTGTGTTTGCATTTGTGGGGGGTTAGGGGATGGAAGAGAGAAGAGGGGAGGGGAAAGGGTGGGAGGGGGGTGAAGGAGGAGAGGAGAAAGGGCAAGAGGGAGAAGGTAGAAAGCTTGGATGGAGGAGGAGAGAAGAAAGGATGAGAGGAGGGAGGAATGGAAGAGGGGAGGGGGAAGGGAATGGAGGAATGAGGGAAATGGCTCAAAGTTATAACATTAATTTGTAAACTGCTAGGGGATCGCTGGTTCCAGTGTTGGCTATACTTAATTGTGTAGTGACTAGTTTCAACAAACCCTTATAACTAAAGGCCACCCTAGAATCACACACACACACACACACACACAAATAAACACTGACACACTGACATACTCGCGCACGCACACACACACACATGCACACACACACACACACACACACACACACACACAGTCAACAGGCAATGAACCGCTGGGAGTCATCCTACTGGAGAGGTGTCATGTTGACCGCACACAACACGACACAAGACCCCATACTTTTTCCCTCAGTATGTGGGCAGCTATGGGACGTGCTCTGTCAACTTAGCATGTATTATTACAAGCCAGGCTTGTTAATACAGGCTTGTTGTTGTTTATTAATACAGGCTTGTTATTACAAGCTTGTTGTTGTTTATTAATACATTTGTTTATTAGAGGTTGTTGTTGTTATTAATGCACTTAAGCTTCATGTTGTTTTTTCCATAAAAATGTGCATGCAGAGCTCCCTCATTTCAATTTTCAGTGCACACTTGTCACATTCTTGTAAATTTCCTCTTTCCATCTCTCTTTCTACTTCACCTTCCTCTCCCCCTCTCCCTTCTTACACTCCCCCCTCTTTCTCCCTTTATTTCCTCCTCCTCCTCCACAGCATTTGAGAATGACGATTCCCGTTCCTACGACCTTAGTGCGTACTCCGAGCAAGACATGGACAACTGGATAAAAGCTATCAGAATGGCCAGGTTTGGAGGGGAAAAAGTACTCTAAGCACCATCAAAATGTCCCGTAACCTACTGCACACAGGCTGGCAAGTACTGAATGTTCTATGTTGCTTAGCCTTTCGGAATGGGCCTGGGAACCAGTCTACTGTATGGTGAATGTTCTCAGTTGCTTAGTTACCACACTAAGGCACATGTACAACGTGTATACGCTAAGTGACCTAACATTACCAGCTGTTTCTGTTTTGAGTGTTTTAAGTGACTTGCGACATGGGAGATGATTTAAGTGCACGAACAATCAACGAACCACATCTCCCCGAAAAAAAAAAAAGAAAAGAAAAAGGTCCTAGATGTTATGCAATGTCACCCACTGCGCAGGACACTGTAGGGAGCTTTTGGTAGCATAGGACGACAAAACCAAAATAATCCGTTCCATTTGTAAATCTTTTTCAGTGAAACTGTTAGAATGCATGTTGTACTATAATTTTCTCTGCTCTTATTTTTCAATATTACTCTCCTATTTACTGAATCTCTATGACATCACATGCTGTGTTTTGTAACTTCAACTAAAGTCTACAGATTATAAAATGTTTGGACTTTGCAAGTGATGTTGGCTATCTCCTCTTTCTCACTGTACGTAGTGATTGTAAGCTAGCTACTGTAATGGTGTCTTATTCTGCTTCTCTGACAGTTACGAGGGCCTTAGAGCAACTTTGTACCGGCTGCAGAACAAACTCCTGTCTGCAACAGGAGAGGTGAGAGTGGGAGATGTCTATGTTTCATTTTGCCTGTGTCTGTCTGTCTGTGACAACCCGCCCTCTCTCTCCACTTGAACTTGTCCTTTCCCTTCTCTCTCTCTTGCACCCAGGACCCACTCAAGGAGAAGGGGGTATCCATCATTGGACCAGGAGGGGGACTCTCTCCCAAACCTAACATTAGAGAAGTTACCAGAGGTATGTTACATTCAAGTCATGCATTATACAGAGTGAAATCATGTGACATCATGTGACTGTACTATAAGACTCATGTGACATCGTGTGACTGTACTATAAGTACACTGTATTTGCTCATGTGACAACACATGATATCATGGTAGCTCATGTGACATGCATGCATTGTGTGGGATAATGAGTTCAATAATATTCCCTTTTCTGCAGTGAAGCGTACGGCCTATGTGCGAGTTACAAGCAAAGGTACATGTACAGTATGTATAAGCAACACAATTACTTCCTTCTCTGTGCTCTCTTGATTCGATTTCCTCTTCTCCTTTCTCCCGGCCCACCTAGCAGTGTTCTGTTGATGCTATCTTCCTCTCTTCTTCCCCCTCACCTGTATGCACACACTCATGTTCAGGGAGGGCACAAAGCCTAGCGGTCAACCCTTTGCGGCATGGACCACAGTACGAGCTGAGCATCAGTACGTTGGTTTTGTCACGTTGTCGATTTGTACTAGTACCTCAAGTTAGGGAGTATACTGCCCGCCATTCCTTCACACACACACACACACACACACACACACACACACACACACACACACACACACACACACACACGCACACACAAACACACACACACACACACTCACTCACTCACAGGCTGCAGCAAGCTTCCTACGGCAGAGGATGGTGCACCTCCGACAACGCTTGTTCGGTCCCGTTGCTACCGAGATCGTGCCACTCACTCCCCACTGCCACTAACAGAAATTATCGAGGTTAGAAGGGAGGGAGGAGGTGTAGTAATAGAGAAAGGAAGGAGGGAGAGGGAGATAAAGATTTTACTGTTTCACAATCGTACTCAAGTAAATGTGGTTAGCTAGTGTCTACTTCCTGTATATTCGGTCTCCTCTTCTTCTCTTTACCCCCTCCCTCCCCCTCTCCTCCTCCCCTTCTCTTTACCCCTTTCTCCCCATCCCCTTCCCTCCCTCTCCTTCCCCTCCCCTCCCCCTCTTCTCCCCCCCTCTCCCTCTCCCCCTCCCTCTCTCCTCCCTCCCCCTCTCCTCCCTCCCCCTCTCCTCCCAGTCTTCCTGCTCCCCCAGTTACTCCCACCTTCTCCTCCTAGAAGTAGGTCCAACTTATCCCACTAATGGCATCCTGCGATTTGAAGTCTTTTCCATTGACACTTGCCTCCTGAGTGACACAGAAACCGACCCATCCTTCATTCTGGATCCAGAGAGTGTGGTGAGGGAGGGGGATGGAGAGTGGGAGGAAAAGGGGGATGGGGGGAGAGAATGGAGAGAGGAGGGGAAAGGGGAAGAGGGAGGGGAAGGGAGGAGAAAGGGAGGGGAAGGGGGGAGAAGGAAGGGAGGAGGAGGGGTGGAGGGGAGGAGGAAGGGACGGGAGAGAAGGGACGGGAGAGAAGGGACGGGAGAGAAGGGAGAAGGAGGGAAGGAGGAAGAATGGATACAGATAAAAGACTAATCTAGGTATTGAGACCCCAGATGTCGACCCGACATTTATAAATACATACACATGACTGAGTTTTGGTCATGATCAAGAGCGCATGATGATGTCATCCTTATTGCGGACGTCATCATGCGCTCTTGGTGGTGATGTATACCGCTACAGGCGCATGTAGTGTGTCTATTTGAGTGGTATTCATTAATCTCCAGTACATGTACCCTCCCCACTCTCCCCCCCCCCCCCCCCTTCTTCCCCCCCCCCTTCTTTCCCCCTCCAAATCCCCACTCTCCCCCCATTCTTCTACCCCACTCCAATCTGTTTCATTATCCCATGATCTCCTCCAACTGATGCACAGGGCAAGTGTATTGGCACGACAGAGTGCCCTGTGGGATCCATTACATCTAGTACAAATGACAAGAAGCTAACCTTACCTCTCTTGTGAGTTACGACTACAGTGGAACCTCTCTATAACGGACACCATTGGGAACCAACATTTTGTCCCTTATAGCGAGGTGTCCCTAACTCAGGGGCTTCCGGTATATTTCCGGTAGGCGTGGTATGCGTAATCGGGCTGTTGAGCACAACGTGGCTGCGTTTTCAGAGCTTCCCTTTGCTGTACGCTGGCAGGAAGGCTAAGCAGAGGCTAGTACTATGAGTAACAGCGCTAATGTAATGTCAAGTTGTTAACTACAGCAGCAATGGTGGACAATCTTGCTGAAAAGGTCGACGAGTGTCCACTAAATCGGGGTCGTTGAGTATTGTTTGCGTACAATTGGGACCGCGAAAACTGTCCGTTATACGGAGTAGCGGGGTGTCCGCTATTCAGGGGTTGCTTAAGTATTGAATTGAATGGAAGGACAGTCGGGACTTTCAGAATTGTCCGTTATATCGTGGGTGTCCGCTGTTGAGGGGTGTCCGTTAAGCGGGGTTCCACTGTATTTACAAGTACATCATAGCCACTCCCCTGGGTCACATGGTTTCCTTCACTCCCAATCTCCTCCTCTTCTACTACAGAGACAAGAAACTCGTCTGTGGGTTTCTGCACGTGGCACCAGTCAAGGTGAGGTTGCCATGGTAATAGGCACTGATAGCTAGCACACACAACACACATGCACACATGCATGCACACACACCATATCCACGCATATACAAATGCATACACATAGCTCCATTCCCACCTTCCCCCCCCCCACACACACACACACACACACCACACAGTTGGAGGAAAAACCCACCGGTACTCCTAAAGTGCCCAGAAGAAACGCAATGACTGTGAGTGGCCGAGCCCCCTTGCACTCATCCCTCCCACATCCAGTTGGTCGACCACAGGGGGTAGGAACAGGAGAGAAACACCAGCATGAAATGATTTCACCTTTCTTGAATTTCCCTTCCCACATGTGCAGTCGTTGGACAGAGGTTCTCCAATGGGAATACTGCCGTGAGTAACCTACCTAGCCCTGTTCCCTTTCGTGGTGGGGGAGCCTGGGGGTGGGGGCTACATGTAGTTTTGTCCTGTAAGGTGTATTTTAGAGACACGTTTACTGTTATGAAGCAAAAAAGAGAGGTTGAAAGCCAGCAGTGGGGAATTGAACCCAAGGCCCCTGGCTTGAGCAGCCAGTGTTACGTACGACCACTGAACAATCAGCAGCCCTCACAATCCTCTCTATATACTGCAAAGGCACCTCAGTCACACACCCAGCAGCCACTCTGTACGTATGTACCGTTAGAGACCAACCGGAAATTCTCTCCGCAAGGAAAGAACTCGTATATAGTGTGTCGTCTCTTCTTCCCTTCCTTCCCCTCATAATGTGTCATTGTTTCCAGCTGAGGGTTTTCTAAAGCATTAACACATCTTGTAGGGCTGGTTTGTCCTATAGGACATGTCTCTCAGATCTTTCTCTCTCTTGTCCTGTAGGACAATCCTGTCCCACCCAGTGCGCTGTCACTTCAGTTTTTCTGGGGGACGGACTGGGAAGTTGAAGGTCATAGAGGAGATGGCTGAATGTGTCTTCAACCTTCAGATCCCCATTGAGCTCTTGTGAGTCAGTCACACACACACACACACACGCACACACGCACACACACACACACGTACACACAGCCATTAATTATGTTTACAAGAGCTGACAACACCATTACCATAGCAACCACCAGATGCTCCACCCCCACAGGAAGTGTTACATCAGGGAAGACAGCAGCGTGTTGAATGATTTGGTATCCATTGGAGCGGTAAGTTCTTAACCCTGCTACACGTTTACAGAACATGGAGGTCATAAGGGTCACATGAGATGCCCTCCCTCCTTCCTTCCCCCCTTCCTTCCCTCCTTCCTTCCCTCCTTCCTTCCTTCCCTCCCTCCTTCCCTCCATCCTTTCCCTTCCTCAATCTTTTCTCTTCCCTTCCCTTCCCTTCCCTTTTCCCTTCCTCCCACCCACCCTCCCTCCTCCCCTCCCTCCTTCCCTCCCTTCCTTCCTCCCTCCCTCCTTCCCTCCCTCCCTCCCTTCTTCATTCATTCCTCCCTCCCTCCCCCCTCCCTCCCTCCCTCCCTCTCCTCCCTCCCTCCCTCCCTCCCTCCCTCCCTCCCTCCCTCCCTCCCTCCCTCCCTCCCTCCCTCCCTCCCTCCCTCCCTCCTCTAGCTGGAAGAAAGTTGGGTTGAACCTTTCCAAGAGTACCAGGCTATTCTCTTTGACTCCATTGGTGCACACAAACATGCACTAAAAAGTCTTGAGAACACAGCAAGTGCAGGTACGATGCTGCAAGATTAATATTGCAACAGCATGGATACATTAGCTCCCCTCCCTCTCTCCCTCCTCCTTCCCCCCTCCCTCACTCTCTCCCCCCTCCTCCCTCATTCTCTCCCCCCTCCTCCCTCATTCTCTCCCCCCTCCTTCCTCACTCTCTCCCATTTCTCTCCTCCTCACTTTTTTCCTTCTCCCCCCTCCCCCCTCCCTCCTTCCTCCCCTCGCACTCCCTTCTCCTCTCTCTCATCTCCTTCCCTTTTTCTCACTCCCCCCTTTCCCTCTCTTCTTCTCTTTCCTACCCCTCCTCCCTACCCCTCCTCACCCTCTCCTCTCTCCCCCTGGCCCTTCCTCCCACTCCTCTCTCTCCTCACAGAGATGTGTGGGTCCAAGCCCAGTAGGCAGAAGAAGAACGAGCTACTAAAGTTCGTACCTTGTAACCTGCACATTCAGAGAATGCGGGTGCAATCTAATCAGAAAGGTATTGTCACAGGGTGGTTAATGGTTACAAGCTAACTTAGACAAGCTAACATCGGATGAGGACAAAGGATGTAAGGAGCTCCCTAATGGGATATCCCCCCAAGACCAATTAAGGCTGGGACCCCTGTGCGCTACTTCAGGGAAGTCTGGACCTGCACATTCAGAGAATGTGGGTGCAGAAAGGTATTGTCACTGGTGATTAATGGTTACAAACTAACAAGCTAACATCGGATGAGCTATATAGGACAAAGGGCAAAGGACAAAGGACAAAGGACGTAAGGGGCTCCCTAATGGCATATGCCCCCCCCCCCCAGACCAAATAAGGCTGGGACCCCTGTGCGCTACTTCAGGGAACACTGGGTCTAGCGCTAAACAAACTCCTGGAGCTGGGCCAAGCACTTGCTCCCTATGCCCCCCCCCCCAACCAATTAAGGCTGGGACCCCTGTGCGCTACTTCAGGGAACACTGGGTCTAGTGCTAGACAAACTCCTGAAGCCGGATCAGGCACTCGCAGGAGCACTGACTATGCCCCTTCACTGTGGTGCGGGCACCCAAAGTCCCACCTGTACCTCAGTGGAATTAGGCACAGCTAGTGGTCTTGTCCTTCCCCAGCCTAAGCCAGGTCCCCATTTTACTATTTTACTTGGGCCTGGGTTGGGTGCCAAGTGGAGAAAAGAATTGTTTTTCTCCAGTGGTAGGTGGAACTTGAACCTGTGATTTTTCGATTTTCAGTCAAGTGTTCTAACCACTTGGCCACACAGTCAAGGATGAGCTATGTACATTAGCCTCATACCCAGTCCTCCACCACAGTTATCATCGCTTGCAGTACGTGTGGTGGAGGACTGGGTATGAGGCTGATGTACATGTACACTGTAGCTGATTGCTAAAGTCTGTATGCATGAACAATAATGAACCACATCTCCCTGAGGAAAGGCAGGCCTAGATGAAACCAAAGTCCCCCACTCAGGGCATTGGAACTGAAATGCTGGAATTGAAATTATTCCGGAATATTGCACTTGGACAAATAAATGTGAATTGAATGATTCCAATGCTACATCCTCAATTCCAATGCCCTGCCCCCACTACACAAGTTGTTTCAGCCAATAGTTGTGTCAGAGCTAGAACAAAGAGTAGTGGCCATAATAAAGAGGTGTCTGCCTGATGTAAAGCTTTGGAGAGAGAGAAAGAAAAATCCACAGGGATCCAGCTGGGAATCGAACCCGGGACCTTCCGATTACTAGACGGACGCTCTTACCACTGAGCCACTGGACCCACGGCAGAGGAGTGGAAGCAAGTCGGCTTATAACAGCCAGGCTAGAGGCCTCAGCCGACTCCAGCTGTCTTTCTCTCTCTCACCATCGGATACACTACCTGTGGATTTTTCTTGCTGTCTTTCTCCAAAGCTTTACATCAAGTTATTCCTGCCTACACAGAGCTTTCACATCAGGTACAGGTGACTGCCTTTAGCAGTGACCACTGTAGACCAGTTTCATTGTACTCCTGAACATGTGTCCACTTTCTTTGTGGAACAGGATTCTGGGTTCAGAGGACTGGGAATGAGACCTTGCATGATTGTCACATTCGTTTGTTTGCCACCCCAGAAAAGGCCTACTCAGTGGTGACATATGGTTGTCCTGCGGATCATGTGACTGGGTTCAAGAACGGAGGGCTGCGACGACTCCTGTCCGAGTGTAGAAGCAGGTACGTGTATGTGCATGTAACCTCCCCCCCCCCCCCCTCCTCCTCCTCCTAACTCCACCCACACAACATGAACCACCTCTTCCTGAAAAAAGGCCGGCCTAAATGTTGCACAAAGTCACCCACTGCGGAGGACACCTCATTAGCTGTGCTGGTGTGACCTTTGATGTTTATGTTTCTTTCTCTGCAGCCCTAGTTTCATCTCAAAGTGGACCAAGGGGAAGGCCAGCATGGTCAAACACTCACTTGGTCAGTGTTCATGGTCTCCATTACTGGTTCCTGCCAAAATACTCCCTCCCTCCCTCCCTCCCTCCCTCTCCTCCTCCCACAGCTCGACTTGATGAGATCAGGACCAATATCAGCCAGCACAAGAACATGTTGTACAGGTGAAGATAGTGATTGTGTTACCATAGCAACAGGTGAAGATAGTGCTGGCTTAGGCAACTTTGCGACTTTCTTTGTTTGGCAGAGATACTCTGTACCTTCATTCAGTGCATCCATCCTTCCTCTCTCTCTCATCTTCCACCCTCCCATTCTTTCCTCCCTCCCTCCCTCCCTCCCTTCCTTATACTCCCTCAACACAGAGCTTGTGCTAATGCCTCACCTTTGGACATGAATGAAGCAGTGATCGGAATTTCCAAAGAGGTTCGGGCTTACCGGTGACTCTGACAACTTCATGCTCTAAATCCTTTACCTCTCTCTCTCCTACCCCCTTTCTCTTCCCTCCCCCCCTCACCTGCACCCAGGTCCAGCAACTCCTCTACCTGATGCAATCTGGAGTGGTGACAGACTCCATCGAGTGTCTGATAACAGCTCGTCCCAAGGTAGTTGACAGGACAACCGACGGGTTGCTGGGTCTCCCGTCCAAAGACATGAAAAGACTGAGCATGAGGAGGAGGTCGGCCATGATCGGGGGAGGGAGGTGCAACTGTGGACGGTGCCTCAAGTGCATCCCGTCACCTAGTGGTGAGGATGGGAGGGTGTGTGTGTGTGTGTGTGTGTGTGTGTGTGTGTGTGTGTGTGTGTGTGTGTGTGTGTGTGTGTGTGTGTGTGTGTGTGTGTGTGTGTGTGTGTGTGTGTGTGTGTGTGTGTTTAGTATGTGTGCAGTTGAGGGAGGAGGGGAGAAAGTGAAGGGGGGGAAAGAGGGGAGGGAGAGGAGAAGGGAGAGGGACGAAAGACAAAAAGGTGATATTTATCTCCCTCCAGACTGGGTGTGGAACGGCAGCAACTTTGTCCAAGTCAGTACAAGAGACTGGAAGATGGTAAGTGACAACCTTAGCTTGTCCCAGTCCCAGACCCCAAACCAACCCTTTAGCTCGTCTCAGTCCCAGACCCCAAACCAACCCCTTAGCTCGTCTCAGTCCCAGACCCCAAACCAACCCCTAGCATGGATAGTATTGGAAACAGTAGTGTGCTGGATGAGATCTGGGGCAAGACTAAACCTTAATCCACGTTGACCAATCAGTGAGCAGTATTTGTCCAGTAGACAGGAAGCGAAAGACGTTAATTGCTAGTTATTAACACTACCAGTAGTAGGCTATAACTAACTCAAAATACAAAAGGATTTTCAACTGTGAAATTTCATGTTTTCCATTTAAGGTGACATCCTAGTTTTGTTGCTATAGTAATTGGAGATTTCAGTATGTGTTACCAACACGGCTAGCATGAGCTCACTATCAGCACTGCCCTCCATGGCTAGCATGAGCTCACTATCAGCACTGCCCTCCACGGCTAGCACGAGCTCACTATCAGCACTGCCCTCCACGGCTAGCACGAGCTCACTATCAGCACTGCCCTCCATGGCTAGCATGAGCTCACTATCAGCACTGCCCTCCACGGCTAGCACGAGCTCACTATCAGCACTGCCCTCCACGGCTAGCACGAGCTCACTATCAGCACTGCCCTCCACGGCTAGCATGAGCTCACTATCAGCACTGCCCTCCACGGCTAGCACGAGCTCACTATCAGCACTGCCCTCCACGGCTAGCACGAGCTCACTATCAGCACTGCCCTCCACGGCTAGCACGAGCTCACTATCAGCACTGCCCTCCACGGCTAGCACGAGCTCACTATCAGCACTGCCCTCCACGGCTAGCACGAGCTCACTATCAGCACTGCCCTCCACGGCTAGCACGAGCTCACTATCAGCACTGCCCTCCACGGCTAGCACGAGCTCACTATCAGCACTGCCCTCCACGGCTAGCACGAGCTCACTATCAGCACTGCCCTCCACGGCTAGCACGAGCTCACTATCAGCACTGCCCTCCACGGCTAGCACGAGCTCACTATCAGCACTGCCCTCCACGGCTAGCACGAGCTCACTATCAGCACTGCCCTCCATGGCTAGCACGAGCTCACTATCAGCACTGCCCTCCACGGCTAGCACGAGCTCACTATCAGCACTGCCCTCCATGGCTAGCACGAGCTCACTATCAGCACTGCCCTCCATGGCTAGCACGAGCTCACTATCAGCACTGCCCTCCATGGCTAGCATGAGCTCACTATCAGCACTGCCCTCCACGGCTAGCACGAGCTCACTATCAGCACTGCCCTCCACAGGATGATTCGTGTGACAGTATCCAAGAGACACTGGTGACACTGGTGGAGGCTGTTGAGATCGCTACAAAGAGAGTTGTCGAACAGCGTAAGTTACATTACATAACTTTGTTAGAGAATGACAGAGATGGGGTGTTATTGGACAGCGAATGGGGTGGATTGTTGAATTGGGTGGGGATTATTTGAGGTCCGACCATACAGAATGTTTCAAACCGAAGCTCTTTCTTCAGCTGTACAAATGAGACACTCACCATGGCAACCAGACACTCACCATGGCAACCAGTGCCAGGCCATGCAAAGGATACTGACATAGTGTAGGTCAGTGTCTTGTAGCCTTGTACCCAGGCTCTTTCCCGTGTGCAGAAGAGGAAATGAGCTAAGTGTCTTGTACAACTGGAGAAAGATCTCGGTTTGAAGTGTTCTGTATTCCCAGACTTCCAACTACTTTCAACACTCGGCTCCATAACACCAGTCAACTTAAGTTACTTCTCCCTCTTACCATCCTCCTCTAACCCAGACGTGGATGCATACGTGTAATTCATCTCAAGCTCCTGTAGAGGGACATGGCTTAGCATTGAGACAGAGGAGACAGCTGTTTCTTGTGTATAATGAGACAGAGGAGACAGCTGTTTCTTATGTATTAATGAGACAGAGGAGACAGCTGTTTCTCGTGTATGTATAATGAGACAGAGGAGACAGCTGTTTCTCGTGTACGATGAGACAGAGGAGACAGCTGTTTCTCGTGTACGATGAGACAGAGGAGACAGCTGCTTCTCATGTATAATGATGTGTATTTGATCCAGAATAACTCGTGTGTGCATGGCAAATTACATCATCCGACAATGCTTTATACGTAGCTGCCTTTGCATATGATGTCATCACTTTTCAGGAGAACAGAAAACAGCCGTCTTGTTGGTGTACAAGGATATAGTAGCTTCTTTGGCAGTCTTCTTGGCCAATGGGGTGATATGCTTCTAGTATATGTGTTGAATTGGACAACATACCGCTGCTGTGTAAGTTGAAACAGCTGTATAAATGCTTGCCTGTTGGGTTTTCAATCAATACTACATAATATTATATCGCCACTTTACACATGCTGTACACCAAGATGGCGGCTCAAGGTTAGTACATGGAAACGGTCTATTCAGTACCTGATTGTGGCTTTGTTGACAAAGTGTGGGGCCATTGAGTTGGTTCATCACTTGTAAATTAAATTTCTACCAAACATCAACTGTCTCGTTGTGTGGCCATTTTGTCAAGGATGTTTCTGTGGTGTAGCGGTTATCACGTGCGCCTCACACGCGCAAGGTCCCCGGTTCGATCCCGGGCAGAAACATTACCTTTTTTCCCCCCAATTGTACTATTTTTTGTATTTTGTACAGTTTTTTTTTTGTGCCTAAAATGATGGACACACAGTAGTAGAATTCACTAATCTGTTATCTGCCCCCCCCCCCAATAATGACATTTATAGATAATTATTTTGCTGTGTTTTTTGCAAGGATTGTTAGCAATGACGGTATATACTGGCTAAGCAGTATACCATCACTGCCAACAATCCTTGCGAAAAGTTCAGAAAGTGCATGCATTTTGCTGTGCATTAATAGTATCCCTTATCAGGTCATCTTAACACCTTTCTTTGATCCAAGTATGTTCAAACAAAGTAACTACACATGTTTATCCACAGAGCATGAAGCAGTAGCAAAGGAAGTCGGATATGGAATCACCACTTACACTCCAAGTAAGAATGCATTCAGTGATAGCTAGACGTACAAAAGATGTAACTGCATGCTTAAAATGCAATTCAATGCTCCTCGCCCTCATTCTCCATAGTTGACCACAGAGCAGTATTTTTGTGATGAGTATATACCCATTTTAGGAGACAATCTATACAATTTTATGTTAATATAATGGATGGATGCTTTGTTATGTATGGTCACTGTATGTCTTGTATTATATTTTTATACTGTTATGTACATGGGTGAGCTAATTGACTGGTTTCTTAGGCAACTAACTTCATTCATCACTCCCCCTCCTCCTTCCCCCACCTCTCCTTCACTCTCAAAGATGCAATTTAAATAGCCTCCTCCTTTCCCCTCCTTCTCCCTCTTCCTTCCCCCTCCTCCTTCCCCCTCCTCCTTCCCCCTCCTCCTTCCCCCTCCTCCTTCCCCCTCCTCCTTCCCTCACCTCTCCTTCACTCTCAAAGATGCAATTTAAATAGCCTCCTCCTTTCCCCCTTTTCCACCTCCTCTTCCTCACTCTGAAGAGTGCAATTCAAATCTTACTTCTTTTTCTTCTCCCCTTCCCTGCAGCCTATGTGTGGTCCTCTGACCTAATCCCCCTCGTGACACAGCTCAATCAGACCGTAGACGGACTCTGTAAAGTGGCCACCAGCTCTCTCTCATTCTCACTAGTACAAGTACGTACACCATTGCTAATCTCCTCGTGTTCATAAAGTTGCCACCAGCTCTCTCTCATTCTCACTAGTACAAGTGTGTACTCCATTGCTAATCTCCTCGTGCTCATAAAGTGGCCACCAGCTCTCTCTCATTCTCACTAGTACAAGTACGTACTCCATTGCTAATCTCCTCGTGCTCATAAAGTGGCCACCAGCTCTCTCTCATTCTCACTAGTACAAGTACGTACACCATTGCTAATCTCCTCGTGCTCATAAAGTGGCCACCAGCTCTCTCTCATTCTCACTAGTACAAGTACGTACTCCATTGCTAATCTCCTCGTGCTCATAAAGTGGCCACCAGCTCTCTCTCATTCTCACTAGTACAAGTACGTACTCCATTGCTAATCTCCTCGTGCTCATAAAGTGGCCACCAGCTCTCTCTCATTCTCACTAGTACAAGTACGTACTCCATTGCTAATCTCCTCGTGCTCATAAAGTGGCCACCAGCTCTCTCTCATTCTCACTAGTACAAGTACGTACTCCATTGCTAATCTCCTCGTGCTCATAAAGTGGCCACCAGCTCTCTCTCATTCTCACTAGTACAAGTACGTACTCCATTGCTAATCTCCTCGTGCTCATAAAGTGGCCACCAGCTCTCTCTCATTCTCACTAGTACAAGTACGTACACCATTGCTAATCTCCTCATGCTCATAAAGTGGCCACCAGCTCTCTCTCATTCTCACTAGTACAAGTACGTACACCATTGCTAATCTCCTCGTGCTCATAAAGTGGCCACCAGCTCTCTCTCATTCTCACTAGTACAAGTACGTACTCCATTGCTAATCTCCTCGTGCTCATAAAGTGGCCACCAGCTCTCTCTCATTCTCATTAGTACAAGTACGTACTCCATTGCTAATCTCCTCGTGCTCATAAAGTGGCCACCAGCTCTCTCTCATTCTCACTAGTACAAGTACGTACTCCATTGTTAATCTCCTCGTGCTCATAAAGTGGCCACCAGCTCTCTCTCATTCTCACTAGTACAAGTACGTACTCCATTGCTAATCTCCTCGTGCTCATAAAGTGGCCACCAGCTCTCTCTCATTCTCACTAGTACAAGTACGTACTCCATTGCTAATCTCCTCGTGCTCATAAAGTGGCCACCAGCTCTCTCTCATTCTCACTAGTACAAGTACGTACTCCATTGTTAATCTCCTCGTGCTCATAAAGTGGCCACCAGCTCTCTCTCATTCTCACTAGTACAAGTACGTACTCCATTGCTAATCTCCTCGTGCTCATAAAGTGGCCACCAGCTCTCTCTCATTCTCACTAGTACAAGTACGTACTCCATTGTTAATCTCCTCGTGCTCATAAAGTGGCCACCAGCTCTCTCTCATTCTCACTAGTACAAGTACGTACTCCATTGCTAATCTCCTCGTGCTCATAAAGTGGCCACCAGCTCTCTCTCATTCTCACTAGTACAAGTACGTACACCATTGCTAATCTCCTCGTGCTCATAAGACACTAGCCTTATGTGTTACCTAGGTAACAGGTTGCAGGCCTTGTTAAATGTGAATTGAATGGTGTGTAGTTCCTTCCCACGCCACCGGTCAGTATTTGATTGTTTACAGTAAACAACCATATTTTCTCCACTTCACCCTTGTTGCTATGGTAACAGGTGGGTATTATTTTCCATATACTGACAGGAAGTTGTAGATCCTGTTTCATATACCATGGGAAGTTGTAAAATGATGTTTCCTATAAGCAACCTTGTTTTCAGTGTAAAGTACCTTGTATGTAACAACAAGGACCAATCAGGTTGGAGAATATAAACAAAATGCATGTTAGTCTGGGGTTAATGGTTTACAATAACCACCTTTGTCCTCTGGTGGACAGGCAGCTTGCTTTGAGTGCTTACACCACACAACCAATTTATTGCTATTCATGCTAACCTGCCTGTAGGTGGATTCACATGTTCAAGGGCTGCAGGAAATAAAGAGAAGGAGAGACGTTGTGTTTGCACAAGCTGTAAGTTACAAGATTTACTACCAGCAATTGGCTGGTTGAGTTGTGTCACTTTCATGTGGCCCTAATTGAGGGGATCTGATTGGAGGGAGGGGGGGAGGGAGGGAGGGAGGGAGGGAGGGAGGGAGGGAGGGAGGGAGGGAGGGAGGGAGGGAGGGAGGGAGGGAGGGAGGGTGGGTGGGTGGGTGGGTGGGTGGGTGGGTGGGTTGGGAGGGAGGGTGGGAGGGAGGGAGGGGGGGAGGGAGGGAGGGGGGGAGGGAGGGAGGGGGGGAGGGAGGGAGGGGGGGAGGAGGAGGAGGAGGAGGAGGGAGGGAGGGAGAGGGAGATAGGAGCAAGGGGAGGGAGGCAGTTACACGTTCTCTGCACTCCACAGCTGACAGCTCTTGTGACGTCATTCTACCTCTCACTGAGTCAGAACTACATGGACGCCATGTTCCTGAGACAAATACGTGAGATTGGGTTCCTGGCCCACTTCGAGAGTCTCCTAAGCTCCGTGGGTAAGAACATCTTGTTTCCACGTCTCCCAACCACTTAAACCTGCTTTGTTGTGGAAGTGGAGTATCGTATACGAGCACCAAATATGGTAGTGTAATATTGAGATCAAAATATTTTCACATTAGTTGATGTATGTAATTTCTGAACCCTCACTTACGGTAGCCTCGTTCCCAGGCCTTCCCCGCCTCCAGTTTTTGATCGCTTGTAGTATCCAAAAACGGAGGGGGAAGGCCTGGGAGAAAGAGTCACGTGCGTGAAGTCAGGTAGACGTGAGAGTAGACGTGAGGGGGGCGGTGCCCGACGAAGAATCTCGAGGTCCTTCTTGTAATATCTTGTCCAAGGACTAGAGTCTGTAACGTTCGAAAGACAGCATCAATACAGCTTGTTGTTTGGTAGACTTGAGGCTGATCAACACAAAGTTTGTGAGTTACAATGATCGGGCACCGCCCCCCTCATGTATACCTGACATCACGCACGTGACTCTGTCTCCCAGGCCTTAGCCTCGAACCCAGGCTTTCCGTTCCGGATTTTGTTCTCCAAAGCTGCGAGACAAAATCCGGAATGGAAAGCCTGGGTTCGAGGCTACCCAGGCCTCCCCCCTCCATTTTGCATACTGCAAGCGATCAAAAACTGGAGGCGTGAACGGCCTGGGAACAAGGCTAGAACTATGGCGCTTGATGGAAAGATAGCGCTGAGATTTCTGTCTCTTGTGCCTACAAGCAGACCAGTGTGGCATTGTGGCAAAAGAAAGAACCCAAGCTGTAACTGCTAATTTGTGTCTTCTTTCAAAATTGTTAACTCACACATTGCAATTTAAAATAATGATGTAAGCTGGAACATATTTAAATTCACAATGTTGTTTTATGTATCATAAGAATAAAATATAATCATTGATGTTTTTTTTTTGTGTTTTTGTTGTTGTTTTTTGTTATCAGGTGATGAAAACGGAATGCTGGAAGATATGTGTGTTGCAGTTGCAGAACTCGCGAATGTTTCCTTCCAGGTAATGCCTTTTTTTCGCAGTCCCAAGTTGAAAAAAAGTAGTATTGCAAGCAAGCGTTGAAAGCCAAAAAATAAAAATAAAAAATGGTAAGGGTGGCCTAAAAAAGTGCCAAGGGTGGTGAAAAAAAAAGGAAAACGCACAGGAGGAAAAAAAGAAAATAATGATGTTTCCGCCCGGGATCGAACCGGGGACCTTGCGCGTGTGAGGCGCACGTGATAACCGCTACACCACGGAAACATCTCTGCGTTGTCTTGCCCATATCTTAGCTTTTATACTATCCCCCCTACTTGCAGCTGACTGAGAAATCTGACAGTGATCTTCCCTTTGATTTCCACATCACTGGAACCAGGTAACACCATAGCAACAGATTTATTGACTCCCTCACAAAGATCATTTTAGTACAAAAGTGCCTATGCTGTTATGTGACTCACTTTCCCCAGGGATGCTTTGATAATACAGTTTTTACTGGCACGAGAGTACATTGCTGCGCTGCCAGATGAGTTGTTGCAGGCTGGTGCTCCTATCAGCGTTGTCCCGGTGCTATTCACACAGGGAGTCAACGAGAAGCAAACCCTGGCAGTGCTCAAACAACAGTGAGCTGTCGTACAAAATTTGCTCAAGATGCCACTCACGCTCCCTCTCATCTCTCCCCTAATTTTTTTCCCCTTCACCTTTCCACTCCTCTCTCCCTCTCTTCCTCTTCCTCTGCCTCTCCGTATCCCTCTCACTCCTTTCCTTTTGTCCTCTCTTCCTCCCTAGCATCCAACTTCAAGATGACATAAACCATAATGGGCTGGAAGTACTATCCATTTACGTGCAGAAATACATCGACATCCTTTCAAAGTCAGACTGTAAGTTGCACACACTCATTTCCATGCCTTCATCGCCCTTCTGTCTTTGATCGCAGAGGAGGACGACCTTGGATCTGGTCATGTATAGGCAGATGGTAGACCATAAGGCCAGTGCCGACTGTAATAATTCCACACTGTTCCGGGTGTCTTCCCTCTGTCTCACGACAGTCACATGACCAAATCTCCTCGGTCTTCCTCCTTCATATTTACATATAATGCAGGAGGCAGCGAAAGTTTGAAAATATTGTACCAAGGCATGCACATTTATTAAGAGTGCACAAGAACGGGCGGCTTGAGTAAGAGCATGTAACTCCAATAGAAGCTCGTAGTCTGGTCAAAATTATTGAACCGTACCAAAAATACAACATCCAGTCACGTTGCTTAGCAACAATGGCTTATGTCTACACAGCATGTGCAGTGTGTGTTACTATATAGTACTGGCAGTAAATTCCGACCGGTTTCAAATTGTACCAAGCTACATTCTCTTACTCAAGCCGCCCGTTCTTATGCACTCTTGTTATATTATATCCATGCACCTTCACGTTTTTTACTTTCTCAAATTGTAATTTTACCCCGACTCCTACCTCCCCATCCTCATGATACCCTTACCTTCACACCCCCACACCCTCACACGTTCTCCCTCCACCCCCTCCATCCTCACATCCTCACATTCACAGCTTCCCAAGCCAGTGTAGAGATAGTAGAGGCAAAAGATCAGTTGGACTCACTCAAACAATCCTACGCCTCCAACAAATCCAAGAATGTGGAGTTTCTCATGTCACTGGAGCGGTTGTGCCGGAGACTGAACGGAGGGCGACTGACCTCCTGTAAGAGCGGGAAGGATCGGACGAGCATGTCCGTTACCCTGGAGGAATGCTCTCTGCTCAAGCAGAATCATAATCTCGATGACACCACTTTTACAAGAACACTCGCCACTTTACGCAGGTAGGGGGTCTTGTCACTTGCACAATAGCAGGGTATCTCCTAGTCTTAGTCCCAGGGTCTGGAAGCGATATACGAGCTGGATGAGGTCTGGGAACGAGAAAAGGTATCTCCGTAGTTTGTTGCACTCACGCAGTGGTCAATTTGTGGGCCCGATTACACCCTATCTCTCTTCTCACCCCTTGTTGTCATATCCCTTCTGTCACCTCTCTCATTTTTTCTCTCTCCTTTTCCTCTCCTCTCTCCTGCCCCCTCCTTTTCTGTGTTTCTCTCCTCTCTACTGTCCACCTCATCTCTATCTCTCCCCCTCTCTTTTCTCTCCTGTTTTCTTCTCTCTCTCTCTCTCTCCTGCTTTTTCCCTCCTGTCCGCTTCTATCTCTTCCCCTCCTCTCTCCCCTCCCTTCTGTCCCCTTCTTTCCCTTCCTCTCCTCTCTCCCTTCCCTTTTCCCCTCATCCCCCTCCTGTCCCCTTCTTTCCCTTCCCCTCCTCTCTCCCCTCCCCCTTCCCCTCAGCCATGGGACTAGGCTTGAGAACTGTTTCAAGAGCACAGGTCACCGCTGCTACCACTTCAACAAGCTTCAACTCACTCTTCTTCCCAAACTATTAACCCCACCACCCTACACCTGCCAGAAAACAGATTAATTCAATTTTTTAGTCCACTGGGAACAGACCTCAACCCATGTACCATTTCTTATTATGTAGGACATCTCTTCTCTCAGTCAGTATTGAATCACCGCACATTCAATCATCCAACATTCAGCTGTATTTCATATCATGTACTACCCATGTTGTATATTAAAGTGTGTGTAATTCACTGATTACCATTGCTGGTAAAAACATTGGCCGGCTACACTCATCCACACTCTGGGGTAAATGTGATGGTGAAGTTCGCAACTTCTTGTCCTGGGTCATGTGATTCCTTCAAAATACTTCCACATCTCAACACCCTTAGAAACATTTTATATTGCAAAATTGTTGTACTACAAGTTTTGTCAGCCTAATAGCACCATCATTTTTGACGTGGGTTATTTATCCAACTGACTGATGGTTCACGCAGTACATGAACATTATAGTAACTCTAATTAGTTGAATATTCTAATTATCCAAATGTAATATTTGAAAATAGGATGTGGCTATACGTACCTTGTGTATAGTCTGGCAGAAGTGATTTATAGACAACAAACGAAGGGCTCAGAGTCGTAGTGGGCTAGCTCCTAGCCTCGTACCCAGGCCACATAGTCGGAGGAAAAACCAACCACATTGCCTGGGTACGAGGCTAGCTAGCTCCCAAAGGGCCACTAAAGCTCCCTGTGTTATTCCAGCCTTCACCCTCTTATCTTTGGTTAGACCACTCTGATTCCGAAGCCTTCAAATAGATTAATTTTGCACGTGTATGGAGCTATATATGACAATAGGGTACAGGTCTGAGCCTATAAACCCTCACCAACACCCCTAGCCGTATACCCCTCAGTCTCATGCCCAGCCTGCATGTGCCTCCCTGTGAGAGGGTAGGGTCTGGGTACGAGAGTCTACGCAACCCTTAATTCTTCTGTTACTTGAAGTATGAGGAGCTAGAGTTAGGGTTAATGATTGTGTGTGGTCATTTACTGTTACATGTGGAATTATTTCTCTTGTACAAAGCTAGAGGGGGATTGATTTTATTGCATCTGAGACCGACATACAACCAGTATATGTCTAGTTCATTGTAGTTATTGCAAGATATATATTTTGTGTGAGGGGTATAAAAATAGTAAACATATGCACAGTTCATTAGTTACTGTTATGAAATAGAGCATCGATGTCTGTGACTGTTTGCCGGCTCCTCCGGAGGTAAAACTATACAGTCGGTGAACTTGATTGGTTTAAGTTCTGCCACTCTGTCCAATAGCAGTCTGAAACTTTCTGTGATGTTCAGTCCAGTTTTTGCCGAAGCTTCTAGTAGCGGACAGTTGATGTGTTTACAGTAATCTAGTACCTCTTCAAAGTCCACCTGTCGAGAAGTCTCTAAGTCCTGTAGAGAGAGAGTGTGTGTGTGTGTGTGTGTGTGTGTGTGTGTATGTGTGTGTGCAGACCTCAGTTTGAAATATCTGTATTATGCAGCCACTGGGCAGGGAGTGACCCAAGAATGTAGTCTCATTCCCAGGCCAATGCAATGTGTACTAGAATTGGCCTTTATCAACCTTTATCAACCTCTATCTAAATGCATGGTGACTCATAGCTTGGTAGCAATGGCAAAGTGGATATGCTTGAGGGGGGAGGGGGAGGTGGGAGGGGAGGGGGAGGTGGGAGGGGGAATGTGCAGCAAGTGCAGTAACTGACAATGTGTGGCTGCCACTTCTACTAAGTGAATTCATGGCCACAAGAATGTGCCATGAATGGTGACAGTAATGGAATTTACAACGTTGTTTTTGAGCCAGTGGCAGCAATGACTTCACCATCCCACTGGGTGTTTACTACAGTCAGTATGACCTAATTGGAACCTAAATGATGCAAGCAGGTTGAACTGTCAGCTGACCATCTCAGGCTTCTTAATAAATGCTTTTCTTTCCCTCATGATTAAGCTACACTCTCTGTTTCGGACACTGCATTCTTTTGCTCCCATCACTTGCTGTCTTGGGTTTGCTTCAGTGCCCTAGCATTACCATAGTAACATGTTTCCCTTCCTCATTACCATAATAACCGTTTCCCTTTCCTCATTACCATAGTAATCGGTTTCCCTTCCTCATTACCATAGTAACATGTTTCCCTTCCTCATTACCATAGTCTTTTGAACAGGTGCTCAGAAAAGAGTACCCATCTCTCTCTTCGGCAAATATGTAAAGTGCACCACCCCCCATGGCACTCTTTTGTGATTGCGAGATTATGGTATTGAAATGGGAAGAGAGGTCAATGTCAATGTCCACCTAAGCTCCTTGAAGCCACAACATTGCAACCATGGCATAGTTTGGTAGCCAGCATGTTAACTGAACTTCTGGTAGTATAAACGTTTATGAGCCACAATAGATATCACTATGGCAACCTGCTTGCTTTGAAGATAGATAACAAAGGAATGGTGATGATGATGGTGCACTAAAGAAATGGATCAACAATAAACAGGAAGTGGGCTCCACCCCCTAATCCTCAGCTAGCCTGACCAATCAGAAAGAGTTATGGTCAAATGTCCAGAACCCATACGGAGTAAAACTAGGTTGGAACAACAACATACATGTTACTACAGGAGTCAGTTATGCACTACTGCATGAGTACAAGTTTAATATCCATGTTGCCAAGCACAGTGTGTTTGTGCATACATGTATTTATGTATTGAGCACTGGACATTATGATTTGGGCATTGCTACGTAATGGCCTTCCGACTCAACAGTAACAACATTACTCCAAATGCTAGTCTCTCATGGGAAGAGGATGAGAGTAACGAAACAACTTTGCATGTTAAGTGACAGAGGAGGGGACTTTGGCACACAGTCAAATGCTTTAACCAGCAGTGGCGTAGCCAGGATATCGCCGATGCTAGGGCACAGCATGGGCACATTACGTTTGTACGAAGTCCTGCGCGAAGTGCGGAACTGGGGCATGCTCTCTCAGGAAATTCTTGGAATTTTACAGCCTCCCAGGTTGGTTCTGAGGCCATATCGTAGTGCAGGGTACGTCACTCGCATACAGTGAGCGTTCAAGACTCGTAATTCTGTGTGGATATGCATAGCAATACTGCGCCCTTTGATTTCAAGACCGTCTAGCACCCGATTCGCGATCGACAACAATGCTATCAGCGCCGATAATTCGCATGCTCACCTGCACTGGTGGGTACGGCCTCTAGTTACTATGGCACGTGCCCCAGTGTGCCCCAGCCTGGCTACGCCACTGTTAACCAGCCTTGTTTCTATGCCTCTACTTTTCAGCTGTGGAGACACGAGATAAACTGGGGAAGAGACCTAGCCTTGCTCACAGCCCCCCCCCCCCCCCCTCCAAGCTTCCTGCAGGCCTCTCCCAAGCATCCTGCAGGCCTCTCCCAAGCTTCCTGCAGGCCTCTCCCAAGCTTCCTGCAGGCCTCTCCCAAGCTTCCTGCAGGCCTCTCCCAAGCTTCCTGCAGGCCTCTCCCAAGCATCCCCATTTTTGGTCTGCATTAACAATACTACATGGAGAGGAAGAGCAGCTCTTTTGCTTCTGTGTACTATTGTGAAGACTAGTGGAGGTCTGGGAATGAGCCTATTATCCAGCCGCTTCCCAACATGTATGTAGATCTTACCATGCAGAGAATATGATCACACTCACAGTTTTATTCGCGATGATGACCATAGGTATTGTTTCGTCATCATCGTGCTCCCGCACAATCTTAGCTCTCAGCTGCTTGAGGCTGTACCAGCTGGAGAGAGAGTTGATTGCAAACATTGCCAGAAAGCCGTCTCCTTTTGAAAGAGAGGTGTCTCGAAACAGCATAAACTCTTCTTGTCCTGCTGTGTCTATGATTTCGACGTCATGTTGGTCAAAGCCATATTCAATCTGGGTTATGTAGCTCTCCTCTGTGTGGTAAGAAAATGGCACTTAATAGCACCTTGTTCAGTTCCAGCTTCATCAGTTTATAACACACACACACACACACACACACACACGCAAGCTGAACTGCTACACACAAGGCAGGCATGCAAAAACATGTTACACGAAACAAGGCAACGTCTTACCTACTGTAGGGTCATAAAACTAGAGGAGAGAAGAGAAAACAGCACTGTGAAATACGAACGTTGACATATTATTAAATGCTACTACTATGATGCGTAGATCTATAACACAAAAACTTTTCTACCGTCTAGTCTCCGCCCACTAACCTCCGGAAAGTGTCCCTGCAAGTATCTTATGGTGAGTGAACTCTTGCCCACACCGCCGCTACCAACCACACAGACGGTCAGTCGCCTTTTAGACAGCACTGCATGCCCGCTTTGCGCGTACTCAGCCATCTACACGGTGCCACTCGTTACAAATATGTTCGTCACGTTGAGGTCGTATAGTGAGTGTAGCCGCCGGCGGGCCAGGCCAGCATGCGTATGGTGGTCGGTGTCGCAAACTCTTGTCTCAATCTCTCGATCTCCTACAGAGGAAGTGGGTGCGGTGGGGTGCTACGCCCTATTTCAGCCCCACCCTCGATGGGAATTCAATTTTTGTTGTTCGCAAGAAACTAGCCATATTTACTACATGTGCATAAAATAAGTACTTGCAAGTTCTGGGGGATACAGGTATATTATAGTGAACTGAATACGGCCTGGGAACAATGCTGCGATAGCTACCGTCTAAGAGGCTTATATGCAAACAACACACATCACCCTGGGGCAATCAGTGCATACCCAAGGGTATTTAGAAGTCAAATTAAATGCCATGACATGTATATCATAAACATTTCCCCTCCCCCTTCAGCTTCAGGGATGATATTGGTACAGGACATCTTGTGCCAACTCTCAGCTCAAACTGGTCCACTTGCAGAGCTGGTTCTGAATTCACCCACTCCTGCAGAAATCCCACCAGTTCAGTTGCATTGTGGGCCTCCGTACCCACAATCGCACTCCTGTAGGTGAATTCATCGAGTGAGTTCCAACAGCGAAACAGCCCTTTTCTGATAAACTCCATTGAGAAGCTGCAGTTGCAGTGGTATGAAATGGCTTTGACAATCCCACTGTGGATGTAGGATCTGATATTCTCAGCTCTGTCAGTCTAGAGAGAAGACAAAGCAGAATGCTGACTTCTACAATGATCAATATGTCAACATGTATTGTGTAAATAAATCACAGAGACTTACACTCCATGTTGTACAAGGTGACACTGGCCGCATCTGCAAATGAAATGCAGCCTCATCTGCATGTTTGTAGCAGGAGATTGATTTCATAATTGGCCATACTGTTATTAAGTCTGGCTTACCAAAGACTGCCCTGGAATCTTCAGTTAGTAGAGATTTCTCTCCCTCATACACCTCTCCCTGTATCTCTAGAGAAGCAGTCACTTGGAACCGATGCTCCACACCAGCTTCCAGCTCCCTGATCACCACAGCCTCAGATGTCTTGTTGGGTGGAATTTCTATTGTGGACTCATCTACAACTTTGTATAGCACCGGAGAGAAGGCACTATAGTAGATTGTATAATGATGTATGTTCCAGCGTGACTGCCCCACAAGTTCCCATGACACCATTAGCATGGTTGCATTAGTGACCTGGATACTCACATTGCTCACCATAACTACAAACAAGTTAGGAAAAGCTCACAGATAAAGAAAATGCATTCAAGCTTGTGCATGAACATTGAATTGCCTTACCCAGTGTAACCCTCACAGAACGGCTGAGATGACTTGGAAGATGCTGTGATTTAGTCAGCATGGTGATGGTGTAAGAGAGACCATACTGAAGACCCAGAAGCACGTACCCAGTTTCATTAGCACTGATATCAACACTGCCTTGATCCCCCACTGCCCGGTAGTACATCCTGTACCCAGTCATAGTGTCTCCTGATGTCGGTGCAGTCCAGGAGACTCTGATACTGGTGGGACCAGCTGGCTGAGCAGAGATACTGGTAGGAGGGTAGGCACCTGCAGATGTATATCAGCTGATGCTGGTGCAAGGGTTGCATCCACATTGATATATCTACTGCTATGTATTGTAATATAGTTTGTAAGACCAACTCACCAACAATATTCAGGTCCTGTGCATCCATTACTGTGCGGTCTGGTCTCACGCTGCTCACTTCACACCTGTACAATCCTGGTAGCCTCCCAGTGATGCTCAGAGTGCTGTGGTAGGTAGCCACCTGAGCATTCACTAGTGTGTGAGAGGCAAGGTGGTATCTGTTCTGAGGTACCGGTATGCCATCTCTTGTCCAGTTAACATACGTCACAGGACCACCATTGGAAACACAGGTGAGGGTGAATGTTGGTGTTGGAGCATGCAGATCTGATGTCAGCTGGAAGAGAATATCGATCACTCCCGGGATGCCTGCAAAGAGTGTATGAGGTCTATTTGCACAGTGACCACATCAGTAAGTTGGAGATGACTTACCTGTGTTCCTGGTGTAGACCCCAACATACAGTGACTGAAGAACTCCATTTTGATCAGGTATTGCACAACGGTAGATCCCATTCACTCCACCTCTCCTTCTGTTCATACGTACAACACTAGGACCTCTGTTTCTGTAAAAGTCCCACACGAGAACTTGTCCGTCAAAAGTAAAGTTGATAATTGTGTTGGGGACTCCAGTTCCATTGGGGAAGAACCAGTCCCCAAGAGGGCTTGAGTAGTAAGTTTCAAAACGTCGACAACAAGCAACTAGGTCAGTTGTGCAGAGCAGGGCAGCATCAGATTCACCAATGTCCTCCAGAAGAACAAGACCATGGTTTGGAATGACTGTACCATTGAGGACCAGTGCAACTAAAACGAGAAATTGAAACAAGTGTTTCTCATACTTGGCATTCTTCCTATATCATAATAGCCTCTACACGCAATCATTTCACTGCTTCATGCTGATAAGTATAGCTACGGTAGCTACCTGTGGGTGACATGTATGTATTGTGGTAAAGCACGCAATAATTTACAGTGTTCAAATAACATGCAACAATCTACTCAAAAGTGTGGGACCCACTCAGGCTTGCAACAATTAGTGCTACTTGGTGCAAACATACATATTCTCTGAATAGTTAATACTAGCTAACCAGTTAATACTAATACTAGCTAGCTACAAGAACAGATGCTATACCAATACATGTGAAATGGGCTGCGAATAAAACAATCCTGTATACATAACAATTCTACCAACAGGAATAGCTCTAATACAAAGTGCACCCTAAACTCACTAAACACACAGCTAATCTGTTTTACAGTAACTGGGTGGGGCATTGAGATGTACATGACTATAATCATACAACACACCTTTCTGGGCACCAGCTAAGCACACCACGAGAGAAAGGACACAGACCAACAGTAGCAACTGGGAGATAGCCATGGTTTTACTGTAAAACTAGCAAGTTACAATGGTTATGTTGGAGGATGACTTCCTTTGAAACGCCTCTGCATTCCTTTTACGGACATTAATAGTGAGGTATGCACCAATCCTCTAGCTCTTTATGGATCATCAGTTACTGCTAGGTTGTTTACTAAGTCACTGTTTACTGCATGTAAACATCACTCATGTGCACTACAGTTTACATGTACACAAATGCTGTTTACAAGTTTACTTGAGTATATGTCACATATAATGAGTTTATCATGTGTTTATAATTGTTGTGTACTGGCTCATCTTTTGGCTGTATTGCTACTCACGCCTGCGGCACTTGCCAACAGACAAGTGATTTTTCAAAAACTTGCCAACAGACAAGTGATGTTTCAAATACTTGCCAACAGGTTGACAAGTGATGTTTCAAGTACTTGCCAACAGGTCGACAAGTGATATTTTTCTGAACATGCAAAGTATATTACCTCACAATTAGAAACGTTGAGGCACATTTATTTATACAGCAATTATCTTTTACATTTCTTTATTGTACAGTCAGAAAGAGCATTGGTATGTGAGTGTGTTTAGATCACATCTTCTTGAAAAAATGCTCTTGATATTACATATTCCGGAGATAGGGACAGCTATCTCATGCAAGAATTAAAGTCAAATGGCTGCACTTGTCCATATAGTGGTGTAGGCACATCTTCAATGGAGGTATAGTGTCTCTTTGTGCAGCTGTCCATCACATGTATGACACCTTGCTATAGGTTAGTTAACCCCCAAAACATCAAGCACTTAGGGTTCAACTTATTATAATTGTTGCTTGCTAAATGCAAAAGCAAATTGTGCATAAATGTACATGCTTTAGTGCACAATATATCATTTAACTAACTGGCTATACAAGAATGCATTATTGTAGCTATGAAGAGATGTGCAGTATCATGCAGGCAGCTCAGTTGATAGTGTCTATGTAGCTATGGATTCTAGCTCTACAGCTGTACATTGACTTAGTTGGTTGAAGCAGCAATTATTTAACAGGTTCATCAGGTTTATCGGGTTTATCAGGTTTATCGGGTTTATCGGGTTTATCGGGTTTATCAGTGTTAGAGGTCGGGATGCTCCCTGTGGTTGGACCATCAGAAGGAGACCTTATTCCAGGACACTGGGAGCCTAGGGACGGTATCTGCACGGGACATTTTGTGCTGACCCAAAGTCCAAACTTTTCAACTTGTAGAACTGGTTCAGTTTTCACCCACTGTTTAAAATATCCCAACAGTTTGGTTGCACTCTGGTCTTCTGTGCCCACAATCACGCTCCTGTAGGTGACCTCATCTTGTGCTTTCCAACAGATAAAGATCCCAGATCTGATGAATGTCGCTGGGAATTCACAGTTGCAGTGACAAGAAATGGCTTTGGCGATCCCAGTATGGATGTATGATTCGATTTTCTCTGCTTTATCAGTCTGAAGAGAGTAAAATTGTGTAACTAAGATCAACACCAACAACTATGTAGCTCTACTGCTGTGAATATTTACATGAGCCACTATTATCTACTGCTTACACTCCAGGTTGTGCAAGGTGATACTGGTCCCATTTGAAGTTGAAAGACTTCCTCATCTGTAAAATAAACCAATTTATTTATTATGCACAGGCAAAGGAACCCCATATATGTGTGGGGAATAAAGCATTCCTCAGACAAAGCGGCGTGAACACAATAAGTAAATGCTGTTCTGTCTGGGGAAGACAATTTACTTGTTGTCAGTTGCCCTAACAATACATTCCCATTCAAAGTTTGGTTGCTAACCAACACAACAACATAGTACTCAATTTAGTAGACAGCAAAAATCAGTACTGTCAGTATATATAATAAATAAACTGTATACCAGTATTAGTACAAAAGCTTGTTTGTGGACTAATTGATGTTAAAAATTCGGGCTGGAATTGAAGAAACCAAAAATCATGACTAGCTATTCTGGCAATCTTGAACTTAAATGCTATTATGGAAGCACATTTTCCAAGAAAAGCACTAGCCACGCACTGAGGCCTCTTCCCCTAAGGGAGTGTTGCCTGCAGTACTAAATTACCATAGGCTTTCCCAGAAGTGTATAGGCTCCAGGAACTTTGATCGTCTGAGCATCATTCTGTCTGCCAGCGACTATTGTTCGTAGCTACTTGTTTTGATAAGAATATGTTCTGGGTGCACTACAACGCCTCTGCAGTGACTTCACCGTTTTGTTTTGCTAAGAACGCTTCGTGGTGTCTACTACTATGGGCTCTTCCGCTAAATTGGATTCACTCGAAAATAATTAGTGCAGCTACCTTCCATATAATTGGATTAATAAAAATCGCAAGAATCGAATTTCTTCTGCTAGATTGGATCTACTGTTCTATTAGAATAATGACGGTATTCTAAAAAGATATATGTATGCCATACCAAGCATCTTCATATCAGGCACAGACTTCTCTCCCTCATATGTTTCTCCATCTACCTTTAGAGAGGCAGTCACTTGGAAATGATGCTGCATTCCTTCTGTCAACTCTCTGATGGTCACAATGTCACGGGTACTTGTGGACAGAACCTCCTTTGTAAACTCATCAAAAACCATGTTAAATTTTTTAGCTCTGTAGTAGATGGTGTAATGAGATAAATATGACACATTCAAAGCATCCCAGCTCACCAACAGTGCAGTAGCAGTGGCAATCTTCACTCTTACATTTCTCACCATAGCTGGTAATATGAAATGTGAGACAGAATTTGTTAAGGGCATACTACAAAAGCATCTGTATACTCAGCAGCTTACCAAGTGTAACAGTTATGGGACCTGCAACAGTGCTTGGGAGATGCTGTGACTTTGTAACCATGGTGATGTTATAAACAAAACCTCCCGGAAGATTGAACAGGATGTGTTTATCTTCACCGGCACAAACATCTACACTGCCAGAGTTATTGTTACTACCCAGCGCTTCATAGAATATCTGGTACCCAGTCATGGTGTCTTCCAAAGTTGGCGGAGTCCAAGAGACTTTGATATTGTTAAAATCATCTGGGTTAGCAGAAAGGCCAGTAGGTGGATATGCACCTGCATAAACAACAGTTAACAGTTAAGAGATAAAGTTATCAAATGTGAGGATGGTTATTTTCATAGTTAGCTATTATACATGTACTTATGTTACATACCCACTACTGTCAGGCTTTTGCTTGCTGAGGACTTATCATTGGACACTCTGCACTCATATTGTCCCTCTAGACTTCCAGTTACTGCCAGTGTGTGGTTGTAGGTGGCATTCACTGCATCTGTCACTTGAGAAGTGATATGATGGTTCTCGTCCTCAGTCACTGTGTGGTTGTTCACCGTCCAGCAGACAGTAGTAGCAGGACCACCAGTGGAAGTGCAGGTGAGAGTGAATGTTGGAGTAGTAGCATTCAGCTCTGAAGTCAAGTGGAACTGAAGGGGCATCACCTCAAGCTTTTCTGCATGTATAAAACCACAACAAGCAAAGTTTAACAATAATTATTGTGTAAAAATCTGGGCCTTGACAATTTCAGCAAAATGGGTCACCCTGAACGACAATTCTGTCTATATGTGTGGAGTCATAGAAAAGTGCTTTTCTGTAAGTGTGTTTGTATAGGTATCAGAAAATTAACACACACCATCACTAGCTGCACAAGTTGGCAACTTTAGTAAGTTACGTATAATATTCCACTATTGCATGGCTGAATATTGGCTCTCTTTGTGTAAAGCATGTGTGGAGGGCCTAACACCCAAAACCGTACTTGTCCAATTTTCCATGCAAAAGCAGACCATTTTTTTGGTTAATATATGAAATCAGCAAACTGCAAAACAAACCTGGTTCAGTCACAGAATTGTAAGACAATTTGAGCTACACGCATGTATATGTGCAGTAGCACAGCAATTATACAAATATCTCTACTTGTAAGTCTACTTAATAGGTCATGCTAAGTAATCAAAATGGCTCACCAACAGTGACTGTACTGTGCACTCCAATGTATATGGTCTGGATAACATTCATTGCATCAGGTATCTCACAGCGGTAGATTCCCTCTGCTCCACCTCTCCTGCGGTGCAGAAGTACCGTCATATTACCTCTTGTTCTGTGAAAGTCCAACTGGTTATCAGTGCTAGGAACTCTAGTTCCATTGGGGAAGAACCAGTTCCCTCTGGTATACGGATGCCTGCAACAATTACGAAGGTCAGTCATGCAGAGCAGGGCATTGTCACCTTCACCAATGTCCTCCAGGACCACAAGACTGTTGTTTTGGTATGTTGTACCTCTGAGTTCAAACTTGATGCCACCTGGATGACGAGTAGAATGTTACACAACTGTTACTCCTGAGGGTCATTGATGTGTAGCACTGACAACACAGCATTGTTTAATGTGTGAGGCTACACTGCAAAAAATACTTGGTTAAAATGACTACAAATGCATGGTTACTGCAGTTTCAGGGTTCATTGAACAAGTAGGTAGTATGATTAAAGGAATTCCAAAACACAATTATCATCCATCAACCCCTCACAATTCCATCAAGCTTCAAAGAGCTAGCACAGACACTTGTCAGCAGGCCAACCTATATCAGTTCATCGGCATCCATACGCTGGCAATTATCCAGTTCAGAACCGGATAATAGCCAGCAGATGGATGCATATAAACTTATATATTGGTTAGCAGACAAGTGTCTCTGCTAGCTCTTTGAAGCTTGATGGATTGTGAGGGGGTTGATTGATGATAATTGTGTTTTTGATTTCTTTAATCACCTGTTCAATGAACTCTGAAACTGCAGTAACCTTCACTCATGGTCATTTTAACTAAGTAGTTTTTGCAGTGTATCCACCCTAATATCAACTAGCATAATGCCATCAGTCTAACACTGGTGCCGTCTACAAGAAACCATCTCACTTTACTTACTCTCATTCACCTACTAAAGATCAAGTTGTGTCATTTCAAAGTAACTAGGTGCATGCATTCTAGAACATGCGGTGTAGTTTTGACCCATTTTGGTCACATCAGTTTCATACACTCTTCTTGCATGCATCGTTAGACAATTAGCAAAGTATTTTCCTATGATAATGCTTGGAATTTAAAGCATGCAGTGGAATTTCCTGTGTTGTTGAATGAAGCAAGACAAGAGGTAAGAAACTTGCCAAAGTGGATCAAAACAACCTTTAGTGATGAAGCCATGTCTTGCTATTCATGGCTAAAGTCAGTATAAAGTATTCAAGTGAGGCAATCCTGAACGGCCCTCTTATATCAGTACAATATGTAATTTTATTTGCATCTTGAGATGGAAGCAATGGAATGTAACAAGGATCGAGTTGTTCTTTCCACACATATTTACACACATTGGTAGCCTTATTTTTCCATGAATGTATATAGACTGCTTGTAAGCATATACCACAAAAGAGAAAAGGCACAAATCATAACCAACTGATTGCAGCATACACAATGCACTCTTCAACAGTGTCTTACAGTCAGTTGTTCATTACATAAACATACCTTCGTGAGCAGCATTTGCTTGTACATCAAAGCATACCACAAGAGAGAGGGCACAAACCAGAACTGACAACTGGCCATACTACAATACTCTCTTTCTGAGCCAGCAGGGCATATATTATTAAATTATAATTATGTAGTTACAGCCAAATATGTGGATTCACATAAGAATGTAATTGCAGACGTAAAGCCACACCTTGTTATTTATAGCTAAAGTATTTTGAGTGAGTCCAACACTAGTGTGGTCTACTAGAAAACTCTGGATCATCTCACTTCACTTACTCTCTTTTCACTTATTAAATGGAGTGTCACTTTAAAATATAGCTAAATGCAACTGCAAGAACACCAAAAAAAATGCAGAGTAGCAATTTCATTTTTATTATTTTCCCACAGGGTTGGTCGCTGTTTGCATGCAGTAGGAGTTCCTGTGTTGTTTAATGATTCAAGAGGTGGGAAACTGACCAAAGTGGATTAAAACAACTTTTATTAATTTTTATAAATTTTATTTTACGGTGATGAAGCCATGTCTTGCTAGTAATGGCTCAAGTGTGAAGCATACAATTGGGGCAGGTTTGAGTGACCCCAACACTGCATGGTGTGAGCATTCAATTGAGGCAGGCTTGAGTGACCCCAACACTGCATGGTGTGAGCATTCAATTGAGGCAGGCTTGAGTGACCCCCCCAACACTGCATGGTGTGAGCATTCAATTGAGGCAGGCTTGAGTGACCCCAACACTGCATGGTGTGAGCCATTAGGAGAATGCAGGGTCATCGGTCTCATTTTGGTATACTTTCATATTGCCTAGTCATGCAATGAGTGTTTAACAAAATATTGGTACAGATTTGTCTGCACGCATACAACAGAGAGATAGCTACTTTCCGATAAAATTGTTTACAATGTTAACTGTTAAATATCTACAGTTAATGTCTTGGACGATCCTGAAGCAGGTGAACTGTAGCCAGGTCACTGCTTGTAAATTTTGTTTACAAAATGCATTGCAGCTGATAACAATCTTTGTGTAAATAACAACAACAACAAGAACAATATGACGGTTGATTCCTGGCTACCTTGCTATACCTGCAACAACAGGTTTGTCACTACATGACATGTATATGCAAACAACTGTAATGTTTGTCTTGTACATGTAAACAATGCAAAAAGTGTAGTAGCTCTCCGATTGGCTGAGCAACTGTTCTTGGTAGAACATTGGTACTACATACTTGCTGCACATAGCACCAGTATATATTGTAAACTTGGATAGGTTTAATCAGTAGCACATTTCTCCCAGGTTAATTAATGCAAGAGTTTATAACAGTAAGAGTGTGCAACTCCCATATGGTTTCTACACCCGCCATCTGGATAGGATGACGTAGGCAATCAGCAGTGAATATGCTTAGCAGGTACTTAACATGAAGCCATTCTAGGTGCTAGTGTACATTAGCTATGTGAAAGCCCACCTCTTTGGTGCTGTGTTTCACAGCTAAGCATATTCACTGCTGATTGCCTACGTCATCCCATCCAGATGGCGGGTGTAGAAACCATATGGGAGTTGCACACTCTTACTGTTATAAACTCTCGATTAATGGCATCCAGGGACAGCATAGTTGTACTCATCTTTGCTTTGTGCAATTAGTAACTGTTCACTAATTGCACTCAAAACCATATTATAATTTTACTATAGTCAGAGGTGCATGAATTCACTTAACTAAACTGCTTTGTAAACTAATTTCATGCACAAGAACCAAAAACAAGTATTCCCATTTCAATCCACTATCAGTCATCCTTGTATTACTAAAACATACCTTCCTGGGCACCAGTTGGTTGTTCTTCAAAGCACATCACGAGAGAGAGGACACAAACCAGAAAAAACAACTGGAAACTTGCCATGATTGTTAACAATACACTCTTTCCAAGCAAGTACCTAACACCTTGATAAATTTGTGATGTCACTTTGCCAAAAACACATGACTGCTATATATGCCACTTTAATGTAGATTAACTACAGGTATACAGACCTGAAACTTGAGCTTGGGAACTACAATTGTTTCCATGGTTCATGTGTGCAGTACATTAGCATTTTAGGCAGCTGCTAATTCCTATACTCCATAGCTTGTTTCTCCATGGTTACAAAATACCACTGTGAAATGTGATATTGAGTTTGCTAAGAGACAACTTGCTGAACATACATTATAGGCATGCCTGTGGGTTTCCATGTATGATGCTCCAATGACCCACACTATATGCTCCAATGCAGTTCGACTCAACTAGTGTGGGCCTTACTCAGGTTAACACAGTTACAAGAGTTACCTTTTATGCTGAGGCTGAGGAACTCTGTGTCACTATGCTAGCCTCGTTCCCAGACTCCGCCAAGCTTTCCGTCGTTTGCTTGCAAGCAACAAAAAGCTTGGGAATGAGGCTAGCATGTTTCAACATTACCACAGTGGGCAGTTGAATCACCTGCAGGAGACTGCCTGAAGCTGGAACACTGGGGGTTAATAAAATGTACAACTGTACATTTGTGTTGATTGTATTATCAGTTGCCAAGAAATAACAACTTACAAAACGTAAAAGCAAATTGTGCATTAAACAACTAGTGACTGCTATGCCACTTTAATAATGTAGTGCACATAATATGTACATACATCACTCGACTAACTAGTCATATAATAGTATAAAAAGTGTGCAGAAAGTCAGTTCCAAGTGTGGATTCTAGCAGCTGTACACAGTGACACTAGTTTGAAGCAGCATTAGTCCTTAGGGTTATCAGGTATAGGGTTAACGGTCGTGGGGATCTCTGTGGTTGATTCACCAGAAAGAGTCAAAACGTAAAAGCAAATTGTGCATTAAACAACTAGTGACTGCTATGCCACTTTAATAATGTAGTGCACATAATATGTACATACATCACTCGACTAACTAGTCATATAATAGTATAAAAAGTGTGCAGAAAGTCAGTTCCAAGTGTGGATTCTAGCAGCTGTACACAGTGACACTAGTTTGAAGCAGCATTAGTCCTTAGGGTTATCAGGTATAGGGTTAACGGTCGTGGGGATCTCTGTGGTTGATTCACCAGAAAGAGTCGTAGTGCTGGGACAATGGGGATCACTCAGGTCTAAGGACGTTATCCGTACTGGGCATTCTGAGCTAACCCAAAGTCCAAACTTTTCAACTTGTAGAACTGGCTTGGATTTCACCCAATTCTCCAGGAAATCCAACAGTTTGGTTGCATTCTGGTCTTCTGTGCCCACAATCACGCTCCTGTAGGTGACCTCATCAGGTGCATTCCAACAGTGAAAGATCCCAGATCTGATGAATGTCGCTGGGAATTCACATTTGCAGCGACGAGAAATGGCTTTGGCGATCCCAGTGTGGATGTATGATTCGATTTTCTCTGCTTTATCAGTCTGAAGAGAAGGAAATGCTATAATTGGCTATCCTATGTGTAATAGCTACTGGCTATAATGTTCTATCCCACCACCATATATGGTGCCAAAACTATACCAAACATGATTGGTCACTCTAATCACTATTGCTTACATTCCAAGTTTTGCAAGATGTAACAGGTCCTATATGAATTTGAAATGGTTTCTCATCTGCGAAAAGAATAGACCAGTTCATACAATGTACACATGGAAAGGACATCTAGAGTGGTATGGCCCTACTTTCTCATAATTGTTGATGGATGAAATGTTTTATTCATGTTGAGGTAAATTCACGAGTATGCACTCAAATTGGACATTCATTGCTTCATGTGCTAGATATTTAAGTTATTTAAGTTATTTGCACAATCTTGCATCCTGTGGTGTGCTGGTCATGCATGCCTTACCAAATATCTTCATATCAGAAACAGGTTTCTCTCCATCATACAGCTTTCTATCCACCTTTAAAGAGGCAGTGACTTGGAACTCATGCTCCACTCCAGCTCTCAAATCTTTGATATTCACAACATAAGAAGTCTTTGTAGGCGGAATCACTTTTGTGAAATTGTCAACAACTTTGTTCAGTTTTTCAAAGAAAGCACTGTAGTAGATGGTGTAATGAGATAAATATGACACATTCAAAGCATCCCAGCTCACCAACAGTGCAGTGGCAGTGGCAATCTTCACCTTTACATTTCTCACCATAGCTGGGAATATGAAATGTGAGACAGAATTTGTTAAGGGCATACTACAAAATGCATCTGTATACTCAGCGGCTTACCAAGTGTAACAGTTATGGGACCTGCAAGAGTGCTTGGGAGATGCTTTGACCTTGTAACCATGGTGATGTTATAAACAAAGCCTCCCGGAAGATTGAACTGGGTGCGTTTCTCTATACCGGCAGAAACATCTACACCGGCAGAAACATCTACACTGCCAGAGTTATTGTTACTACCCAGCGCTTCGTAGAATATCTGGTACCCAGTCACTGTGGCTCTTGAAGTTGGTGGAGTCCAGGAGACTTGGATTTCATCAAATTTGGTTGGAACAGCAGAAAGACCAGTAGGTGGGCTGGCATCTGCAACAACAGTCAAGAGAAAAGATTACTACCATGAACTTTAGAATGCATAATGAGGAAGAATCTTTTCATCATTATGGTTATCATCCATGCACCTATATACTTATGTTACTTACCCACTACCCCCAGCTTTTTACTGTCTGATGTCCTGATGTTGGAGACTCTGCACTCATACTCTATTGATATCATACATGTACTTATGTTACGTACCCACTACCGTCAGGCTTCTGCTTGCTGAGGACTTATTGTTGGACACTCTGCACTCATACTGTCCCTCCAGTCTCCCAGTTACTGCCAGTGTGTGGTTGTAGGTGGCTTTCTCTGGATGTATCAGTATTTGAGAAGTGATATGATGGTTCTCATCCTCGGTCACTGTGCACTTGTTTACTGTCCAGGAGACAGTAGTGGCAGGACCACCAGTGGAAGTGCAGGTGAGAGTGAATGTTGGAGTAGTGGCATTCAGTTCTGATGTTAGCTGAAATTGCACAGAGGACACCACAACATCTCCTGTGGATGTAGCATTAACCATGAAAACTGAATTATAGACAGGAATGCATCTGTATACTCAGCGGCTTACCAAGTGTAACAGTTATGGGACCTGCAAGAGTGCTTGGGAGATACTTTGACTTTGTAACCATGGTGATGATATAAACAAAACCTCCCGGAAGATTGAACTGGGTGCGTTTCTCTATACCGGCAGAAACATCTACACTGCCAGAGTTATTGTTACTACCCAGCGCTTCGTAGAATATCTGGTACCCAGTGGCTCCTGAAGTTGGTGGAGTCCAGGAGACTTGGATTTCATCAAATTTGGTTGGAACAGCAGAAAGACCAGTAGGTGGGCTGGCATCTGCAACAACAGTCAAGAGAAAAGATTACTACCATGAACTTTAGAATGCATAGTGAGGAAGAATCTTTTCATCATTATGGGTATCATCCATGCACCTATATAATTATGTTACGTACCCACTACCCCCAGCTTTTTACTGTCTGATGTCCTGATGTTGGAGACTCTGCACTCATACTCTATTGATATCATACATGTACTTATGTTACGTACCCACTACCGTCAGGCTTCTGCTTGCTGAGGACTTATTGTTGGACACTCTGCACTCATACTGTCCCTCCAGTCTCCCAGTTACTGCCAGTGTGTGGTTGTAGGTGGCTTTCTCTGGATGTATCAGTATTTGAGAAGTGATATGATGGTTCTCATCCTCAGTCACTGTGCACTTGTTTACTGTCCAGGAGACAGTAGTGGCAGGACCACCAGTGGAAGTGCAGGTGAGAGTGAACGTTGGAGTAGTGGCATTCAGTTCTGATGTTAGCTGAAATTGCACAGAGGACACCACAACATCTCCTGTGGATGTAGCATTAACCATGAAAACTGAATTATAGACAGGAAAGTGTAGCAGCAATGGCATGAAAATTTTTGAGTTGAAATTTCAATAAAATGGGTTGCCCTCCTGGACCACAAGTGTGTCTATGTGTGAAGTCAAAAACGTATGGCACTTGAGTCTGTAGAATATCAGCAAATTAAGACACTTGCTGCAACTTGCTGCATGAGTTGGCAACATTAGTATACAGCCTGATATTTCGTAGCATGGCACTGACTATCCCAATTTAAACCATTTGTATGTATGCGCATGTGGAGGACCTATCGCCTATAACTCAGAATGCTTGTACTCTTCAGTCCCAATTTGCCAAGGACAGACTGCTTCAAAAATAACGGAGTCTCCGTACTAGCCATGCATATACAATCAATGAACAACAGGAAAAAGCCAGAGTTAGATGTTTTTCTATGCATGTGTTTGGTATAATGGTATGGAATTTGGCATTTGGTAGTTAGCCCTCACTGTTCTGTACCAAAACTTCATGTGATATCCATATATATTTGTATGCCTTTAACATTTACATTTCATCAGTCAAATGATCATGCAGACATCGTCAGTTATTTGAATTCGTCATCCCAATTGTAAAGAACTTGTGGAGGATCAACCATGCTTGTACACTTTCCCAATTTTCAAGGGAAAGACCTTTTTTTCAACAAAAAAGGAAGGCTGTGTGCATTACATAAATGAGAAGCACACCCCGAGATTAATCTTCTGAGTCAGTCACAAAATGTGGAACATATATATATCTCCACTATGAAATTGCTTTGTAAATTTGTAACAGCATATATAGTGGCCATACCAATGTGTTGGAAGTGGCTTACCAGTAGTATTGTACACTCCAATGTATATGGTCTGGGTAACATTCATTGCATCAGGTATCTCACAGCGGTAGATTCCCTCTGCTCCACCTCTCCTGCGGTGTAAATGTACCACCATGCGACCTCTGGTTCTGTGGAAGTCCCACTGGTCACCCGAGCTGACAACTCGAGTTTCATTGGGAAAGAACCAGTTTCCAATGGCAGTCCCCATATACGGAGGCCTGCAACAAGTATGTAGATTAGTTATGCAGAGCAAAGCCTGATTGTCTTCACCAATGTCCTCTAGGAAGACCATACTGTGGTTCTGGTAGGTGATACCATTGAGTACAAACTTGACACCACCTGGATGGATGAAGAGTTGAATGTCACAGAACTGTTGCTCACTGATCAATTGATAGCACAGCACTGTATGTGCCAACTTGTGTCTCCCAAATAAGATTCCATGGGCAGTACCAAGAGCGCATAAGAACGGGCGGCTAGAGTAAGAGCGTGTAACTCCAATAGGAGCCCACAGTCCGGTCAAAATTATTCAACCGTACTAAAAATAGAACACCTGGCACATGCTTAGCAACAACGGCTTACAGAGGTTTTCAGGTACTTTATTTTGGCACTTGCTTGTCAAACTACACAAGTGCCAAATGCAAAGTCCACTTGTTTAAACTAACCACTAATTAAATTGTTACACAAGCAGGCTTTAGTGAACAGTGTTAAATCTGATTAGTGGATTGTTTAAACAAGTGGACTTTGCACTTACACCTTGTCCAGTTTGACAATCAACCTGAAAACCTCTGTATGTCTACGCGCACCTATGAAGTACGTGTTACTATTTTTAGCAATGGTTCAATAATTCCGACCGGTTTCAAATTTATGTAGTTACACACTCTTACTCTAGCCGCCCATTCTTATGCGCTCTAGGCAGTACGTATGCTCAATGATACACATGTATTGTCCCATTACAGCCTAGAATGTGCTTGCTAGAAAGCAGAGTCTCCGTACTAGCCTTGCATAAGCAATCAATGAACCATATGCTTAGTTAGATGTTGTGCTATGCATGTGTTTGCTATAATGGACATTTGACACTGTTTTGTGACAACACTTCATATGATATCCTTGTATATAGGTTGCAGAAAAATGTGCATGCCTTTTAATGTTGACATGTTTATCAGTCAAATGATCGTGCACACAAGTCAGTGGGTGTATTAAAATTGTAGCTATGTCGCCAAAAAGGATTCAATTATTATGAGTAGCTACTTTTACTGAGTGTGATTGCACATAGCACTGTTGAGTAAATTGCAGTGGTCTTTACATGCATTGGTTCTGTCCTAACGTAAAGAATGTGTGGAGGAGCAACCACCAACTTGTACTCTTTCCCAATATTTCAGGGAAGACTTTTTTTGGTCAAAAACATGTCCAATAGGCTGAAAAGACAAGTATATTACATAGAGGAAAAGCAAAAAAAAAAACCTCGTGAGTCAGCCACAAAATTAGGAATTTGATTGTAGGACAATTGGAACTACTACACATATACATTTTATTTCTGTAACTGTATCAATGAAATTGTTTGTAAATTTGTAACAGCATATAATATATAGTGGCCATACTGATGTGTTGGAAGTGGCTTACCAGTAGTATTGTACACTCCAATGTATATGGTCTGGATAACATTCATTGCATCAGGTATCTCACAGCGGTAGATTCCCTCTGCTCCACCTCTCCTGCGGTGCAGAAGTACCACCATGTGACCTCTTCTCCTGTGAAAGTTCCACTGGTCACCACTGCTAGGAACTCTAGTTCCATTGGGGAAGAACCAGTTCCCTAGGGCAGTCTCAGCATATGGAGGCCTGCAACAATTATGGAGGTCAGTCATGCAGAGCAAGGCATCATCACCTTCACCAATGTCCTCCAGAGCCACAAAACTGTTGTTCCAGTATGTTATACTTCTGAGTGAAAACCTGACATGACCTGGATAAAGACACAGAATTGTTGCTCCTAGCTCAGGGTTCCATGACTCACTTATCAGTTGACAACATAGCATTGTATACATATATAGCGTACAAATCACATACACCCACAGAAGCTACGCAGTCTATATGAATGTACTGCCTAGGTGTAGAGTCTCTGTAGTCCATGTGTATGCTACTAATAGTACATATACCACATTTAGTAGGGAGTCACTTCCCATTACACTATGTATATAACTACTGAGTGTGGGTAGGTATTATTTCTGCATCATTGGACAATTCCATTAGCAAAGTACTCTCCCTTGACATGTATATATTGTTCAGTAAATAATTTGTTATTGTTTGGAGTCTAAAGCATAGTGGAAAGTAACTGAAGTGAGTTAACTTTCTGATGAAAGTTAGCGATAGTCGGGAGTTTAAAGGGACCGAAACCCATGGTCATGCGATGATCGGAAAGGGTACTCCCCTCTAGACCGGTGTTTTTTCGAGCATAGCTACCCCCCAAAAACAGTAACTCACTTTGCCATAACTGCACCACCCATTTAAGCTATAAATGGATTTCCATTAACGACAGTATGTTACCATGCATCCGTATGCTATACAGTGATTTATATGGTTAGGGTGGGGTTAGGGTTGGGTTAGGGCTGGCATAAATACAGTATACCATACGGATGATAACGTACTGTCGTTAACGGCTTGTCATAAATGCCCCATCCCCATATCCCATTCATGATGTTTAAAACTTTGTGTGTCCAGAAAATTTCCACATAATGAACATCGATGTGCCAGCCAGAGTTGGTCCTCCTCCACTCGACACACAATGTTAGCTAACATTGTGTGATATAGGCCAAAAGCCAGCAGCCAGCTGGTTGATCTGCTTGGATTTCAGGTTGTCACTTTTACTGAGTATGTACTGCTAGCTACTGTACTTGTTGAGCAGGCAAAATGAAACTAATTGGTCTTTATAAGTTGACACCTCCCCTCCCTCATACTTAGTTCGGACCTTGCACGTGGCGCATGGCGCGGCTTTTGCCATGCCGCACCGGCGCCGGGGTCTTTGTAAAAGCTGGACTCTGGACTCTGGACTGGACTCGTGGACTGGACTATGGACCGATATTTGGACTGAGTTCTGGACCGAGTTTTGGATCGATGCGGAGCTCCACAACAACTATTCCCACTCCAAATCAGTTATCTAAGCTAGAGCAGAGGTTCTGTTGCTCTGTGAATATTGACGTAATATAAATGTGCTTTTTTAATTGACAACAGGTTACCTGAGACTTGGGTTCTGTCCCAAGCAGAGTGAGCATAGACATGCATGAGTATCTCTTGGTATTTCACAAGAGTGGCGGTAGTACAAACATTTATCAAGATCTCTGAGGACCTGGGTCGATTTCTATGGGCTGATGGTGAGGCTGAACTGTGCAACAAATGAATCCTTACCACCTTCAAGGTAGTTATAAGAATGCTGTTGTCTGTTTACAGCCACATTACCATAACCTACAATGCTCCTAAGCAAATGTTTTGGGCCTTGCAACGCTGAGCCACACCCACAGCCACTCTTGTTACATAGACTACACTAATGGGTCTTGGACCTTGCAATGCTGACCCACATGCACAGTCACTCTCTTGCTGCATGCATATATTGTCACATGGTCTAAGATGCCTTTGCCAAGGCCCAGGGCACTTTAAACAACAGTTTTAGCCACTTTTACACACTGTTACATCAGGCAACATCAAGCGGCCCAGTCCAAAACTCAGTCCATAGTCCAGTCCATAGTCCAGTCCACGAGTCCAGTCCAGAGTCCAGAGTCCAGCTTTTACATAGACCCCCGGCGCCGTACCCGCGCATTACATTAATTTATCTGGGCATGACGTCACTACCCAGAACTAGAGCGTGTTACGGTGGTATGGTGAAATTGCCCTACCAGCACAGCATATACTGAAGTCTCGTTCCCAGGCCTTCAATCACAGCTAGCTGTGATTGAAGGCCTGGGAACGAGGCTACGTTTCCAATCCCTTCTCCGTACCGTAGGTCTATTATCTGCGCACGACAGGCCGAAAGAGGCATGGGTCGTACGTTCGGCAGCAAAGAGTTCAGTCGTATGTTTCGTGCGAATACGGAGGAAAGTCTTTGCACAAACGTCTTAAAATGCTGATACTAAACCACAATTTGAGTGGCATGAAGGTTTCACCCGAGCAGGGGCGGCGGAGCAGGGGGGGGCAGGGGGGGCGAATGCCCCCCCAAAGTACAGATTGGGGGGGCCTTACCCCCCCAATCCGAAGATGGCTACTGCTACTTGATGTGTAATAATATACAACAGTTACTATCAAAATGCCAGTGTCAACGATGCGTCGTTTACTTACCGTACGGTATCCAGCACAAACCATCGTCGTAGTTAGTCTCGCGTAGCCGCGAGACTAGGTCGTAGTAGGTTTTCCTGTGGGTGTGACTGGATAAGTTGATTTACTTTTAATTAGACAAACACGTGCACTGCCACTGCACTGCCCCCCCTTCAAGCTGTTAGGCGTGGTGATCACTGAACTAGTTTCAGAGTGTAGTACAAAGTAGAAACTGTTCTTGTCCAGGTCGTCAATTCGTCTATAAGATGCCCACCTCATCAGGCCCGCCACGTACGGTCGACTATAGTGACTGAAACGCCTCGTGACGACTGACGTGTATCGTGGCGAACGGAGGTATTACTCTCGCCATGTACTCTAGTCGGACTAGTGGCATTTGGGTACAAATATGGCCTCAGAAGCGATCTCAGAGCACCTAATTTTAAAAAAATTTTCTGGGGGGGGGGGGGGGGGGGGGGGGGGGGGGGGGGCATGCCCCCAGACCCCCCTAGCGTGTGCGTGCTTACGCACGCACCATCCTCGCTGCCCCCCCAATCTCAAGTACCTTCCGCCGCCCCTGCCGAGGTTTCACCCCATGGCGAAAGTATGTTCGTTATTTCACAGGGGCGGATCCAGAGATTGGAGAAAATTTTGAAATTTAGACCATAGGAGAGTGCTTCTGAGGCCGTCGGAGACCACCATAACTGCGCAAAGTTTATGGCAACTGGAGTGTTACTAAGGCGATTCATCTATTGGTCATTTCTCGGAGCCCCTTCCCTTCGGAATCAGCCTGTGTATTTGAGGCACTGCGTGACAGAACTGTCTCTTGGGAGCTGCAAATTTGAGTGCTTTATGTTTGCAGGACATGAACAGTTATTCGTATAGAGCAATGCGCTGCATCGGAGTAGCTACGTGCGCTAAACACGCGGTAAACCTCCGCGTTTCGCGCTCGCTCAGTCCCGAAGGGGGGGGCATGGGCCCCCATGCCCCCCCCCCGGATCCGCCCCTGTTTCAGTCCTCCAAATCTGCACGAATATTCTTCCAGTCTTCGCGACGTGATTGAAGGTATATACACTAACAGATCAGAGTGGAGAAAAGTTTGGAGTGAATCTGCAATGCACTAAGTTAAGTTAGTTAGACGGGCGCGTGCACTTATAACTGGTGATGTTTTGGAAAATTTCCATGCCAGCTAACTAACTGTATAGTCTGGCTGCATTTTCATCCAGCTGTATTTCCATGTAGCTAGCCTCAATCTGAACATAGTAGATCTGCATGCATGCACATGAAACCAGAATGTTCAGTATACTGTCTTTGCTTTCTTGAGCACTGCACAAATAAATGATGTGTGAACATCACCTTGGGCTTGGCCTTGCTGCAACTCCAAGCACACCACCACCATTGCCACACAGAGAACAAACAGCTTGATGTCAGCCATTTCTTCAGCCTACAGTTTATTTTTTCCCTGGAGAATGCAATTAGGTTAACAGTGTGCCAGACTTTATGGCAATGAATAAATCAAGTCTGTAGGAGTAAGCCTAAATCCATGGCAACCCCATAGCATGTACTAAATATGTTGTACTTTGTAATTGTTGTGATCCATGTGTGGTACATCACGACTTTACAACAATGCTTGATTGTGGCATTAACCCTCCACAAAAGGTGTTTAATTATATATACAGCTAGCGTATTATGAAAACATCACAGGTGAAGTTAGCCTCGTTCCCAGGCCCGTTTGAAAGCCTGAACTGGGCCTGGGAACGAGGCTAAGGTGAAGTATGACAGTTCTACTTAAGAGTACCTCACTGTTCATTATGAAAGGTGCTAGTGGTTTAGGTTTGTATACTTTTGACTTTGAAAGTTGTTGCAAACTTTCTTTATACTTTAATATTGGCTGTTGAAACACCTGGAAGTGGTTCACACTGTTCACTGCCTTAATGTACTGTGTGAAATATACCAGCTATTTATGAACTACCTTAAATTGTTTGTGTGGCTAAATACTGTTTCTTGTAAGTGCAACAACCCTTCCAGCCTCTAGTTGCAGCGATATTTAATTACTTCAGGCAAACACTTTGGTACTTCTTTCACTTTGCTACATCATATGATGCAATATGTTTATACCGTATTTTAATACACAAATGCACGTTAAATTTGAAACACATGGAAGTATGGAAGATCTCCAGTTCACCCATGTTCACTGTCTGAAGTTTCTAGTGGATTCGGATTGTGAGTCTGTCACTATAGTTGGACACTTTCCCCTTACTGTGTCACTGTACATTAAATTTGACTGCTGAAAGGACATACTACTGCAAATCAAAGCAAAATATTGAGTAGACGAAACAACATTGGATAAAACTGGAGGAGGCGAAACAGTAGCAGACAAGGCAGGAATAGATGAACTAGCTAGGTATAAAGCTAGGCTACAGGTGAATGCATAAAGAGATTTAGAATTGTTTATTGCAATTTCATCAAGCTTCTAAAAACAATTGAAGAGATAGCACAGACACTTGTCTGCTACAAACTTAAGTTGATTGTGTGGCTACGACTTCAAAGCATATATGGTTAATTGATAGACTGTGGGAACAATGCAACCCTCAACTGTTTATTGGGCATTGCCTTGTTCGCAGGCTCCTCCCCAGCTTTTGCTGCACAATGCAACAAAAGCAAACTACCTTGGCACACAACCCAACTTTCTGGCATTCCAGACCTTCACACCCAAGATCTATACCTCTGAGTCACACCTGCTGACAGATGGATGCTCTTTCACATTTTACCATGTGGAATTTTTGATGTGATGTGATAGTTTTCTTCCCTGAACTTTTGTACATTACACATATATGACATGGTGGTTGCATATTGCATCATATGATGTAGCAAAGTGAAAGAAGTACCATGGTTTAGTGAGTGTAACTACTGTACTGGGTGATCTGGCCACTGTAGCATTGAAGACTATCCTGGATAACCTGTGAAAGTCGTCCCCATGCATGAGTAAGTATAACAGAACACTTACTGATTAAAACAATAGCAATGCAGTGAAGCATGGGCCAGCCATGCTCGGAATGCTGTGAGAAATAGCCTTTACTAATGTGGCCCAAGTTAAGCTGGTTGCCGTGCTGAGGCAGGCCTAGGTGGGTGAGTGGATGGGTGAATGGATAGATGGATGAATGAATGGATGGATAGATAATGAGTTGATAGATGGATGAATGGATGAAGGGATGAATTGAATGTGATGGATGGAGGATGGATGGATGGATGGATGGATGGATGGATGGATGGATGGATGGATGGATGGATGGATGGATGGATGGATGGATGGATGGATGGATGGATGGATGGATGGATGGATGGGTGTGTGGGTGGGTGGACGGATGGATGGACGGACAGACAGACGGATGGATGGATGGATGGATGGATGGTTGGTTGGTTGGATGATGAGATACAATTGGAGGCGTGATCCTTTGACCTCCAGCGGAATGTGACTAAACCTTGTACTGATGTTAGTTAAAGCTAAATTGATAAGTTAATTAAGTTAGGTAGTAAGTAAACTAAGTTAATTTAATTAAGTTAGTTAAACCTCTGTATGAAGTAAGAATTTGCAAAGGATTAATGTCTCTTAAATAGAGCTCCACTTGTACTAATGCAGTAGGTGATTCCAGTATGGTGCAATGGTACAAGGTACAGTATGATATACATACAAACCTGAAATCTCTTGACACACTCAACCTATGCTGAAACAGCAGCTACAAGTGAAATAGTAAACATAGGTTGACTGCAACCTATGTTTACACATTACTTTCTGTGACATAACACAAATAGGTGAAAAGTCATTGAACAAAATTATGATACGTCATTGAACTAAATTATGATACGTCTGTTCTTTTGAAAGCAGCTAAGGTTAGGGTAACAGCACTACCTACATGCGACTTAAAAACACAGTTTATGTAATTAAACCTAATCTTTCCAGAGGTGCATGGTTTCTCCAAACTAAAATGTTTTGTAAACTGGTTTAGAGCAAACAGCACTATATTCACAGCCATACTCCTTGTACCGTGCGTCATGTAATTAATTACTACTTAAGTGATGCATGACAGAAGCATACCTTACTGGGCACTTCCTCAAAGCGTACCAAAGAGAAATGACACAAATCAGTACTGGAAACTGACGATGATTCTTTTTATAATACACTCTTCCTGGAATAGTTGTTAATCAAAATATTTTTTTTTGGTTATGTCACTTTGACAAAAACACACAGCTGTTACTGTTATTTAAGATTAGGTATATACAGGCATACAGATATGAAACTTGAGCTTGGGAACTCACAAATTCAATGTAGGCAGGTACAAATTTTTGTGTGGGATTTAATCTATAGCTTATTAATTGTCCTGGTTACAAGACACCCATAATTATCTATGAAACATGATATAACCTGTTACCTAGGCAACATATAAGAATGTTGCTCATATCTCTCTTCTACAGTGATGTTGCCTAGGTAACAGGTTATATAATAGTTAAATCCCTCCCTGGGGTGTGGTCTTGCATATTGGTGTCGGTACGAGCCTACTCATTAAACATGTGCTCAAACAGGTAGGAGTCAATTATAGGGATGAACAGTGCCTGTGATTGCACAAAAATGAACAATTTGTGGGAATTAGCAGAGCAGTTATTGAATAGATTGGCGACACATGTATAGTTTAACTAAGTTTAGTATAAGTTGAAACCACATCCCAAGATGCACCCAGTGAGAGTCTTGGCTTGCTACACACATTGTGTGTTTCAGATTAGGTATATACAGGCATACAGATATGAAACTTGAGCTTGGGAACTCACAAATTCAATGTAGGCAGGTACAAATTTTTGTGTGGGATTTAATCTATAGCTTATTAATTGTCCTGGTTACAAGACACCCATAATTATCTATGAAACATGATAATGAGCCTACTCATTAAACATGTGCTCAAACAGGTAGGAGTCGGATGAATAGTGCCTGTGATTGCACAAAAATGAACAATTTGTGGGAATTAGCAGAGCAGTTATTGAATAGATTGACGACACATGTATAGTTTAACTAAGTGTAGGTTAGAAACCTAACCAGAGGTTCTTAGGGCTATAGAAGCGCGAGGAAGTGTTTACATAATTCCTGAGGGCGAAGCGTAAACACTTCCGAGGCTTCTGAAGCCCTAAGAACCGAGGGTGCGGTTTCTAACCAGCTTAGAAAATGGTGCAACGTTACATAATCCGCACCAAAATTTGCAAAATGACGTCATAATCGTCGGTTAAATGAGCTAGCCGTGGCTGTGGTGGCGATCGAGCTGTGGATTTTACAGCCATGAAACGTGTTGTTTGAGTGTAGTAAGCCAAGCGCTATCTAAAGAAACTTGCTGTAACTTCCCTAGCCTGTCTACTTGGCCAAGAACAGTGGTGGTTGGTTTGTACCGAGTTGGATCCAATGCTCAAGCGTATTCGTTGTGATGGCAGCTGCGCTAGGGGTAGTAGGTTACTCAATCGCGACTGTCGTGGACATGGCCTGCGATGTTGCGCTACCAGCCGCTCGCCTGTTGGACGAGATTCTTGCCGACCTGGCCAGCGAGCTGCGCTACTACTACTAGCCGCTCGCCTATTGGACGAGATTCTTGTCGACCTTGCCTGCGAGCTACGCTACTAGCCCGCTCGGCTGTTGAACGAGATTCTTGCAGCACTGTTACACGAAACGGAGTGGATCGGGCTTGGTTGGGACTTGGAAGAGCTTTCCAGTTTATACTGAATCTCAGTTAATGGTTAGTGAAACCCACAAAATACAGACCTATTCACTCAGGTTTCAATTTGAGATAGAAACCTGCATGAGGTATTCTACGTGAAATAAAAGACCTCATTAACACTTCAACATCAAAGCTAGAATATTCATAAATTTTCTAAAGCTTATTAATTGTCCTGGTTACAAGGTACCCATAATTATCTATGAAACATGATAATGAGCCTACTCATTAACATTGGAGCTGCCAGGTTACCCAGGCAGGCAACATGCACGGTCATTAAACACGTGCTCAAACAGGTAAGAGGGAAATATAGGATGCTTGTGGCTTTACATGAATAGTGCCTGTGATTGCACAAAAATGAGCAATTTGTGGGAATTAGCAGAGCAGTTATTGACAACACATGTAGAGTTTAACTTAAGTTGAAACCACACATATCCCAAGATGCACCCAGTGAGAGTCTTGGCTTGCTACACATGCATGGTGGCATCAGGATAAGTGTGGAGACCTTAACTTCACTAAACAATTTTAAGTGAATTGGTAGGTCTAGAGTGTATAACCTGTGAACCTGCAACAGGATACGCACGCATCCAGTGAACCAAAACCTGTCACTTGGGAACTGTAATGGTTTCCATGGTTCATGTGGGTGGTTATAATCACTTTAGCCAGCTACACATTATTGTCTGGTTATGAGATACCCACAATTACTGAAACATGAACTTGTAGGATTCAATTATAGGCATGCCAGTGGTGGGTTTCCAGGTGTTGCTACTTGCAAATAATGAAAAATTAGCAGAGCCTTTATTAAATACACTAAGCATACACAAGTTTATGTAATCAATGTGTGGTTACACAATTCAACCAAGTGCAGTGCACAGAAAATGGCAAGTGTGGGCTCCCAGTGCACGTGGCATTCATCAGATTGCCGTTACGTTAACCCTCAAGGAATCTCAACCACAGTGTAGCCCTACATGCCTACAATTACACTATTGTGTGTGACCTCATTCTGTAGTGCATTCCAACAGTGAAAGATCACACATTAGCTATGTTGTGTGAGAGTTGCAGTGACCAAACATGGATGTCTTCATCTCAATGCGGGCATAGGACTCACTTCTGTCAGACTAAGGAGAGAGAAATGGTACAGCTAACTCATAGACTCATAGATTGTTTACTTGGTCACAATCCATAGTAGCTTCATTCCCAGGCCTTCCCACTGTACTGTAAGCAAACAAAATATGGAGGATGGAAAGGCCTGGGAAGGAGGCTAATTGCCTTTGGGCATTCTATTTTTGGACGACTTACTAAATCATTCAAATTTGGACATATTCCACTTTTGGATAATAAAGTATATTATCTCCCTATCCATTTTGTGATCAAAATGTACTGAATTAGATGCTTTATACGATTGCTATTTGGACCATATTGTGTACAAAGCACAAAATTTGTGAAACAGTTAGGGTTGAGCCCAAGGGAGTCTCGTTCCTCACTGTGCATGTTACATACAACACTGAGTAGTTGAAGGCTGCCTAAATGTGAGTTGTGATAACTGCACTGGACATTTTATGTTATTGACTTACAAATGTAAAAACAAAACATGCATAGGCACTTAGCTATATAAATGCACAATGTCCCTATGACACACACTCAACTAGCTTTGCTTAATGTATAACAAATTGTGCAGAAATTATCCTCCATGTAGCCCAGGCATGAATTCTACCTCTACAACTGTGCATTGACAGCTAGTTAAAGAGAGATTGTTGTTCATCAAGTTCATTGTTAGAGGTCTTGGGACCCTCACTCGTCACTGTGGTTGAATCACCAGGAGACGCCTGCCTGAAACTGGGACACTGGGGGTCACTAAGGGACAATATCTGCACTGGACATTTCGTGCTGACCCAAAGTCCTAACTTTTCGACTTGTAGAACTGGTTCGGAATTCACCCACTCCTCAAGGGATCTCAACAGCTCGGTTGCATTATGGTGCTCCGTGCCCACAATCACACTTCTGTAGGTGACCACATCTGGTGCATTCCAACACTGGAAGATCCCAGATCTGATGAATGGAAATTCACCAGAAATGGCTTCGGCAATCTCGGTATGGATGTACGATTCGATTTTCTCTGCATGATCATTCTGAGAGATTGAAATGGTATAACTTAAAAATTCATGTCTTTATTAAAATAATCACAGCAAATGTTTAGGCCTCTATTTTCACACAATTTCTCTACAGCACACAATTATTTCTTGTGAATGACAAATCTTTACCATCCTATGTATCCTGATCTATTTAGCCACTATAGGTTCGCCTAAACCACACCAAACATGATCTGCACTGAATCATATATGTATCGATTACTTACGCTCCATGTTGTGCAAGGTGTTACAGGTCCAATTTGAAGCTGAAACAGTTTTTCATCTGTAAAACAAACAGGTCAATTTATACATGGACAAAGGAACTCTGTACAATAATGTGGGACTAAAAATCTTGCATTTTCTTGAGCTACAGCTGCACAGAGTTGTTCAATACTCTTCTGTCTGGGAAATGCACCTTATATGGTTTGTTACCTAGCAACCCATTGTCACACCCTGGTGCCACCATGGTCTGTGGCTCAATCACAATAAATCCTTTTTAGCAATGAGTAGCATAACAACATTAGCCACAAGAAAGCCATAGACTGTTTGGGTCTTTGATTCTTTATTGTAGCCAGAATATACTGTGAGCAAATCAAAAATGGCCTGGAAATGGTAGAAATAGACATCCAATGTGCAACTCATGCCATACCAAGTTTCGTCTTTTTAGACTTGTACTTATCTCCTTCGTACACTTTTCCTTCTATCTCTAGAGAGGCAGTCACGTGTATCTCATGTTCCACTCCAGCTCTCAATTCTCTGATGTTCACAATGTCAGAAGTATTTGTAGATGGAACCACTTTTTTGAGCTTTTTGACAACTTTCTTCCGATCTTCAGAGCGGGCAACTTTGCTTAGTAAGGTACTGTAGTAGATGGTGTAATGAGATAAGTGTGAGTCCTGCAGAGCATCCCAGCTCACCAACAGTGCAGAGGCATTGACAGTCATCACTGTTACATTGCTCACTGTAGCTGGGAATGTGAAACAAAAGGCAGTTGGTAGAGTTTAAACAAAAGTTAGTGGCACACAACATTATTCTTACCAAGTGTAGCACTTATGAGAGTAGAAACGGTGCTTGGGAGATACTGGGACCTTGTAACCATGGTGATGTTATAGACAAAACCTCTCTGAAGATGAAAACTGTGCTTAGATTTACCAGCACCAACGTCTAGACTGCGGCTGAATGTACTACCCAGTGCTGTGTAGTATATTCGGTATCCAGTCACTCCTGAATTTCGTGAAGTAGTCCAAGAGAGTGTGGTTTGTGTGGGATCATCTGAGTCAGCAGAAAGCCTAAGGTTTGTAGGTGGCCTTACATCTGCAACAACGGTGAAAAATATATTAATAGACTAGTATTGATATTATACATGCATGTCAATACATACCCACTACTGTCAGGCTTCTGGTTGCTGAGGACTTATTGTTGGAGACTCTGCACTCGTAGTGTCCCTCCAGTCTCCCAGTTACTGCCAGTGTGTGGTTGTAGGTGGCTTTCTCTGGATATATCAGTATCTGAGAAGTGATATGATGGTCGCTGTCCTCAGTCACTGTGCGATTGTTTACCGTCCAGCAGACAGTAGTGGCAGGACCACCAGTAGAAGTGCAGGTGAGAGTGAATGTTGGAGTAGTGGCATTCAGCTCTGAAGTCAATTCAAACTGAAGGGGCACCACCCGAAGTTTTTCTGTGTGTAACCATGAATACCGAATTACATCCAGCAAAATCCTAACTAAAATTTGGTGTGGTCAAATGCTAACTAAGCAAGTCTGTATTGTATCAGTAAGCCAAGTATATGAGTTGACAAGCTGAGTAACTTGGTGACATACCACAGTATGTCATACCATATATCTAAAATCTTATTATTATTAGACATTTAGAAGACATGTGCACCATTATACAAATATCCCCGATCAACAATTGTTTGTATATATAATTTCTAAGTCTACTAACTTGCATAGTGGCCATGTTCACCATCAGTGTCTACACTGTACCTACCTCCTGGTTCAGTCACAGAATTGTAAGACAATTTGAGCTACACACAACGTGTGCAGTAACACAGCAATTATACAAATATCTCCACTTGTAAGTCTACTTAAATGCTAAGTAATCAAAATGGCTCACCAACAGCACTGTACACTCCAATGTATAAGGTCTGGATAACATTCATTGCATCAGGTATCTCACAGCGGTAGATTCCTTCTGCTCCACCTCTCCTGCGGTGCAGAAGTACCGTCATATTACCTCTTGTTCTGTGAAAGTCCCACTGGTTATCAGTGCTAGGAACTCTAGTTCCATTGGGGAAGAACCAGTTCCCTCTGGTATACGGATGCCTGCAACAATTACGAAGGTCAGTCATGCAGTGCAGGGCATCGTCACCTTCACCAATGTCCTCCAGGACCACAAGACTGTTGTTTTGGTAGGTTGTACCTTTGAGTTCAAACTTGATGCCACCTGGATGAAGAGTAGAATGTTACACAACTGTTGCTCCTGAGGGTCGTGGATGTGTAGCACTGACAACACAACATTGTGTACACTATCTGTGGTGCACAGCAAGGACTTAGTGACTATATCAGTTATGATTGTCTTGCCCAAAGCATTATTCTCACTCCTGTATTAGGTACAAGTCATCATGAAGCTAACTTGTGCATGTGATCCACTATATATGCACACTGACACGTGCAAATAGGTATGTGCCATGTTACAGTCTTTAGGAACACATTCAATGTGCTGTATAGCTAGGTATGTAGCACACTCACTGTACTAGCCATACACACATTTGTGAATGGAATTCAGACCTTATAGCCACATTTTATCCAAACGTGTTTTTTGATAACAAAAAATTAATAACAATATTAAAAAATGGTTCAAAAATGAAAATGTAACTAAAGTTCAATGTTCACATTTATTACACAAACATACCTTCCTGGGTACCAGCTGCTTGTACCTCGAAGCATACCACGTCAAAGAGGACACAAACTAGGACTATCAACTGGAAACTGGCCATGATTGCAGCAGTATCATACACGATGCGCTCTTCAGCAGTGCCTCAGAGTCAGCTGTTCATCAAAATAGTTTTTAACTAATCCTGTAGTTTATTTACACACAAATGCAAGGAAAGGATTCACATAATGCAATTGCAGGTGTATCAACATGATAAGGCCATGTGTTGCTATTCAACATACGTGGCTTCACTCTCACACAGGATTCAATGTTCTCACGCCCATGTCTCATGTGTACCTCACATGAAGCTAACCCATGCTCTCAACCCCTGCCCAGCTTTTGCCACTTAGTAACCTCACACAGCATTTGTTACTTATGGTTTATCCCACCCATGCACATGTTACCCAGTAATATGAAACTGCACAAGCTCTCTGTATATACAGCCTCAAATTATCAATCCATTATGTTAAAGGGTAGCATCACCATATTCACTAGCTTTACATGCAGCGTGGAAGCACTCTATCCTAATATCTTAGGTGCATAATTCCCCATTGTAAATTGGTTTAGTGTAGATAGGATTAATAATTCACTGCAGTTATCAGTTATTACTATGCATGGCTTCAATTTTATTAACATACCTTCCTGGGCACTGGCTGCTTGTACTTCAAAGCACCACAAGAGAGAGGAGAGGGCACACAACTGGAATCACATAGGCACAGTGCACTCTTTATACCTAGTTGCCCACCATGCTCTGTATTTGAAACTGTGATGTCATTTGGACACAAACATAGAGCTGAAATTTGAGCTTGGGAGTTGTAATTGTTCACAAATTTGGTGTGTTCTAAAAAATTCAATTAAAGCAGCTCCAATTTCTTGTGTGGGATTCACATTACAGCTTGTTCCTGGTTACAATTTAAGATAACCACAAATATCTATCACATCCTGTATCCTAGGCAACCAGTGTAGCTTTAACAGGGAAGTATGTAAACAACATAGTTTCTATGTCAAGCAACTGTAAACTATTGCATAGATCATCAAAAATGGGAATTATTAGTCTATTGGGCATACACTCGGTACACCTCCTTTTTGTACAGTCTAAAGTGGGGAGGGGGCAAATGTCTCAACCACCCCGGCCTGAGCTCAACACAATGTTATATGGGTGAGGTCAATTATACATGGTTACCATTACAGTTCGTATTACAGTTCTCAAGCTCATGCTATGTAGTACCACTGACGAAGCAAGTTACTCCAATGTCTCTCAATGCAGGTATTACTGATTTCCCATAGTTCACAACCAGTCGGATGTTGCCATTTTTCCTGAAAGCTACAGCAGTCCTTGTTAACACAGAAGTCAAATTGATTTCATGAAGTGTGAGGAATTTTGCAACAACCAGAAGGTAGGTGCATCACATAACAACATGCACTGGCAAATCACTTTCAAGGGTCTAAAATATACAAAATGTTTACATTATGCAAATGTCATGCATCAAAAAGCACAAATAAAACATTCCTTTTATAGCCAAAAAAAATGCATAATTATTTACATAGCTATGTGCCAAGTCATTCAGAACTTGTTAGAAGCTTTTGCTAGTGTTAAGAGTTGAGGCACTCTAAACTCTCACTCTCCTCTGTACACTTATTTACCACGCTGGGTGGTTGAATCACCAGCTGGAGGCTGCCTGAATCTGGAACACTGGGGGTCACTAAGGGATGGTATCTGCACTGGACATTTCGTGCTGAGCCAAAGTCCAAAGTCTTCAACTTGTAGAACCGGTTTGGAATTCACCCACTCTTCAACGAATCCCAACAGCTTGGTTGCATTATGATGCTCCATGCCCACAATCATGCTCCTGTAGGTGACCTCATCCGGTGCATTCCAACACTGGAAGATCCCGGATCTGATGAACGCTAATGAGAATTCACAGTTGCAGCGATCCAAAATGGCTTCGGCAATCCCAGTATGGATGTACGATCTAATTTTTTGGGCTTTATCAGCCTGAAGAGAATGAAACAGTATATAACTGAATTTAAATATTGTCTACTGGCACAACCATGAGCAAGTTATCAATTCCACAACAGCAGAAAGTCAGTTATCCATGCTTGTTTGGACAAATGGATACTAGTAAATTTGCAACATATATGCTAATATCCAGATAGCCAAAATACTAATGAGTAAAGAAGATTACCCACTAATGCACAACAAACTGAAGTGCATTGTAGAACACAACACACTCCATGCACAGACGGGGTATAGATCATACATAAATTATAATAGGTTTATGCTTCCGCAGCTACCACATTAACCAGTTTATACCAACCTTGAACAAACAATTTATGTACTGTAAGTTCCCGAAAATGCGGAGGGAGGGGGCATATGCGCGAGATGAACTGAATATTTGAGCAATCGCCCCCTCCCCACTTTTGTCTAAAAGTAGATGTGCAAAAAGGGGGGTGTATTTTCGGGAGCTTACGGTATATGGTCTACTGATCAACATCTGGAATGTTGTGCCACAAAGACATCAAATATAAAATTTATAACAAACTTACATTCCACATTGTGCAAGGTGCTACAGGTCCCATTTGAAGTTGAAATGCTGCAGCATCTGTGAAATTTATTCACAGGCCATCATACATTATTTACGTATTGACACAGAGAGTTTATGTTAAGTTAGCTACATTTTAAAACAGCACCATTACACATGCTCTTGTCTTACCAAACACCATTTTAGCAGGAACAGATTTCACTCCTTCGTACACTTTTCTTTCTATCTCTAGAGAGGCAGTCACTTGGAACTGATGCTCCACTCCAGCTCTCAACTCTCTGATGCTCACAATGTCAGAAGTATTTGTGGATGGAACCACCTTTGTAAGTGTGTCAACAACTTTGCTCAGTAGTGGAGAGAAGGCACTGTAGTAGATGGTGTAATGAGATAAATAGGAGTCCTGCAGAGCATCCCAGCTCACCAACAGTGCAGTGGCATTGGTAGTCGTAATCGTTACATTGCTCACCATAGCTGGAGGAAAACAGTCAGAGAGAGGAAGTGTCATACATATGCATACAAAGTGGCATCCTGCCTTGTGTAGATCTTACCAAGTGTAGCTCTTATGGGAGCAGTAACAGTGCTTGGGAGATATTGTGACCTTGTAACCATGGTGATGATATAAACAAAGCCTTCATGAAGATTGGAGACAATGTGATGAGTTGTATTAGCACCGACATCTACACTCCCACGGTAAGGAACACTACCCAATGCTCTGTAGTATATCCGGTACCCAGTCACGGTGGCTCCTGAAGCTGGTCGAGTCCAGGAGACTTTGATGCTGGTGGGATCAACTGGGTCAGCAGTAAGGTTGGTAGGCAGATTGGCACCTGCAACATGTTGTGGAAAAAATTACTGCACATTATTATTAGCATATGTGCAACTATGTACATACCCACTGCCATTAGGTATCCACTTGCTGAGGACTTCCTGTTGGAGACTCTGCACTCATATTGTCCCTCCAGTCTCCCAGTTACTGCCAGTGTGTGGTTGTAGGTGGCTGTTTCTGGATCTGTCAGTATCTGAGAAGTGATGTTGTGAGCACCGTCCTCAGTCACTGTGCGATTGTTTACTGTCCAGGAGACAGTAGTGGCAGGACCACCAGTGGAGGTGCAGGTGAGAGTGAATGTTGGAGTAGTGACATTCAGCTCTGATGTCAGCTGGAACTGAAGAGAGGTCACCTCAACTGCACCTGAAGTCAAATGAAAACATAAAGGTTGGAGGCTGCAGATGCATGTAAAAATTACTGTAAGCCAACCTGTGGTATTTGTATAGACTCCAATGTAGAGAACTATATTGGTCCCATCATGATCAGGTATTTCGCAACTGTAAATTCCAGTCACTCCCCCTCTCCTGCGGTGCATACGTACCACACTAGGACCTCTGTTTCTGTAGAAATCCCACTGAAGATTGTACCAATTGATAATGGTATTGGGGACATGAGTTGCATTAGGATAGTACCAGTGCCCAATTGTAGGATGTCGACAACAATCAGTACGATTGATCAGGCAGAGAAGTGACTGGGCATTAGATTCTCCAATGTCCTCCAGAAGAATAAGACCGTGGTTTGGAATGACTGTACCATTTAAAATTATTGTACCTGTAAAAGTGAAAGGATAATCTCAGTGAATGGGAGACTAAATATGTATGTCATCATACATGCTACATGCTTGATTTCCAGGTAGTAGATACTCACTATCTAAATCTGGTGTCCTCACAAAGATGGGAGAACTGAAAGGACCAACTCCTCCATCACTGTTGACTGCTGCCACTTCAATGGAGTAGTTCATGGAGGGACTAAGTCCAACTGCAGTGTAGGCTCGATGGTTAGTCCCTGAGACTGAAGCATTTACTGCAGTTCCACCAACTGGACCATAGCGCACCGTGTACCTCGAGATCTCACTGTTGCGATCAATGCAGTCCACACGTTTCCAAGTAACAAAGACAATAGTTGGTCCAGTAACTGAGGCCATAACTCCCTGAGGTGCAGTACTGGGGACTAAAAGAGAGTGGAAAAGATTAATTTATCAGCAAAACAATGATAAATTGTAACCTACCAGCTGCTCTAGCAGTGACACTTTGACTGGTTACTGCACTTCTCCCACCAACATTTGCAGCAGTTATGTTGATGGTGTAGGTACTAAACTCCTGTAACCCAGTTAGTAAATAGTGCCTGATAGTACCATCGATAGTGGTCATGTTGGTATGTGTGAATCTGTCACAAGGTCCCTGGTATGAAAACACTAGCTCATAGCTGTTAACAATCTCTCCTTCTGGCTGGGTCCAAGTGAGGTTGATGGATGTAGAGAACCAGGAGGCTGCTATGGTCACAGTCGGAGTGGACGGAGCTGAAACAAAAAAAAAAATTGGTATTAACCATCAGTAACAAGCAACAACAGTTATGATGCTAGCTGTCTGAAACATAATACTGAGTTTAATAAGTTCTATATGCTCTTACCCATAACAACAGTTGGTGGGCCAACAGCTGGACTTGGAAGATGTCTGGAGAGAGCACGTACCGTTATATTGTAGCTATGACCAGCTGTAAGGCCATGGGTTATGTTATACTCAGTTGTGGTAGCACCAACATTCACCCTCCACTCATTGATAACTCTGCCTTTGTCATTTTCTTTCTGGTAGACTATGCGATATCCAGTCACAAGGGCTCCTGAGTCTGGTGCAGTCCAGGAGACTCTGACATGGATGTTTTTGACTACCTCAGCTGCTAGTCCAGTGGGAGCATTAGCGGCTGCATAAATAAATTGTTGACTATACATGACCTCTTTAATCTAATGCTATATATTATAGGAAAACAATATAAGCCGTACCATCACATACAAAAGTAGACCATAACTTTACACACATCATTACTGACCTACTACTGTAAGATTTTTAGTGGAACTTTGAGTGAATATTTGCTGACTTTCCCATCCTTCAGTGGTGACATTGCATCCGTACTGTCCTGGGAGCCTCCCCATCACCGTCAGGGTGTTGTGGTAGGTGGCTGACTCTGAAGCAACTAGTGACTGAGACAAAGAGTGGATGCTGTCATCAGATAGTTCTGTTCCATTGTTTGTCCAGGTGATGTATGTGGGAGGGCGGTTTGTAGAGGTGCAGGTGAGAACAAATGTTGGGTCGTCCACTGATGTCAGCACAAAGTTGAGTGAGACAATTACTGGTGATGCTTGAAGGACAGTTGAAAGATGTTATGTGTGAACAAAGTGTGTTACAATGATGATGCAAACTGTTTGGAATATTCTATAATATTAGTTCACCAGTACAGTATTCATAATTCATTATTCAGAAAATGTTCAAGAAAAGGCATGGTAGCTATACACCAGGCAACCACATTTTATGTTTCATAAACTCATCACCACTGAGTCCAAATTGGGTATATATTTGAATGTAGTGTCAATCAAGTGCTCCAATTACATGTACTGGTGGCAGCACTTAACTACTTACTATGGTTGGTCTGCATGCTGTTTTTGTTTTTGTTTTTCACTCATGTTACACTAAGTGGTGGCTATGCACTTGCATCTTCCCACAGATAAGCCAGATAACAAAGAGTGAACATAAAAATGCAGCAGAGCTGAGAATTTACAAGAAGGTCCACTGTAAATCCAAGCAGAGAGAGTCCGAGTTATTCCATTCTCATCAGGAATTTGACATTTGTAGACTCCATCTATATTTGGAATAGTTTCTTGAAAATCAGTCCTCTGGTGAAGACCTAGTACTCCTTGGTCAGCTCGAGAAGTGAAGAGAAGTGTCCCAGACTGGCTGGCAGGGACAACACTTCCATTTGGATAATGCCAATGTCCTCTATTCTGACAGCAGTGTTGGTAGGGGGTTGTACAGAGCAAGGTTCCAAGTGCAGCCAAGCGTACAATACTGTTGTCTCGTATGTTGTATGTAGTGTGGTTGGGCTGTTGACGAAGCCTAAGTCCAATACCTGTGTTGAAGCAAATATATCAGCTGTATATTAGCTTTCTGATATACTTACAAGAGTCAAATATAGACTCTACATTTGACGTTGTCCCCTGATGAAAATTATCTTCGGCCGGTAGATACAGCGGGAAGTTGATGTGACAGAATTGTTTCGTGTATGCTATGTCGAGAGCTCGGAAATAAAAACTTATTTTTATTTTTCAACATAGTGATGAGCCTGTACAGTAGGGTGTCCAACCTGAAATACGAAAGTGTGCGCATTGGTTCCAAAACAGTGGTTTTCATAAGAACCAACCCAGGTAAGAAAGGAACCACAGACGGATTGGGTTCGCATGTCATTTCTTTTGGGATCGGTGCACTTTTCCGGAAGTGGTAAATTCCGAAAAATGGCACGTGACCAAAATTTTAAGTTCGCCGTAACCGGTATCCTAGACCACTGACCACTGCCAGCGAGGCTACTTTAAACATGGCAGTGAGTTATACATTAGGTCTGTGAGGGTAAGTTTCTTGGGAGATAACTAGGCCCATGGCTTGATATTGGTCACGTACCATTTTGTGGGACTTACCACTTCCGGAAAAGTGCACTGTTTCCGAATAAAATTGAAATTCAACCCGATCCTTCTTTCTTACCTGGGTTAGCTCTTATAAAAACCACTGTTTTGGAATCAATGCGCACACTTTCATATTTCAGGTTGGATACCCTACTGTACAGTATGATTTTCATGTGGGAGAATTCACGTGTCGGATAAATTTTCGCGAATTAAAAAAAAATTGCGGCAGTATTCAGATACCACTCCCCTAGCTTGCAACACCAAGATTCAGCACAGAAGCTGATAAGACCACGCATATATAGGTGCGGCGGGGACGAGGATCTGCCATAATCATGAGCCAGGCAATTCTCGCGTCAACTTCGTGAGCAAGACGATCTCTTCGGAAGTGTGTGCAGGAGGTCGACGGCGGCGATAGCGGACAGCGACAATCGCATAGCAAGTGGCCCTCGCGGACATTGCAGGTTCCATTGTACAAGGCTGTAGTCGTCGTAGCGGACTTGCACGACATGCGCGCGCAAATACCGCATTAAAAAAATGTAAAAAAATTCGCGGACCAGCAAAAAATTTGCGAAAGCAAATTTCGTATACCTGCGCTTTGACCTTGCTGCAGCTCCAAACAGAACACCACCATTACCACACAGAGAACGAGCAGCTTAACACTAGCCATTGCTTCGCATTTACGACGCTAGTGTTCACTTGGTATATATATACTATAGCACATTCACTACGTAGCTGTATGCGTAATGAAAGTACACCAATCACAGTAAACATTTTGATAGACCCTTAATTAACACATTCACTACGTAGCTGTAAGCGAACTTAAAGTACACTAACCACACAAATAGTTTAATAAACTTATCTAGTATGCAGCATGCAGGGTAGGTTCTAGTACATGCAGCACCACTGAGGATCACCCAGCTTTCCATTATCTATTTATGGTCTGGTCAGCAAGACTGAGCTGTACAGCTAGCTACCAACTCACAGAGTAACTCAACATGCTCTCTATTTAATCAGATGGTAAACCTCACAGAAAACAGTTGACTATACTGTCGATTGTTGTACATGTCCCACAAGTCCCCAGGCCCTCGCCAAGCTTTAATTCCGTTGCTTGCAGTACAAGCAATGGAAAGCTGGGTGAAGGGGGCTGGGAACGATGCTTGTACATGTATACTAGTAGCCATTCGGACAGCATGACTTGGAATGCTATGAATATCCGATACGCTGGACTGTAGTCTTGTCCCCGGGCACTCCTGCGCATTAATTTAACTATGTAGTTGTTGTTTGTTGCAATGTAAATAGTATCACATTTGCATGCATGCAAGTAGCCACCCATGCATTGCAAGAGGGACTGAACTGAACAAGCTACACACATTTACTTTTGCTACAGACCAACTGCTGCAAATTGTAACCAAAGGTACTCAAAACGGCAACGGTTGTCTACTTCTATTTTGATATGGTACAATCACTTTTGTACAGTGTACATGAACTAGCATGTAAACAAAGAAGTGCACAACATTGCAAAAACAAAAGCTTCCCATAAACAGGTTCTCAGTGTAGTTAAGGACTGGGTCCAGTAAATTTTCAGTCCACAGATCAGTGATTTTCCATGCAGATTTCTTGGACAGTAATGTATTTATAGCAGTCACTGGTGCATGGAATGAAATAATCATTCATCACCTTCAATTTAATGTTGTTAATTTAATTAGCACACGTCACATGATGGACCAAGGGCCACCCAATACCACGCCCTCCAAGATACATTTTGCAAATTCCAACATTTTCCCCAATGGCTAAAGGAGTTCATTGTGTGTTAGAAATAATTTAGTTGATACCATCTAACTTTTCACCGAGGTGCTTCTCGAAAGCTCTTTCCTATCTATTTTTAGCCGCAATTTTTTGATTTTTGGCCTCTGACAACACTCACATTTTTTGCCGTTTCTCAAAAACGAATGGGAGTATCAAAAAGCACCTCGGTAGATTCTAATGATTTATGAAGACACTGCGAAAAGTTGAACTTGATGGTAGATACGGCCCTGGGAAGAATGTTGGACAGTCACATCGTGACGAGCGAGCTAAGTTGTGCGGCCATTACTGCCGTAAGTGTCGAAGTCACGTGGAAATCATGCACTCCGATGTGGCGCTGAGTTCCCGGTAAACTTTAGAGCAACTGTTCTAAGTGTTATCTAGTGTTTGTTGTCAATGAAAAACCATTTCTTGGATGCAAGATCGGTATATGAACTATTCTAGATTAATGCAAGCGCATTGAGACGTTCTGAACCTGACTTACTGTCCATATCAAGCGATCAGAGGTTCCAGACTCTAAAATTGTCCACCTTTTTGACGTGTCTTGCCAGTTCACGCCATCGCAATCGTATATACGAAGGTGTCTAGTCCAAATCGCGGATATAAACTAGCATCGCGGTGCTTTTCAGAACAGTAGAATCTCGAAACTGCTATGCCAATAATAACGAAGCCACAAAGTGTAACCACAAATTGGAAACCTATCACATGACAGCATAGTGCTAAATTTAATATTCTATCTGCACTTCTATGGTGCGACTACGGCGCGCGTAAACAAAAAGGAACCAGTCCTTAACTGCACTGAGTTGGTAATTGGTATAAATATTGGTCCTTTTGTGAAAATGCCTCCGATCTTTTCTCAACTCCAATCATGTATGAGACTATGCAATGGGGCCATAAAGAATCCCCCCTCGCCAATTAAGAAGAACTGCAGCAACATCTTGTATATCAATCAATCACTGTTAGAAACAGCCCACTGGGCAATTACTGTCCTGTGCATGTGCTTGCATACAATGCATGGCACTTGTAATGGCATCACAACAACATGCATATTCTAATACTACTATGCGAAAAGAATAGAACATGCATATTCTACGTATACAAATATAATTAGGTTGTGACCTTACATTAAATTGGATCATCATTAGAAGTACAAATTAGACCTTCCGGTTGCAGAGCAACCAAAAGTGGTCCAGGGGACCATTTTTGGCAGCCAAAATCAGTCCAGGGGACCACTTTTGGATAGGACCGATTTTTTGTGTGACAGTTTGACAAGGTTTGCACACAATTCCAGGAAAACCAGCTATACACTTATATATGTAGTGAAAGGTTGTTTGCTACGGTTGCAGAGTTCAACAAGGTCTGCACACAATTTGATGAAAAGCCAGCTCTGTACTAATCTAGCTAGTGAAAGGACGCTTAGTCACTGACTTCCTCCATGGTTGCAGTGTTTGAGGAGGTCTGTACACAATTCCAGGTAAAAAACAAAACAAAAAAAAAGAAACAAAAACAAAAACACACTTATCTAGCTATACCAAACGTATGACTTCACACTTCCACAAGGCACATGATGAAGGTAAAAGTTAAACATGTTTTACATGCCCCTACATTACGTACCCACTACCAGGCTTCTGCTTGATGAATTGTGAAGACTTGGTGTTGGAGATGCTGCATTCATAGCTACCACCCCACCAGTCTACCCAGTTACTGCCAGTGTGAGAAATGATGTTTAGTCACTGTGTGATTGTTTACTGACCAGAAGACAGCTAGTAGTGGCAGGACCACCAGGTGGGGGTGAATGTTGTACACTATACTTTGAGTCTAAAGTGGGGAGGGGGCATTTACTCAACTGTTCCCCCCCCCCCTCCCCCCCAGGTTCAACTCAATGTTATGCGTAATGTCAACAATACATGGATACCATTACAGTTCTCAAGCTCAAACTAGTACCACTGATGATGCAAGTTACTTCGATGCTTCTCAGCTTAGTACCAACACATGCAGGTGCTGCTATAATTTCCCATAGTGCATGACCTCCAGTGATGTTGCTGTTCTTGTGGAAAGGCAGAGCAGTCATCATGAATGCAGAGGTCAAACAGATTTCATGAAGAGAGAGGGATTTGACAATAACCAGGAAGTGGGTGCACTGCATAACAACATTTGCAAATTAAGTTCTAGGGTTTAAATAAACTATAGCTAGTACAAGATATTTGAAAGCATAGCATTAGGCAAATTTCATGCATCAAAAAACACAAATCAATATAGCTTAATAAATAGCATAATTATTTACATGGCTATATGTGCCAAGTTGTGCAAAACTAGTTAGAAGCTTTTACTAGTGTTAGAGTTGAGGCACTCTAAACTCTCACTCTCCTCTGTGCATGTGTAGACACTTATTTACCACGCTGGGTGGTTGAATCACCAGCTGGAGGCTGCCTGAATCTGGGACACTGGGGGTCATTAAGGGATGGTATCCGCACTGGACATTTCGTGCTGAGCCAAAGTCCAAAGTCTTCGACTTGTAGAACCGGTTTGGAATTCACCCACTCTTCAACGAATCCCAACAGCTCGGTTGCATTATGGTGCTCCGTGCCCACAATTACGCTCCTGTAGGTGACCTCATCTGGTGTGTTCCAACAGTGAAAGATCCCAGATCTGATGAACGCTAATGAGAATTCACAGTTGCAGCGATCCAAAATGGCTTCAGCAATCCCAGAGTGGATGTACGATCTAATTTTTTGGGCTTTATCAGCCTGAAGAGAATAAAACAGTATATAACTGAATTGAGACATTGTCTACTGGCACAACCATGAGCAAGTTATATATGCAAACTTCAATTCCACAACAGCAGAAAGTCAGTTATCCATGCTTGTTTGGACAAATGGATACTAGTAAATTTGCAACATCCAAATAGCCAAAATACTAATGATTAAAGAAGATTACCCACTAATGCACAACAAACTGAAGTGCATTGTAGAACACAACACACTCCATGCACAGACGGGGTATAGATCATACATAAATTATATAAGGTTTATGCTTCCGCAGCTACCACATTAACCAGTTTACACCAACCTTGAACAAACAATTTATGTACCGTAAGTTCCCGAAAATACGGAGGGAGGGGGCATATGCGCGAGATGAACTGAATATTTGAGCAATTGCCCCCTCCCCACTTTTGTCTAAAAGTAGATGTGCAAAAAGGGGGGTGTATTTTCGGGAGCTTACGGTATATGGTCTACTGATCAACATCTGGAATGTTGTTCCACAAAGACATCAAACATATTTATAACAAACTTACATTCCACATTGTGCAAGGTGCTACAGGTCCCATTTGAAGTTGAAATGCTGCAGCATCTGTGAAATGTATTCACAGGCCACTAATACACTGAGATATCATTAGCTAGTTATGGTAAATTTTAAAACAGCACCACTATACACACTCTTGTCTTACCAAACACGAGTTTAGCAGTCACAGATTTCACTCCCTCATATTGTTCTTCATCCACCTTTAGAGAGGCAGTCACTTGGAACTGATGCTCCACTCCAGCTCTCAACTCTCTGATGTTCACAATCTCGTAAGTATTTGTTGATGGAATCACTTTGGTAAACTTGTCGACAACTTTGCTCAGTAGTGGAGAGAAGGCACTGTAGTAGATGGTGTAATGTGATAAATATGAGTCCTGCAGAGCATCCCAGCTCACCAACAGTGCAGTGGCATTGGTAGTCGTCACCATTACATTGCTCACCATAGCTGGAGAAAAACAGTTGGAGAGAGGAAGAGTCATACATATGCATACAAAGTGGCATCCTGCCTTGTATAGATCTTACCAAGTGTAGCTCTTATGGGAGCAGTAACAGTGCTTGGGAGATACTGTGACCTTGTAACCATGGTGATGGTATAAACAAAGCCTTCATGAAGATTGGACAGGATGTGTTGAGTTGTGTTAGCACTGACATCTACGCTGCCACGGTAAGGAACACTACCCAATGTTCTGTAGTATATCCAGTACCCAGTCACAGCAGCTCCTGAAGTTGGTCGAGTCCAGGAGACGTTGATGCTGGTTGGATCAACTGGGTCAGCAGTAAGGATTGTAGGCAGATTGGCACCTGCAACATATGGTGGAAAAAATTGTTACTTTGTTTTTATCAGACGTGCAACTATGCTACATACCCACTGCCATTAGGCATCCACTTGCTGAAGACTCCCTGTTGGAGACTCTGCACTCGTAGTGTCCCTCCAGTCTCCCAGTCACTGCCAGTGTGTGGTTGTAGGTGGCTGTCTCTGTATCTATCAGCATTTGAGAAGTGATATGATGATCCTTGCCCTCAGTGACTGCACTGTTGTTTACTGTCCAGGAGACAGTAGTGGCAGGACCACCAGTGGAGGTGCAGGTGAGAGTGAATGTTGGAGTAGTGGCATTCAGCTCTGATGTTAGCTGGAACTGAAGAGAGGTCACCTCAAGTGCACCTGAAGTCAAATGAAAACATGGTAGATTGCATGCACACAGCCTGCATAAGATGAAAGTCAGTTACCTGTATTATTTGTATAGACTCCGATGTAGAGGATTTGTACCTCTGTATTATCATCAGGTATTTTGCAATAGTAGATTCCAGTCACTCCCCCTCTCCTGCGGTGCACGCGTACCACACTAGGACCCCTGTTTGTGTAAAAGTTCCACCCATCACCCACGTTGAGGACCCGAGATCCATTGGGGAAGAACCAGTTTCCAATCTCACCACCAGGGTTTTGAGGTGGTTGGCAACAATCAGTTCGATTGGTCAGGCAGAGAAGTGACTGAGCATCAGATTCACCAATGTCCTCCAGAAGAACAAGACCATGGTTTGGAATGACTGTACCATTGAGAACCAGCGTATCTGCAAAACAATATGAAGTGTTTCCTTAAGTACTAAACTATGCAACACAGAGGCCAGATATATAGCTATGCATCCTGATTATGCAACAACCTTCTCTTTCCAAAATCTGCAGCACATTATAAACCCTCACTTACTATCTAGGTCTGGTGTCCTCACAAAGATGGGAGGATTGAAAGGCCCAACTCCTCCATCACTGTTAACCGCTGCCACTTCAATGGAGTAGTTTGTGGAGGGAGTAAGTCCAACTGCAGTGTAGGCTCGATGGTTAGTCCCTGAGACTGAAGCATTTACTGCAGTTTCACCAGCTGGACCGTAGTGCACTGTGTAACTTGTTACGATCAATGCAGTTCACACGTTCCCAACTAACAAACACAATAGTTGGGCCAGCAACTGAGGCCATCACTGCCTGAGGTGCAGCGTTAGGGTCTAAAAGAGTGAGAATAATTTGTATAGTATGCAGCAATACACTACTGAAGTATGACCTACCAGCCGCTATGGTAGTGACACTTTGACTGGTTACTGCACTCTTCCCACCACCATTTGCAGCAGTTATGTTGATGGTGTAAGTACTAAACTCCTGCAACCCAGTCAGTGTGTACTGCCTGGTGGTACCATCCACAGTTATGGTACTAGTGTGTGTGAATCTGTCACAAGGTCCCTGGTGTGAAAAGACTATCTCAAAGCTGCTCACAATCTCTCCAGAGTCTGGCTGGGTCCAATTCAGGGTGATGGATGTGGGGGACTTAGAAACTGCCATGGTGACACTCAGAGTAGATGGAGCTGAAATACAATTTGAGATTAACTACATATCAACAACAAATTAGAGTGAGTCTTCTTGTATTACCAATAAAAGCAGTGGGTGGACCAACAACAGGACTTGGAAGATGTCTGGAGAAAGCTTGCACAGTTATATCGTAGTGATGACCGGCTGTGAGGACAAGGGTTATGTTGTGCTCAGTTGTACTAGCACCAACATCCACACTGCCACTGTTGATAACTCTGTCCTGGGCATCTTCTTCCTGGTATTTAATTCGATATCTAGTCACAGTGGCTCCTGAGTTTGGTGCAGTCCAGGAGACTCTAATACTGGCATGTCCAACTACCTCAGCTGCTAGTCCAGTGGAAGTGTTAGCAGCTGCATAAAAATTATGTACAACAGTACAAGCAAACACTATTGCATGAAGAAGCAGAATAGGTATTGTAGTAAATGAACATTGTGCAGATTAGTTGGTGTGATATTTCCCCTTCCACCCACCCAAAGTGTACAGTAATTTTAAAGGCATTATACCTTGGACACTTTACTGACCTATCACTGTCATATTCTTTCTGGCACTTTGTGTGAACGTTTGCTGACTCTCCCAACCTTCAGTGGTGACATGGCATATGTACTGTCCTGGGAGCCTCCCCATCACTGTCAAGGTGTTCACATAGGTGGCCAACTTTCTGTTGATCAGAGACTGAGAGAAGGAGTGAATGCTGTCATCAGAGAGCTCTCTCTCATTCCTTGTCCAGGTGATGTAAGTGGGAGGGCGGTTTGTGGAAGTGCAGGTGAGAACAAATGTTGGCTCATCCACTGATGTCAGTATAAAGTTGAGTGAGACAATTCGTGGTGATTCTCGAAGGACAGCTGAAAGACATTATAATCAATGCAATAAAACACATTTGTACACATACAGGAATAGATTGAAATGAACTTAGCTACTGGTGATGTGCACATCACATAAAGGCACCAACTTACAGGGAGGTCCACTGTAAATCCAAGTATAGAGAGTTTGAGTTCTTCCATTCACATCAGGAATTTGACACTCATAGACTCCATCTACACTTTCATGACTGAAATTAGTTCTCCTCTGAAGACCTAGCCTTCCTTGGTCTGTTCGAGATGTGAAGAGAAGTGACCCATCCTGGCTGGCAGGGACAACACTTCCATTTGGATAATGCCAATGTCCTCTATTCTGACAGCAAGGTTGGTAGGGAGTTATACAGAGTAAGGTCCCAAGAACAGCCAAGCGTACAATACTGTTGTCTCGTATGTTGTATGCAGTGTGGTTGGGCTGTTGACGAAGCCTTAGTCCAACATCTGTGTGATAAAATAGCAGTTACATAAAGCTATGATGCAATCATAAATTCATTTAAAAAAATTGCCATGTAGGCAAGGTAAAGCAATACACACAGTGGCAACACACATACACACATTCATGAGTAAATGAGTTCAGGCCTGCCAACTGAAATTGTGCTCAAAGTGCAATCAACCAGGTTGGGCAGTCAGGTGTCTATAGATGTCCTGTTGCAGGCTCCAACGCTGTTTCAATTGTGTCACTCTACAAGCTTCTATGGTGTGCTAGATCACTCTGCAGGTTCTATATGCATGAACTGGGGTGCTTTATTGATGACATGGATTGAGTGTGATTTGGAAATAGTTACACAAGCAACGAGCAAAGTAAGTGGTGCATGGGCTTATTTCATGCTTTTGTTTTTATGATAAAGAATGCACATATATGAATGCTTGTTAATACTATAGTTTATTTTCACAGCATTTTTACTGTGCTATATACCAATACACAGATAAGCAGAAACAACTGTGAGATTGATTTAATAGTATATACCTGCATGGTCTATATCTGACTAACCAGACTGTGCGTGCTGTTAGTCTGGGATCTGCAGCTGAATCATAAAAGGTATAGCAACTATTGCCACATATAGATATGCTTGTTCTTGCTCATACTTGCTTATTAACATGCTAGCTTCATCCTTCCTCAAAATTTGGGGAAAGAAGAGATCTTGAGAACGAGACTACATCTGTCACAATATGTGACAAATGCGTGAGTCCATGAATGCAAAATGCGTATTAGCACGGGATCAATTACTATATTGCTTACCAAAATATCTATGTGTTCTGTTAGAGCTTCCCAACAAATTCTCCACCATACAGCTGTATAAGCCATAGACATTATGTTCAGCCACTGACTGAGCAATAGTGAGAATGTTATGGTAAACTGGGCCTCTGGTAGTACCCACTACTCTCTTGGTCTGCTGGAAAGTTCCATTAAGAGATATCAGAGCTCTGTCCTTCCTCCAGGTGACAGTGGTAACAGGTCCACCAGTGGAGGTGCAGATGAGGGTCCTGGACACCTTTTCAAACATAAGCTCAGTGATGTTGGGTGCACCTACATACATGCCAAAGAGCATAACAATTAATGAGTCTTCATACACAATTTCTACACTATGTTTCATCCTCCAAAAGGCAGTCAAAAGTGCATAAGAAGGTCCAATTTGGTTCCAGGTGTTCTAAATTATTGTATATACATCTATTTTGTAGTTTGATAGAAAAATCACATGATGCAAAGCTAATGTAACAACTCTGTAGTAGTCTTACCATAAAATTCTTATCGTATTATTCTCACCATAGAAATATACTGTTCTGTTAGAGCTTCCCCTGGAATTCTCCACCATACAGCTGTATAAGCCATAAAGATTGTCTCCAGTCACTGACTGAGCAATGGTGAGTGTGTTCTGGTAAATGCCTTCAACAGTATCTACTATCATCTGTGTCTGCTGGTGAGTTGTACTGGGAGTGATCACAGCTCCATCCTTTGTCCAGGTGACAGTGGTAGCAGGTCCACCAGTGGAGGTGCAGTTGAGGGTCCTGGACTCTCTGTCAAATGTAAGCTCAGTGACATTGGGAGCACCTACAAAGAGTATAGGAACAACTTTTAAATTGTATTCATGAGTATTTTGAGTGAGAACCTGACACCATCTACACCTGGGAAAGACAAGATGGCTACCATGCAATGTCACTCTGCCTGAATGATTGATATAGCTATGGCACTGGCAAGATTTCTATATCAAAGAGCCAACTTGTCGAAACTTTACGGTACTTAACTTGACTGGTAAAATATGTTAGTTGGGCACCACCCCTCCATGTCCAACTCACATCCAACTCTTCCATGCAACAATCTAAAACCGAAGAATTAAAAATGAGGAAAGGCCTGGGAATGAGGCTACCCTATGGTAGTAGCATCCATTGAGACACTTTTACTGAAGAACTACTATTGCCAGTTAATGTGTGATCTACTCTTTTGTGAACATGTACAGGAGAATGCTGCAGAGTAGCAAATCACTCATGCATGGGCAAGAGGTAAATCAAACCATACATAATGCAATTATTCTCACATGAGTGATTTGCTACTGCAGCTAGGATCCTCAACCAACCTGGAAAACCTTGGTACGGCTCACCAGTGCTTGCTGTGTACACTCCAATGTATATGGTCTGGTTAACAACAGATGGAACCACTGAGACAGGTATCTCACAGCGGTAGATTCCATTCACTCCACCTCTCCTCCTGTTCATACGCACCACACTCTGACCTCTGTTTCTGTAGAAGTTCCATATGATTGGTGTTCCCCTGTAACCTCCTCCAACAAATCCAATAATCATGTTGGGCACTGCAGTTCCATTGGGGAAGAACCAGTCACCTAAGACCCCCATACCAGCTGGAGTGTACCAACTTCGGCAACAAGCAGTTTGGTCAGTTACACAGAGCAGGCCGCCAACACCTTCACCAATGTCCTCCAGAGTCACAAGACTGTTGTTCTGGTATATTGTGCCACCTAGTGTGAACCTGACACCTGAAAGGAAGAGGTATACCATTGTCATAGAACAGTTGTTTCTGAGCATCTGATTTGTTACTAAATATAGACATTGTACAAGCATCACTAGATGGGGGTATCCTGAAACAAGTGTCCAGTGTTTATGAGAGCATAACCATAATCACTGCTAGGCTCATGCCCAGACCCTCACTCCCCAAGTTTCATCACATATAGTGTGTGAGTTCTCTATTTATGTGAGGTAGCTAATATACATGTGCAAGGTGCATTCAGTCGTATTGTGTACACTACAACCTGACTCATGAAGACAAGGGCGTTCAATGGGGAGGAACTGCAAGACTATATCAGTCACACTAGTTTCAGAGGAAGTTCTTAGAGATAAGCAACCTCAGAGGAAGTTCCCTCCAGATGTCTTAAAACAACAGAGATAACAGAACATCTCACTACAACTACATTTCAAAGTCTTTCAAACCTTTGATGTAATCAGGTGATTCCCTAGTGGATACTATCTGCAAGTTGTAAGGTGCTGATCTGGATCTAGCTTCATCTCTAATTGTCTAATGCAAATCTCTCATAAACATTGTCTCTTCAGTCTGCTTGTCTACAAAGAGGGTAACTACTCAATGGTTAAAATAAGTTTGGTTTTGCAGTCAAAACATTACTGGTGCAAGCCTGAGTAAGCCTCACAATGCCAGCATGTGTAGTCGAAAGAATTTTTTTAATTCCTATGTCTATGAGTACATTTGTCTGTATTTCTATATCTATTAAAATATTAGTATGTACACGTGTGCACATGATATTAGTCAGATTTGACTATATATGTGCAAGCTATAGCTATATCGCCAGGTGATGAGTCCCTTTGTTCATGCAGCCAGCAGTGATGACAACCATTGGCAAGTATTTCAGCAGAAATGAGGATGGTTATGAGAAGGGGTAGCTGGAGTATGAGCACCTACTGTAGAGGGCGGAAGAGACCTTTCTGCTAGCTTCATGGTCTGAGTGTGCAAGTTCATATCTAGCATGCATGGTGGCTTACTTCTGCTTCCGACTTTAAGCTGCCTCAAGGCCAGACTCAGTCTCACTACCACAAATTATGACCTACACCTTTTTAGCACTTCAACAGTTGTAAGTTATAACCACCCATTTCAAGATGCATGGCTGTATAAGTTTAGGTGAGTTAACTTGCTAGCAAGACTTGGCTTTCACTTTGTGATGATTTCACAGGCATTAACAGGAATCAGACTTGCCCCAAACATGATAAATTATGTGTAGGTAGACAGCCATAGCTAGTCACATAGCTTTATACCATGATTGACAGTACTAAACATCACCTTGGGCTTGGCCTTGCTGCAGCTCCAAGCACACCACCACCATTGCCACATAGAGAACAAACAGCTTGATGTCAGCCATTTCTTTAGCTGTCTCAGAAAGCTGCAGTGTCACTACATGTAGTGCACCAACCACAGTTTTGATAGGAACATCAAATAATTAACACAGCCTACACCTCATGCTGCTGGAGGATGTCTACTTAATTACATTGCAGAGGATTAGCATTGCAACTGTATGACTATCTACTACCCCCACTCCCATCCTCCCCCACACTGGACCCTTCCACACACTGGTTTCTACCTCATATGCTCCTGTTGCTTGCTCCACTGAACAGTAACAGCAACTTCAAGTGTATGGGGAAGGAGCTCCAATAAGCCGTAAGGATTTTCAAGGTAATACAGGCTAGCCTCATTCCCGGGCCTTCCCTGCCTCCAGTTTTGATCAATTACTGCAAAAACTGGAGGTGGAAAAGGCTTAGGAAAGAGGCTAATACAGTCTGTACCACTAATTGCAATGGTGCAAGTAAATATGCATACCTATACCGTATTATTGAGCCTAGTTTGCTAATGAGTCATTTGATCCCTTGTAATGTCAACTCGCAATCAGTTAGACCCTCCATGTGCACATTTTGAGATATCAAACAGCCTAATATCATCGAAAGTGGGAAGATAATAAAAGCTACACAAATAAATTCATAAATGCAAAACACACTCTGCTAAGCTTGTTATAACATCATTTTGTAGTAAAGCCATGCAGAAATCAGCTCAGTTTTAGTTCTACAGAAATACTAGCTAAGCAGATCCCTCGTCCTTTGGTGCTAGGGTGGAGGTCTGGGGGTGCTCACTCCTCACTGTGCATGTGCAGACATTACCACACTGGGCACCAGTAGGAGGCTGCCTGAAGCTGGGGCACTGGGGATCACTAAGGGATGATATCTGCACTGGACATTTCGTGCTAAGCCAAAGTCCTAACTTTTCGACTTGCAGAAATGGTTCGGAATTCACCCACTCCTCAAGAGATCTCAACAGCTCAGTTGCATTGTGGTGTTCCGTACCCACAATCACGCTCCTGTAGGTGACCTCATCTGGTGCATTCCAACACTGGAAGATCCCAGACCTGATGAATGTCGCTGGGAATTCACAGTTGCAGCGATCAGAAATGATTTTGGCAATCCCAATGTGGATGTATGATTCGATTTTCTCTGCTTTGTTGGTCTATAGAGAATAAAATGATATATGCAGTTGTGCCACATTCATATAGTATGAGTAAACTATTCAGGCTTCAATTATTCTACTACTTTCATCTCCGTCCTACTTTTCTTGTGCAATGATCTGGTACGTACCATATCACACATGATCATTAGCTGCATTTACTGATACTCAGACAGCCATGCTGTATCGGCTACTAGAGACACCCAAACTACTACTAAATTTCAGATATAAAATGCATAACTATTGTACATATTGCTTACACTCCAAGCTGCACAAGATGTTACAGGTCCCATTTGAAGCTGAAATACTGCTTCATCTGTGAAATATGTTCACAAGCATACACACATAAAGAGAGTCTGTGGTAAGATATACATAGTTTCATAGCTTGTGCCTTACCAATCACCATTTTAGTAGGAACAGATTTCACTCCTTCGTACACTTCTCCTTCTATCTCTAGAGAGGCAGTCACTTGGAACTGATGTTCCACTCCAGCTCTCAATTCTCTGATGTTCATAATGTCAGCAGTATTTGTTGATGGAATCACTTTGGTAAACTTGTCTACAACTTTGCTCAGTAGTGGAGAGAAGGCACTGTAGTAGATGGTGTAATGAGATAAGTATGAGTCCTGCAGAGCATCCCAGCTCACCAACAGTGCAGTGGCATTGGCAGCCTTCACCCTTACATTGCTCACCATAGCTGGAGAAAAACAGTTGGAGAGAGTAAATAATGTATGTACACTAATGTCATCCTGCCTTTCTGTATAATCTTACCAAGTGTAGCTCTTATTGGACCTGCAACAGTGCTTGGGAGATACTGTGACTTTGTAACCATGGTGATGATATAAACAAAACCTCCCTGAAGATTGGACAGGGTGTGTTGCTTTTCATTAGCAGCAATGTTCACACTGCCATAGTTAGTGACGCTACCCAGCATTCTGTAGAATATCTGGTATCCAGCCATGGTGGCTCTTGAAGCTGGTGGAAGCCAGGAGACTTTGATGCTGTTGGGACCATCTGGGTCAGCAGTAAGGTTGGTAGGTGGAGTGGCTCCTGCAACAATGATGGAAATAATTAAACATGTTTTACATGCTCCCACACATTACGTACCCACTACCATCAGGCTTCTGTTTGCTGAGGACTTAGCGTTGGAGGCACTGCATTCATACCATCCCACCAGTCTACCAGTTACTGCCAGTGTGTGGTTGTAGGTGGCTGTCGCTGGATCTGTCAGTACTTGAGAAGTGATGTTGTGAGGACTGTCTTCAGTCACTGTGTGATTGTTCACTGTCCAGGAGACGGTAGTGGCAGGACCACCAGTGGAGGTGCAGGTGAGAGTGAATGTTGGAGTAGTGGCATTCAGCTCTGATGTCAAATGGAACTGAAGAGAGGTCACCTCAAGTGCACCTGAAGTCAAATGAAAACATGAAAGATTGCATGCACACAGCCTGCATAAGATGAAAGTCAGTTACCTGTATTATTTGTATAGACTCCGATGTAGAGGATTTGTACCTCTGAATTATCATCAGGTATTTTGCAATAGTAGATTCCAGTCACCCCCCCTCTCCTGCGGTGCATACGTACCACACTAGGACCTCTGTTTGTGTAGAAGTCCCACCCATCACCCATGTTGAGAACCCAACTTCCATTGGGGAAGAACCAGTTTCCAATTGCACCACCAGGGCTTTGAGGATGTCGACAACAATCAGTTCGATTGGTCAGGCAGAGAAGTGACTGAGTATCAGATTCTCCAATGTCCTCCAGAAGAACAAGACCATGGTTTGGAATGAGTGTACCATTGAGGACCAGCGTATCTGCAAAGCAATATGAAGTGTTTCCTTAAATATTTCACTATGCAACACAGAGGCCTCATTTGAATCATGATGCATGCTGTGTGACAGGCTTGCTCTTTCTATAGATTGCAGCTATGGTATCAATGTAGCTTAGTTACATTACCCACTCACTATCTAAATCTGGTGTCCTCACAATGATGGGAGAACTGAAAGGCCCAACTCCTCCATCACTGTTGACTGCTGCCACTTCAATGGAGTAGTTTGTGGAGGGATTAAGTCCGACTGCAGTGTAGGCTCGATGGTTAGTCCCTGAGACTGAAGCATTTACTGTAGTTCCACCAACTGGACCGTAGCTCACTGTGTACCTCGAGATCTCACTGTTGCGATCAATGCAGTCCACACGTTTCCAAGTAACAAAGACAATAGTTGGTCCAGTAGCTGAGGCTGTGACTGTCTGAGATACATTACTGGTGGCTAAGAGAGTAAGGAAGATTAATTTATTAACAAAACAATGATAAATTGTAACCTACCAGCTGCTATGGTAGTGACGCTTTGACTGGTTACTGCACTCCTCCCACCAACATTCACAGCAGTTATGTTGATGGTGTAAGTACTGAACTCCTGCAGCCCAGTTAGTGTGTACTGCCTGGTGATACCATCCACGGTTATGGTACTAGTGTGTGTGAATCTATCACAAGGTCCCTGGTATGAAAACACTAGCTCAAAGCTGCTCACAATCTCTCCCTCTGGCTGGGTCCAAGTGAGGTCAAGGGATGTAGAGGATCGGGAGACTGTCATAGTGACAGTGGGAGTAGATGGAGCTGAAACAAGTGTTAAAGGGAATAGATTTAAGGCTATAGCTACGTATCAAGAACACATTACAAGAGTCATGTTATCTTACCAAGAGTAACAATAGGTGGACTAACAGCTGGACTTGGAAGATGTCTGGAGAGAGCACGTACAGTTATGTTGTAGTGATGACCAGCTGTAAGGCCAATGATTTTGGTATGCTCAGTTGCACTAGCACCAACATCCACACAGTCATGGTTGATAACTCTGCCTTCATCATCCTCTCTCTGGTAGCATATGCGATATCTAGTCACAGTGGCTCCTGAGTTTGGTGCAGTCCAGGAGACTCTAATACTGGCATCTCCAACTACCTCAGCTGCTAGTCCAGTGGGAGCTTTAGCAGCTGCATAAAATTGTTCCATTCACAAACAATACCTTTACTCAGTTGAATAATGTCAGTCTAGGCAGGTCTATTACATTGTAAAGATACTCCTTAAAATTATTCACCTCCACCCCCCCACTTAAACACACACACTCAATGTATACACTCACTGAACTATACTCTCAGAGCACACAGCACTTTTAAACACATCAGTCACTAGTACAGATGTACCTGTCACTGTTATATTCTTTCTGGCACTTTGTGTAAAGTTTTGCTGACTCTCCCATCCTTCAGTGGTGACATGGCATATGTAGTGCCCTGGGAGCCTCCCCATCACTGTCAGAGTGTTCACATAGGTAGCTAGCTCTCTATTGATCAGAGACTGGGACAAGGAGTGAATGCTGTCATCAGAGAGCTCTGTTCCATCTTTTGTCCAGGTGATGTAGGTGGGAGGACGGTTTGTAGAGGTGCAGGTGAGAATGAATGTTGGGTCATCCACTGACGTCAGCCCAAAGTTGAGTGAGACAATTTCTGGTGATTCTTGAAGGACAGCTGTATGGGGTTATAGCCAACATGATGCTTGTACATACAGGGCTAAAAATGAGCTTTTGAGTACCACAGATAGAAAACATCAAATGCAACACCTACTCCTAAGATCCACAAACATGAATGGCACATGAGTACAGTGAACATAGCTTCAAATAAATACTGCCCGTGAGATCTCCTCCTTTAAGTTTTCAGTTGGCATCATGCTTAGTATGCTATCCAAATGTATGTATATAGCTAGGCAATTGAATTCCACTACCTATTTCTGTGGTTCAAAAACTGGATGATATTTGAAGATAACGTTAGCAACTTAGCCATATACTCCCACCTACATGAAAACGCAGTGCTGGGAGCTTACAAAGTGATCCACTGTAAATCCAAGTATAGAGATTCTGAGTTCTTCCATTCTTATCAGGAATTTGACACTCATAGACTCCATCTGTACTTTCATGATTGAAACCAGTCCTTTGCTGAAGACCTAGTTTTCCTCGGTCAGTTCGAGATGTGAAGAGAAGCACCCCATCCTGGCTGGCAGGAACAACACTTTCATTTGGATAATGCCAATGTCCTCTATTCTGACAGCAAGGTTGGTAGGGTGTTGTACAGAACAAGGTTCCAAGTGCAGCCAAGCGTACAATACTGTTGTCTCGTATGTTATATGCAGTGTGGTTGGACTGATGACGAAGCCTAAGTCCAACATCTGTGTAGTAAAAAATAGAGTTGGGCAGTCATCTGCTGTTTATCTAGGTACTGTTACACCTTCCAATGCTGTTTCAATTATGTCACTCTATAGTTTCTATGGTGCACTAGGTCGATTCTGTATGCATGATCTGGGGTGATGCAGTTAATATATGTGACATTATAGCAAAAGCAACAGGCAAAGTAAGTGGTGATTTTAATATTTGGAGAGTGTAATTACGACAAAATTGCTCAAAAATGATATCATTAACTGTCATATACTACAAGACATACCTCAACTTCTACCAAATTTTAGCGCATCTTAATTCTTGCAGGATTTCTACTATGCTATACACCAGCACACAACTGAACAGCACTGAGTTCAATAATAGTGGCAGTGTAGAGGTAGATCTAATTGTCATTAATTATTGTATACTTGGTCTATTAATTCTGACCAATCAGACTGTAGTACTCCAAGTATTTAACAATAAGGTCATATTCCCTACTGCATGTATATGTATCCCATTGCTAGCCTGGGAGCTGCAGCTGACTTTTCGCTTTGCAATAAATATATCCTATGTTATAGGGCACCACACCTCCAATAGAACTCAACTTGTCGTCTTCATTCATTGGTTGATGTCTAAATGTCTGCATCATTTGCCACTGAAGAAGACCACCACATTAATAATTGTGGTCGAAACATTTGATGATAATAATCTATGGCCAGTGTAACAGTCAAAAGTTTCATTATTATAGATATCTTTAACCACACAGGCCCTACAGTCTTACCATAACCAAAAAATGTTGTCCTGTTAGAACTCCCCCTGGAATTCTCCACCATACAGCTGTATAAGCCATAAAGATTGTCTCCAGTCACTGACTGAGCAATGGTGAGTGTGTTCTGGTAAATGCCTTCAACAGTATCCACTATCATCTGTGTCTGCTGGTGGGTTGTACTGGGAGTGATCACAGCTCCATCCTTTGTCCAGGTGACAGTGGTAGCAGGTCCATCAGTGGAGGTGCAGTTGAAGGTCCTGGACTCTCTGTTAAATGTAAGCCCAGTGACATTGGGAGCACCTACAAAGAGTATAGGAGCAATTCATCTCTTCCACCCTCTTGTGTATAATTTGAGCTAAATCAACTAACTTGTGTGATTTTGCTGCTTACCTAGCTAGGATTTCAATTTTGGAAGTCATAACATAAGGATTAACTCATGCAGGTAGTGAAAATGCACAATGGAAGTACCCACAATGGAAGTACCCACAATGGAAGTACCCAAAATGGAAGTACCCACAATGGAAGTACCCACAATGGAAAATAGGGTGCTGATGAAGTGGGAGTGGTTGACACTTATGGACTTCCGTACCTATGGCTAGCATTTGCTGCCCTCTGCATATCATAGTATGTAATACTGCTCACTCAGGCTAAATCCACAATGACATCATGAAGCATCAGCATATGCAGAAGCGTTTCTCTTCAATGTACATGCAGGACTCACCTGTGGTGGCAGTATATATCCCCACATAGAGGCTCTGAAAAATTCGATTGGCATCAAGTATGTCACAGCGGAAGACTCCTGTTGTCGTACCCTCAGGGTTACGGTGGAGAAGTACTGTTCCAGGTCCAGGAGACTGATTTCCATCAATTCTACTTCTGTAGTATGGTAGAGTATTAAAACGTTCAATTCGACTTCCATTAGGAAAGTACCAGTGGGTTCCTGGTGATGGTCCAGAAAAACAGCAGCGCCAGTTGGTACTTGTGCAGTTCAGAGCAGCACTACCAGTTCCAATATCCATGATGTTCACAACACTGTTGTTGGTATACTGCACATTGTTCAGGGTTAACCCAATACCTGTAGCACATGACAAACACACAGATCATATCAACTTCTGCTACAAATGTGTGATACACAATCACAAGTTAGAACTCCAAATGCAGAAAACAGATTCACATACATTGTGTAGCAAATTGAATGACAAGGTTTTTTTTACACATGAACACCATTATGTTGTTCCATATGTCTTGTTAGTTACACTCTAGAAATTAATGCATGGGATAAAAGTTTGAGGGAGATAGCTTGGAAATAGCTACTATTAGCCATTACAGTCAGTAATCACTTTTGATGTTTACTCATGTATTGTTTTAGTACTGATATCATTTATTTGCAAATATACTCCACTTCACCCTTGTTTCTGTGGTAACAGGTGGGTATTATTTTCCATATACTGACAGGAAGTTGTAGATTCTGTAGATTCTGTTCCATATACCACAGGAAGTTGTAAAATGATGTTTCCTATAAGCTACCTTGTTTAAGTGTAAATTTCTTTACATGTTTACTAATAACATGCCTTGTTTACAGTGAAAACTACCATGCGTATTTACTAATAACTACAAGGACCAATCAGAGTGGAGAATATAACAGATAAACCACAGTAGATAGGGATTTATGGCCATAAACTACCCTGGCCTTTGGGCTGCGCCCTCGGGCTCGGGTGGTTTATGGACCATAAATCCCTGTCTACTGTGGTTTATCTATAACATACATGTCGGGTATCAACATATTAGATAAAGACCAACTTATAGCTAAGGCCTTTCAAAAAAGCATAGCAGAGAATGGATACACACTGATATTATTGACAATTTCAAATGTACACAGATTCCACTTTCCCTGATCGAGAATGGTTGTGCATTCACAGGTAGTGAATACCAGGCCACTTCCTGGAATGAAGCTATAGCTACATGCCCATAGCAAATTTTGTACCATTGTTTGAAGAATATGATCACATGGTATGATAACCGTTGTATTTTTTACAACAAAATTTTTTCTTCTAAATATTCATGTCATATATGATGTATTGGTAAAATAACCCACAAAGTTTCCATTAATATCATTACTAAATTAATTTCCAGAAATATACTTTTTACATCATTCAAACCTCTTAACAATACCAGGTGGAGTATCAGATATCACCATGAAGCATGATTATGGCAACAAGAATTACATGGACAATCCCTAGCGGTCTGGTGGAGCTAATCCTTCAAGCAGCTGGATCCAACTTGAGCACTACATGGTGGGTAGATAGTTTAGCCAGAGTATCACTGACAGCTACACATCACCACTGCCCACCTGTTCCTAAGCTGGACATCTGGAGTTCTCCATTTATGAGGTAGCTATAATCACAAGACTATAATACAGTGTAAAAACAAATCTGTACTGGCTACTTGTCTGTGGAAGTGAGTAAAGATAACAGACTTACAACAACAGTGATAACAGAACATCTGTGAGGTATCACTACAACTATATTTCAAAGTCCTTATGATGCAAGCATGTGACTCTCTAGTGAATAACAGTTAGTAAGGTTGATCTGCACGATTAGGATCTACCCTAGTCTGTGTAGGCCACGGCTAGCTAATTGGAAGCTTTCTCCTATACCAAGATCAACTTCTCGTATAGCCTTATCTCTTCAGTCAGTACAGGTAACTACTCAATGCTGACAACAAAAAGTTTAAGTTTTGCAGTTGTAATATTATAGCCCCACACTGCCAGAATGTAGTTTATAGAAGCTTTTTGAACTTCTGTCCATCCATATCTACTAAAATATTAGCATGCACACGTGCACGATACGATCTGACCATACATGTGCAAGCTATACCAGTACCTAGCTATATTGCAAGGTGATGAGTCCCTTTGTTCAGGCAGCCAACAGTGGCACAACCAAATGGGAATGAGGATGGTTATGAAAGACAATTAGGAGGGGCAGCTGGAGTATGAACACCTACTGTAGAAGGCAGCAGAGGCCTTTCTACTATAGTGTCATGGTCGTATGCAAATGGCAGCGGATGCTATTAATGCACCCTGATAAAATAAGTAAGGATACAAACAAAACAAATCACATGCACACTTGCAAGTTGAATAGCTACATACTTAGAATGCGTGGTGGCTTATATTATTACTTATGCCTCCTCTAAGCTTCGTCTAAGCTGGCTCAAGGCCAGACTTAACCTGCATGATACCCAGTCAAGCATCCATAGTTACCCAGACAAACTGACAAACTGCATATTATCCTCTGCATTCATGACATACCCAGACTTGTGAATGAGGCAGCTTGGGTTGATCACAGACAGTAGAGAGGCCAGGACAACCCCTGCTGCTAGCTATATGCATTCTCAGTGTGCTGTCAATGGTGTTTTCCAGACACTGCTACTCAGTCTCACTATAAATTATGACCTAAATCCTTTTAATAGCTACTTGGTGCATTTTGTACAACTGTAAGTTATAATAACCCATTTCAAGATGCATGGCTTTAACTTGCTAGCAAAACCTGGCTTTCACTTGGTGATTGTGTTTGGCATGAAATAGGATGCAGGTTTGCCCCAAAATAGTAAATTATAGGTAGACAGCCAGTGGCTGGTCATATAGCTTTTCATAACATCACCTTGGGCTTGGCCTTGCTGTAGCGCAAAGCACACCACCACCATTGCCACACAGAGAACAAACAGCTTGATGCTAGCCATTTCTTCAGCTGTCCAAGAAAGCTGCAGTGTCACTATCTATGTGTGCACCAACCACAGTTTTGATAGGAGCATTGAATAATTACCACACCCTACAACCCATGCTGTCTGGAGGGTGTCCACCCTAATTACACTGCCATGGATCATCATTGCAGCTGCATGATTATCTTATCCCCCGCCCCCCATTCTTCCCCACAGTGCACCCTCCTATTTATGCTCTTGTTGCCTGCTCTATTCAATGTTAACAGCAACTCCAAGCACATGGGGGAGTGAGCTTTAAAGAGCAGTATAAGGATTATCAGCATCAGCAATACATCACAAACCTACAGGTAATACAGGAAGTACCAGTAATTGCAGTGGCACAAGTAAATATGCATACCTATATCATATTATTGCGCCTAGTTTGTTTATGAGCCCCTTGATCCCTTGTAATATCAATTAGACCCTCCATGTGCACATGTTGTAAAATGACCCAAAAGTTGGAAGATAAGCTCACTATACAAGAAAAACCATAAACCAAAACACACTCAGCTATATACTATAGCTAGCTATAACATTATTTTGTAGTAAAGCTATGCAGAAATCAGCTTAGTTTTAGTTTTACAGAAATGCTAGCTAAGCAGATCCCTCGTCCTTTGGTGCTAGGGTGGAGGTCTGGGGGTGCTCACTCCTCACTGTGCATGTGCAGACATTACCACACTGGGCACCAGAAGGAGGCTGCCTGAAGCTGGGACACTGGGGGTCACTAAGGGACGATATCTGCACTGGACATTTTGTGCTGACCCAAAGTCCTAACTTTTCGACTTGCAGAAATGGTTCGGAATTCACCCACTCCTCAAGAGATCTCAACAGCTCAGTTGCATTATGGTGCTCCGTGCCCACAATCACGCTCCTGTAGGTAACCTCATCTTGCGCATTCCAACACTGGAAGATCCCGGATCTGATGAATGTTGTTGGGAATTCACAGTTGCAGCGATCAGAAATGATTTTGGCAATCCCAATGTGGATGTATGATTCGATTTTGTCTGCTTTATTGGTCTAGTATAGAGAATAAAATGATATAGCTATACAGTTGTGCTACATTCTCTGTCGTATAGTATGAGCAAACTATCCAGACTTCAATTATTCTACTACATTTCATCTCCGTCCTACTTTTCTTGTGCAATGACCTGATACGTACCAGATCTCACATGATCATTAGCTGCATTTACTGATACTCAGACAGCCATGCTGTATTGGCTACTACAGACACCCAAACTACTAAATTCCAGATATAAAATACATAACTACAGTACATATTGCTTACACTCCAAGCTGCACAAGATGTTACAGGTCCCATTTGAAGCTGAAATACTGCTTCATCTGTGAAATATGTTCACAAGCATACACACATAAAGAGAGTCTGTGGTAAGATATACATAGTTTCATAGCATGTGCCTTACCAATCACCATTTTAGCAGTCACAGATTTCACTCCTTCATACACTTTTCCTTCTATCTCTAGAGAGGCAGTCACTTGGAACTCATGTTCCACTCCAGCTCTCAATTCTCTGATGTTCACAATGTCAGAAGTATTTGTGGATGAAATCACTTTGGTAAACTTGTCGACAACTTTGTTCAGTAGTGGAGAGAAGGCACTGTAGTAGATGGTGTAATGAGATAAATATGAGTCCTGCAGAGCATCCCAGCTCACCAACAGTGCAGTGGCAATGGCAGCCTTTAGTGTTACATTGCTCACCATAGCTGGAGAAAAACAGTTGGAGAGAGATAATGTATGTACACTAATATCATCCTGCCTTTGTTTAGATCTTACCAAGTGTAGCTCTTATTGGACCAGCAACAGTGCTTGGGAGATGCTGTGTCTTTGTAACCATGGTGATGGTATACACAAAGCCTTCATGAAGATTAGACAGGATGTGTTGAGTTGTATTAGCACCAACATCTACACTCCCACGGTAAGGAACACTACCCAATGCTCTGTAGTATATCCAGTACCCAGTCACAGTTGCTCCTGAAGTTGGTTGAGTCCAGGAGACTTTGATGCTGGTGGGATCAACTGGGTCAGCAGTAAGGTTGGTAGGCAGATTGGCACCTGAAACATGTTGTGGAAAAAATTACTGCACATTATCAGACGTGCAACTATGCTACATACCCACAGCCATTAGGTATCCACTTGCTGACGACTTCCTGTTGGACACTCTGCACTCATATTGTCCCAACAGTCTCCCAGTTACTGCCAGTGTGTGGTTGTAGGTGGCTGTCTTTGGATCTATCAGTATTTGTGAAGTGATATGATGATCGCTGTCCTCAGTCACTGTGCGATTGTTTACTGTCCAGGAGACAGTAGTGGCAGGACCACCAGTGGAGGTGCAGGTGAGAGTGAATGTTGGAGTAGTGGCATTCAGCTCTGATGTTAGCTGGAACTGAAGAGAGGTCACCTCAAGTGCACCTGAAGTCAAATAAAAACATAAAGATGCATGTAAAAATGCCAACCTGTGGTATTATAAGAAGAAAGTCAACTTGCCTGTATTATTTGTATAGACTCCAATGTAGAGAACTATATTGGTCCCATCATGATCAGGTATTTTGCAACTGTAAATTCCAGTCACTCCCCCTCTCCTGCGGTGCATACGTACCACACTAGGACCTCTGTTCCTATAGAAATCCCACTGAAGATTGTACCCATTGATAATGGCATTGGGGACATATGTTGCATTAGGATAGTACCAGTGCCCAATTGTAGGATGTCGACAACAATCAGTACGATTGGTTATGCAGAGAAGTGACTGGGCATTAGATTCTCCAATGTCCTCCAGAAAAACAAGACCATGGTTTGGAATGACTGTACCATTTAAAACTATTGTACCTGTAAAAGTGAAAGGATAATCTCAGTAAATGGGAGACTGGAGGGAGACTACGAGTGCAGAGTGTATACTTTACCCACTTCTTGAATCATTTTCTATATTTTTCATTCTTCTTTGTATATTGTAAAAATCTCACTTCTCATAATCTCAGTTTAGGATACTAATTATGTATATGACAATACATTCTACACAATTGATTTTCTGGCAGTAGATACTCACTATTTAGGTCTGGTGTCCTCACAAAGATGGGAGAATTGAAAGGCCCAACTCCTCCATCACTGTTGACCGCTGCTACTTCAATGGAGTAGTTTGTGGAGGGAGTAAGTCTGACTGCAGTGTAGGCTTGATCATTAGTCCCTAAGACCGAAGCATTTACTGCAGTTCCACCAACTGGACCGTAGCGCACCGTGTACCTCGAGATCTCACTGTTGCGATCAATGCAGTCCACACGTTTCCAAGTAACAAAGACAATAGTTGGTCCAGTAACTGAGGCTGTGACTGCCTGAGATGCAGTACTGGGGACTAAGAGAGGAAAAGAATAATTTGTCAGCAAGTAATAAATAAACAATAATAAATTATAACCTACCAGCTGCTCTAGTAGTGACACTTTGACTGGTTACTGCACTCCTCCCACCACCATTCACAGCAGTTATGTTGATGGTGTAAGTGCTAAACTGCTGCAACCCAGTCAGTGTGTACTGCCTGGTAGTACCATCCACTGTTATGGTACTAGTGTGTGTAAACCTGTCACAAGGTCCCTGGTATGAAAACACTAGTTCATAGCTGTTCACAATCTCTCTCTCTGGCTGGGTCCAAGTGAGGTTGATGGATGTGGGGGACTGAGAGACTGCCATGGTGACAGTGGGAGTAGATGGAGCTGAAACAAATAAAAACTTTGGCATTAGCTATCGATTAATGTGTCTCAAACAAAGAAACACTTAGCTGTCAGAAAAACATTACAGGGTTCAGAATCCAGGTTTAATAAGTTCTATATAGCCTTACCAACAGTAACAGTTGGTGGGCCAACAGCTGGACTTGGAAGATGTCTGGAGAGAGCACGTACAGTTATGTGGTAGCGATGACCGGCTGTGAGGCCATGGGTTATGTTATACTCAGTTACACTAGCACCAACATTCACCCTCCACTCATTGATAACTCTGCCTTTGTCATTTTCTGCCTGGTAGACTATGCGATATCCAGTTACGAGGGCTCCTGAGGTGGGTGCAGTCCAGGAGACTCTGATATGAGTGTGTTTGACTACCACAGCTCCCAGTCCAGTGGGAGCACTAGCAGCTGCATAAATAAATTGTTGACTATACGTGACCACTTTAGTCTAATGCTACAGAGAAAAACAATAAACAGTACTCCATCACATACAAAAGTAGACCATAACTTCACACACATCATTACTGACCTACTACCGTAAGATTTTTAGTAGCACTTTGTGTGAATATTTGCTGACTCTCCCATCCTTCAGTGGTGAGATGGCATCTGTACTGTCCTGGGAGCCTCCCCATGACTGTCAGGGTGTTGTGGTAGGTAGCTGACTCTGAAGCAACTAGTGACTGAGACAAGGAGTGGATGCTGTCATCAGAGAGTTCTGTTCCATCTTTTGTCCAGGTGATGTATGTGGGAGGGCGGTTTGTAGAGGTGCAGGTGAGAACAAACATTGGGTCATCCACTGATGTCAACACAAAGGTGAGCGAGACAATCACTGGTGGTGCTTGAAGGACAGCTGAAAGAAGTTATATCTTGTTACCGTAATGTGCATTTAATATGATACCCAGTTTTATTTGAGAGCAGGTTTATAACATATGTAACAGAGCTGAGAACTTACAAGAAAGTCCACTGTAAATCCAAGCAGAGAGAGTCTGAGTTATTCCATTCATATCAGGAATTTGACATTTGTAGACTCCATCTACACCTGGATAAGTTTCTTGAAAATTGGCTCTCGGCTGAAGACCTAGTCCTCCTTGGTCAGCTCGAGATGTGAAGAGAAGTGTCCCATCCTGGCTGGCAGGAATAACACTTCCATTTGGATAATGCCACTGGCCTCTATTCTGACAGCAGTTTTGGTAGGGAGTTGTACAGACCAATGTTCCAAGTGCAGCCAAGCGTATAATGCTGTTGTCTTGTATGTTGTATGCAGTGTGATTGGACTGATGCCGAAGTCTTAGTCCAACATCTGTATTAAAACAAGTTGTCTTATAGTGAATAAATGTATGATGAGAGTCACTAAATCTAATGTGAAGCAAGACTGTCACCAGATAATCTACTATAGTATCTTAATGGCATGCTGTTTATGATAATCATGATAATCACGATCACCACTCCAAGTGAAGCTCAAGCAGAATGATAAACAGTAAGACATTACTTCACTCCTGTTGCCATAAACCCTAATATTACATGTAATTGGACTGAAAGACTGATACACTTATCGATTAAGTCACTGGTCTTGTTACACTTTGTAAGCTCACATAACACCAAGACTGCTTTTTGTCCACTAGCACCACTTTCCCAGAAAGTACAACTCACCAGAAATTGAAAATTCCCCCCACAAAAGAAAAACTGTACCAGTAAGCCTTATCCACAATACTATAATTGTACTCTATAATTAAACTTTTTACCTGGGGAGTTGGTGAAAAAAAAATTCTAGAATTTACTTAGCGAATGGCAGTATGTCATTACTTCAAGCTCTTATTCTGGAGATAAATCTGGACAATAGAAGTGTAAACATGCCATCAATGGTAGGTAATAATATGACAGAAATCATGTCGTATGATTGTCAATGAGTTTCTGTCTTACTACCAGGAATGATTTACAGAATGAGGAGGCAATGAGATCTGTGCATGAAGCACATGGCAAAATTTATAGTTAATTACACTATTATTTCACACAATTTTAACATTCTAGCGTTAACTCCAGTGTCCCTTGTTTGTTTTTTTTGTTTTTTTTACAGCCGTCAAATGAAGCGATGTAGCTTGCCACGTATGTGCGAGATATTTATGGTCATGCATCATTACGCAGTAAAAATGAGGAGGCAGCTGCTTCCTGTGCCTCAATGCTAGCTACGCCCATGATTACTATCCAATCGTGTATCTTACCATACACATATTGCTTTCTGTTGTAAGTTCCCCAGGAATTCTCCACCATACAGCTGTATAAGCCATAAAGATGGTCTCCAGTCACTGACTGAGCAATGGTGAGTGTGTTCTGGTAAATGCCTTCAACAGTATCTACTATCATCTGTGTCTGCTGGTGGGTTGTACTGGGAGTGATCACAGCTCCATCCTTTGTCCAGGTGACAGTGGTAGCAGGTCCACCAGTGGAGGTGCAGGTGAGGGTCCTCGACTCTCTGTTAAATGTAAGCCTTGTGACATTGGGTGTACCTACATGACAAAGAACAGAGGACTTTATGAGTTATCATGAGACAACAGAATTTCTTTGTACCATCTAGATGATGCATGTGTTGTAAGACCTTTGATTTCTGGCCATGAAGTTAAATGAGAAAGAACAATTGTGTTCTGCTGTTAAAAATCAGTTGTAGATTTTGACAAAGAGGTCTTCACATGATGTAAAGCTATTGTGCTCTAAGTAACACACAGTAGACTGAGAAACACTTGTACCATGAATTGGCATGGGCTGGCTTACTATAAATAGTCTTACCAAAAGCAAAAAATTCAATTCTGTTAGAACTTCCCCAAGAATTTTCCACCACACAGCTATATAAGCCATGTTCAGCCACTGATTGAGCAATAGTGAGTATGTTGAGATAAATGCTTCGAGCAGTATTTACTACTCTCTTGGTGGGTTGGAAGGCTGTACTGGGTGTAACCACAGCTCCATCCTTTGTCCAGGTGACATTGGTAGCATGTCCACCAGTGGAGGTGAGGTGAGGGTCCTGGATTGCCCATCAAATGTAAACCCGGTGATGTTGGCCAAAGAACACGAGGTTTCATGTGTTTTCATGTAACAAGTCCACATTTCTCCCTCCAAAAGGCAGAAAGATTTATTGTGCTCCCAGTGTTCTAAATAATAGTTAGATGCTGAGTCTGAGGGATCTACGTGATTTAAACCCAAGGTCCCAAGGCTGTGGCAATCCAAGTGTAACAAGGCCACTACTGAGGGCCTGAGGGTTTCGTAAAGGCATAGATCTCATTGACAAAGCATCTAACTTACTTAGAACATGTCAACAAAGTTATACACTTTCTTTATTTACCATAAAACCTGTGGGTGTTGTCACTAACATGATTACTACAATCAAAGTTACAGTCAACTATTTTTATGCTCACAGAGCTTGGTCTCTATATATACATAGAAACCACGCTCTGACCAATTAAATTCAGAAAATACTACTATTACATTATTGTATACAACACATGACGCAAAACTATTAAGGTCCCAATTCATTGAGTTTTAGTTTCTCATCAGGTGCTTCCACTGCAAACAATGTGGACATATTAATCCATATAGCTGGCAAAAATTACTCACGAACAATGCAATGGAAGAGGATTGTGGAATGGTTCTTTTGGATGCTGGGCAGCAGACATGCGCTTCAGTAGTGTTATGTTCATCACTAGGCTTATGGTTCATCCGTTTAACGTCACTAATATGCACAAATAAAATGATAGTGATAAATTCTATCACAGAAAACCCATGTGGGCAGATGATGAGAAACTAATAATCAACTACTTGGGGGCTAATTGTGCTCAAAGTAACAACACTAAGTAAACTGAGACCAGAAACACCACCATTCTGAAGAACAGGTACGGAGTGGCTTACTAGTCTCACCATAATATTCAATTCTGTTAGAACTCCCCCCGGAATTCTCCACCATACAGCTGTATAAGCCATAAAGGTTGTCTCCAGTCACTGACTGAGCAATGGTGAGTGTGTTCTGGTAAATGCCTTCAACAGTATCCACTATCATCTGTGTCTGCTGGTGGGTTGTACTGGGAGTGATCACAGCTCCATCCTTTGTCCAGGTGACAGTGGTAGCAGGTCCACCAGTAGAGGTGCAGTTGAGGGTCCTGGACTCTCTGTTAAATGTAAGCTCAGTGACGTTGGGGGCACCTACAAACAGTATAGGAACAACTTTTGAATTGTATTCATGAGTATTTTGAGTGAGAACCTGACACCTGGGAAAGACAAGATGGCTACCATGCAATGTCAGCCTGCCTGAATGATTGATATAGCTACGCCACTGGCAAGATTTCTATATCAAAGAGCCAACTTGTCGAAACTTTACGGTACTCAACTTGACTGGTAAAACCATGGATAATATAGTACACGTAGGTGGATAGGAAACGACGTAGTATACGGAGCACTTCTGGTTGCCATCCGAGAAACCGTTTTTCCCTGTTAGCTGATCTCAACACCTGAACATCACCAGGTTTTCTTACTATACTACAGCTGAAGTACAATAATGGGTCTACTGGGATAGCAACCATAGAAAGCAGCAGCTTGTCTGTCCTGGGCGTGGATGCTGGAAAACAACACCCGGTACAGGTATACGGGCTGAAAATTTCCATTTTGGAAACTTCAGACATCTATTGAATGACATTGCTAATATTGAGTTAATTCTTATATAGCTATCCCAGTAGACCAACTACTGTACTCTATGATTTCTGCAGCTTTTTATCGTAGCGCTTCTGTTGCTGAGATCTGCTAACAGGGGATTTGTTCCTAAATGAGCCAGCGCTTACATAACTATCCCAGTACACCAACTACTATACTTCATGAATCCTGCAACTTTTCGCCGTAGCTTCTTCTGTTGCCTAGATTGCCTAACACAAAGTTTGCTGTCGCATGCGGTGAATTTGGCCGTTACAATGGTCAATTCGGAAATTCAGATGTTTATTGAATGACACTGCCAACACTGAGTGGGTTTTACATAGCTATCCCAGTACATCCGCTATTATACTTTATGACTCCTGTAGCTTTTAGCTGTAGCTCCTTCTGTTGCCAAGATTAGCTAACACAAAACTTAGCACAAAAACGGCATTACCAGGATGGGTGAACAATTTTTCCGTGGACTATTCCGTATACTACCTATCCGCCTACATGTACTATATTATCCATGGTAAAACATGTTAAGTGCATACACATTCTTAGTTTGGCACCATGCACCCCCCCCCCCCCCCATGTCCAACTCACGTCCAACTCACATGATAAGTGCCACTCTTCCATGCAACAATCAAAAACCGAAGAATTAAAAATAGGCCTGGGAATGAGGCTACCCTATGGTAGTAGCATCCATTGAGACACTTTTACTGAAGAACTACTATTGCCAGTTAATGTGTGATCTACTCTTTTGTGCACATGTACAGGGGGATGCTGCAGAGTAGCAAATCACTCATACATGCAAAATAAAGGCAAGAGCTAAATCAAACATAGCACTTGCCATTATTCAATTATCCTCACGAGTGATTTGCTACTGCAGCTAGGATCCTCAACCAACCTGGAAACCTCGGTATGGCTCACCAGTGCTTGCTGTGTACACTCCAATGTATATGGTCTGGTAAACAACAGATGGAGCCACTGAGATAGGTATCTCACAGCGGTACATTCCATCCACTCCACCTCTCCTCCGAAGCATACGTACCACACTCACATCTCTGTTTCTGTAGAAGTCCCACCGTAGACCTTGTGTATTGATAATCATGTTGGGCAGTGCAGTTCCATTGGGGAAGAACCAGTCACCTAAGGCCCCCATACCAGCTGGAGTGTCACCACCTCGGCAACAAGCAGTTTGGTCAGTTACACAGAGCAGGCCATTAACACCTTCACCAATGTCCTCCAGGGTCACAAGACTGTTGTTCTGGTATGTTGTACCACCTAGTGTGAACCTGACACCTGAAAGGAAGATTGTCATAGAACAGTTGTTTCTGAGCATCTGATTGGTTACTAAATATAGACATTGTACAAGCATCACTAGATGCAAGGGGTATCCTGAAACAAGTGTCCAGTGTTTATGAGAGCATAACCATAATCACTGCTAGGCTCATGCCCAGACCCTCACATCCCAACTTTCATCACATATAGTGTGGGAGTTCTCTATTTATGTGAGGTAGCTAATATACACATGCAAGGTGCATTCAGTTGTATTGTGTACACTACAACCTGACTCATGAAAACAAGGGTGTTCAATGGGGAGGAACTACAAGACTATATCAGTCACACTAGTTTCAGAGGAGGTTCTTAGAGATAAGCAACCTCAGAGGAAGTTCCCCCCAGATGTCTTAAAACAACAGAGATAACAGAACATCTCACTACAACTACATTTCAAAGTCTTTCACACTTTTGATGTAATCAGGTGATTCCCTAGTGGATACGATCTGCAAGTTGTAAGGTGCTGATCTGGATCTAGGCCACCTTCATCTCTAATTGTCTAATGCAAATCTTTCATAAACATCGTCTCTTCAGTCTGCTTGTCTACAAAGAGGGTAACTACTCAATCATTAAAATAAGTTTGGTTTTGCAGTCAAAACATTACTGGTGCAAGCCTGAGTGAGCCCCGCCCTACTTGTAGTAGAAAGATTTTTTTTATTCCTATGTCTATGAGTACATTTGTCTGTATTTCTATATCTATTATAATATTAGTATGTACACGTGTGCACATGATATTAGTCAGATTTGGCCATGTGCAAGCTATAGCTATATCACCAGGTGATGAGTCCCTTTGTTCATGCAACCAGCAGTGATGACAACCATTGGTGAATATTTCAGCAGGAATAAAAATGGTTATGAGAGATAATTAGGAGGGGCAACAGGAGTATGAGCACCTACTGTAGAGGGCGGCAGAGACCTTTCTGCTAGCTTCATGGTCTGAGTGTGCAAGTTCATATTTAGCATGCGTAGTGGCTTACCTTTAAGCTGCCTCTTAGCTGCCTCAAAGCCAGACTTAGCCTGTGTGATACCCAGTCAGCCATAGCTGCCCAGGCTGGATGCATCCTCATGGCAAGCTATTCTCTGCATTTATTTGACATACCTAGGCTTGTGAATGAGGCAGCTTGGGTTGATCACAGACAGTAGAGAGGCCAGGAGCAAACCCTATTACTAGATATGTGCATTATCAGTGTGCCGTCAATGCTGTTCTCAGAACACTCAGTCTCACTACCACAAATTATGACCTACACTTTTTTTAGCACTTGGTGCATTTTGTCAACAATTGTAAGTTTTATAACCACCCATTTCAAGATGCATGGCTGTATAAGTTCGGGTGAGTTAACTTGCTAGCAAGACTTGGCTTTCACTGCGTGATGATTTCACATGCATGTGTTTGGTATAAAAATTTAATAGGATGCAGGCTTGCCCCAAAATGATAAATTATAGGTAGACAGCTGGTCCACATAGCTTGACAGTACAAGCATCACCTTGGGCTTGACTTTGCTGCAGCTCCAAGCACACCACCACCATTGCCACACAGAGAACAAACAGCTTGATGCTAGCCATTTCTTCAGCTGTCCAAGAAAGCTGCAGTGTCACTATCTACGTGTTACTATCTACGTAGTGCACCAACCACAGTTTTGATAGGAGCATGGAATAATTACCACACCCTACAACCCATGCTGTCTGGAGGGTGTCCACTGCCATGGATCATCACTGTGCAGCTGCATGATTATCTTATCCCCCCCCCCCCCGAATTCTTCCCCACAGTGCACCCTCCTATTTATGCTCTTGTTGCTTGCTCTATTCAATGTTAACAGCAACTTCAAGCACATGGGGGAGTGAGCTTTAAAGAGCAGTATAAGGATTATCAGCATCAGCAATACATCACAAACCTACAGGTAATACAGGAAGTACCAGTAATTGCAGTGGCACAAGTAAATATGCAATATTATTGCGCTTAGTTTGTTTATGAGCCCCTTGATCCCTTGTAATATCAATTAGACCCTCCATGTGCACATGTTGTAAAATGACCCAAAAGTTGGAAGATAAGCTCACTATACAAGAAGGTAATAACTCAAAGAATAGTAGTAGACAAATCTCTAAACCATATTGAGCTTAGAGAGCCTAGCAAAAAGATGTGGTAACATAGCTTCTGAACCACCACTCCAAGTGAGGTTCATATCTGTTACCCTAAACCCTATTATCTGCATGTAAAGTACAGGCCAAGAAAGGGAGAAAATGCTTGAAAGAAGTACTTATCTGGACTGGAAAAGACTCAGGGACTGATACACTCACCATTAGGTCACCGGTCTTGTTACACTCTATAATTAAGCTCTCCACAATTTCCACATAACACCAAGACTATCTTTATCCACTAGCACCACTTTCCTATACTATTAACCCAAAAGCTGTATCAGTAAGCCTTCTAAGACAAAATCTGTCTAATTTTGTTGTCACAATCCACAATACTATACATTGTACACATAGCTATGCTTCTTTTTACCAGGGAAGTTGGTGGTAAAAATTTACTTAGCAAAAGGCAGTATGTCATTACTTTAAGCTCTTATTCTGGAGATACATCTGGACAATATAAAGTGTAAGCATGCCATCAATGGATCTAATATGACAGAAATCATACCGTATGATTGTCAATGAGTTTCTGTCATATTACCAGTTGGAATTTGGCTGAGGCCTCTAGGCAATGCTGCTTATGTATAGCTTGTCTTCCGCTCCTCTGCCAGGGGTCCAAGTGGCTTAATGGTAAGAATGTCTGACTAGTATTCAAAAGGTCTAGGGTTCGAATCCCAGCTGGATCCCGGATTTTTTTCCGGGGATTTATTTCTCACTCTCTCAGCAAAAAAACACATCAGTATTCATGAGCGCCTACTGGGTGTAGTAAGGATTTTCAAAATGAAGAGGCAATGAGATGTGTGCACGAAGCACATGGCAAAATTTTGGAGTTAAATTACACTATTCTACATTCTAGCGTCAACTCCACTTTGTGGGTAAAAACTGTTTGCAGTTACTGGCGGTGTCCCTTGTTTTTTGTTTTTTTACAGCCGTCAAATGAAGCGATGTAACTTGCCACACATGTGCGAGATATTTATGGCCAGGGGCGTGCATCATTACACAGTAAAAATGAGGAGGCAGCTGCTTCCTGTGTCTCAATGCTAGCTACGTCCATGATTACTATCCAATCATGTATCTTACCATACACATATTGCTTTCTGTTAGAACTCCCCCGGGAATTCTCCACCATACAGCTGTATAAGCCATAAAGATTGTCTCCAGTCACTGACTGAGCAATGGTGAGTGTGTTCTGGTAAATGCCTTCAACAGTATCTACTATCATCTGTGTCTGCTGGTGGGTTGTACTGGGAGTGATCACAGCTCCATCCTTTGTCCAGGTGACAGTGGTAGCAGGTCCACCAGTGGAGATGCAGTTGAGGGTCCTGGACTCTCTGTTAAATGTAAGCTCAGTGACATTGGGTGTACCTACAAAGAGTATAGGAACAACTTTTGAATTGTATCCATGAGTATTTTGAGTGAGAACCTGACACCATCTACACAAGACAAGATGGCTACCATGCAATGTCAGCCTGCCTGAATGATTGATATAGCTATGCCACTGGCAAGATTTCTATATCAAAGAGCCAACTTGTCGAAACGTTACGGTACTCAAACATACATAGCACTTGCCATTATTCAATTATCCTCACGTGAGTGATTTGCTACTGCAGCTAGGATCCTCAACCAACCTGGAAGACCTTGGTACGGCTTACCAGTGCTTGCTGTGTACACTCCAATGTATATGTTCTGGTAAACAACAGATGGAATCACTGAAACAGGTATCTCACAGCGGTAGATTCCATTCACTCCACCTCTCCTCCGAAGCATACGTACCACACTAGGACCTCTGTTTCTGTAGAAATTCCATTGTAGTCTTTGATTATTGATTATTGTGTTGGGAAGTAAAGTTCCATTGGGATAGAACCAGTCACCTAAGGCCCTCATACTAGCTGGAGTGTCATGACCTCGGCAACAAGCAGTTAGATCAGTCATACAGAGCAGGCCACCAACACCTTCACCAATGTCCTCCAGGCTCACAAGACTGTTGTTCTGGTATGCTGTACCTCTGAGTGTTAACCTGACACCTGAAAGAAAGAGATATACCATTGTCATAGAACAGTTGTTTCTGAGCATCTGATTGGTTGCTAAATATAGACATTGTACAAGCATCACTAGATGCAAGGGGTATCCTGAAACAAGTGTCCAGTGTTTATGAGAGCATAACCATAATCACTGCTATAGGCTTGTGCCCAGACCCTCACTCCCCAAGTTTCATCACATGTTCTCTATTTATGTGAGGTAGCTAATATACATGTGCAAGGTGCATTCAGTCGTATTGTGTACACTACAACCTGACTCATGAAAACAAGGGCGTTCAATGGGGAGGAACTACAAGACTATATCAGTCACACTATAGTTTCAGAAGAGTTAAGGGGAGGTTCTTAGAGATAAGCAACCTCAGAGGAAGTTCCCCCAAAGATGTCTTAAAACAACAGAGATAACAGAACATCTCACTACAACTACATTTCAAAGTGTTTTCACACTTTTGATGTAATCATGTGATTCCCTAGTGGATACGATCTGCAAGTTGTAAGGTGTTGATCCAAGCCAGCTTCATCTCTAATTGTCTAATGCAAATCTTTCATAAACATCGTCTCTTCAGTCTGCTTGTCTACAAAGAGGGTAACTACTCAATCATTAAAATAAGTTTGGTTTTGCAGTCAAAACATTACTGGTGCAAGCCTGAGTGAGCCCCGCCCTACTTGTAGTAGAAAGATTTTTTTTGTATTCCTATGTCTATGAGTACATTTGTCTGTATTTCTATATCTATTATAATATTAGTATGTACACGTGTGCACATGATATTAGTCAGATTTGGCCATGTGCAAGCTATAGCTATATCACCAGGTGATGAGTCCCTTTGTTCATGCAACCAGCAGTGATGACAACCATTAGTGAATATTTCAGCAGGAATAAAAATGGTTATGAGAGATAATTAGGAGGGGCAACAGGAGTATGAGCACCTACTGTAGAGGGCAGAAGAGACCTTTCTGCTAGCTTCATGGTCTGAGTGTGCAAGTTCATATTTAGCATGCGTAGTGGCTTACCTTTAAGCTGCCTCTTAGCTGCCTCAAAGCCAGACTTAGCCTGTGTGATACCCAGTCAGCCATAGCTGCCCAGGCTGGATGCATCCTCATGGCAAGCTATTCTCTGCATTTATTTGACATACCTAGGCTTGTGAATGAGGCAGCTTGGGTTGATCACAGACAGTAGAGAGGCCAGGAGCAAACCCTATTACTAGATATGTGCATTATCAGTGTGCCGTCGATGCTGTTCTCAGAACACTCAGTCTCACTACCACAAATTATGACCTACACTTTTTTAGCACTTGGTGCATTTTGTCAACAATTGTAAGTTTTATAACCACCCATTTCAAGATGCATGGCTGTATAAGTTCAGGTGAGTTAACTTGCTAACAAGACTTGGCTTTCACTGCGTGATGATTTCACATGCATGTGTTTGGTATAAAAATTTTTATAGGATGCAGGCTTGCCCCAAAATGACAAATTATAGGTAGACAGCTGGTCCACATAGCTTGACAGTACAAGCATCACCTTGGGCTTGACTTTGCTGCAGCTCCAAGCACACCACCACCATTGCCACACAGAGAACAAACAGCTTGATGCTAGCCATTTCTTCAGCTGTCCAAGAAAGCTGCAGTGTCACTATCTACGTGTTACTATCTATGCGGTGCACCAACCACAGTTTTGATAGGAGCATGGAATAATTACCACACCCTACAACCCATGCTGTCTGGAGGGTGTCCACACTGCCGTGGATCATCACTGCAGCTGCATGATTATCTTATGCCCCCATTCTTCCCCACAGTGCACCCTCCTATTTATGGTCTTGTTGCTTGCTCTATTCAATGTTAACAGCAACTCCAAGCACATGGGGGAGTGAGCTTTAAAGAGCAGTATAAGGATTATCAGCATCAGCAATACATCACAAACCTACAGGTACTACAAGAAGTACCAGTAATTGCAGTGGCACAAGTAAATATGCATACCTATATCATATTATTGCGCCTAGTTTGTTTATGAGCCCCTTGATCCCTTGTAATATCAATTAGACCCTCCATGTGCACATGTTGTAAAATGACCCAAAAGTTGGAAGATAAGCTCACTATACAAGAAAAACCATAAATGCAAAACACACTCAGCTATATACTATAGCTAGCTATAACATTATTTTGTAGTAAAGCTATGCAGAAATCAGCTTAGTTTTAGTTTTACAGAAATGTTAGCTAAGCAGATCCCTCGTCCTATGGTGCTAGGGTGGAGGTCTGGGGGTGCTCACTCCTCACTGTGCATGTGCAGACATTACCACACTGGGCACCAGAAGGAGGCTGCCTGAAGCTGGGACACTGGGGGTCACTAAGGGACGATATCTGCACTGGACATTTCGTGCTGACCCAAAGTCCTAACTTTTCGACTTGCAGAAATGGTTCGGAATTCACCCACTCCTCAAGAGATCTCAACAGCCCAGTTGCATTATGGTGCTCCGTACCCACAAGCACGCTCCTGTAGGTAACCTCATCCGGTGCATTCCAACACTGGAAGATCCCGGACCTGATGAATGTCGCTGGGAATTCACAGTTGCAGTGATCAGAAATGATTTTGGCAATCCCAATGTGGATGTATGATTTGATTTTCTCTGCTTTATTGGTCTATAGAGAATAAAATGATATAGCTATGCAGTTGTGCCACATTCTCTGTCGTATAGTATGAGCAAACTATCCAGACTTCAATTATTCTACTACATTTCATCTCCGTCCTACTTTTCTTGTGCAATGACCTGATACGTACCAGATCTCACATGATCATTAGCTGCATTTACTGATACTCAGACAGCCATGCTGTATTGGCTACTACAGACACCCAAACTACTAAATTCCAGATATAAAATACATAACTACAGTACATATTGCTTACACTCCAAGCTGCACAAGATGTTACAGGTCCCATTTGAAGCTGAAATACTGCTTCATCTGTGAAATATGTTCACAAGCATACACACATAAAGAGAGTCTGTGGTAAGATATACATAGTTTCATAGCATGTGCCTTACCAATCACCATTTTAGCAGTCACAGATTTCACTCCTTCATACACTTTTCCTTCTATCTCTAGAGAGGCAGTCACTTGGAACTCATGTTCCACTCCAGCTCTCAATTCTCTGATGTTCACAATGTCAGAAGTATTTGTGGATGAAATCACTTTGGTAAACTTGTCGACAACTTTGTTCAGTAGTGGAGAGAAGGCACTGTAGTAGATGGTGTAATGAGATAAATATGAGTCCTGCAGAGCATCCCAGCTCACCAACAGTGCAGTGGCAATGGCAGCCTTTAGTGTTACATTGCTCACCATAGCTGGAGAAAAACAGTTGGAGAGAGATAATGTATGTACACTAATATCATCCTGCCTTTGTTTAGATCTTACCAAGTGTAGCTCTTATTGGACCAGCAACAGTGCTTGGGAGATGCTGTGTCTTTGTAACCATGGTGATGGTATACACAAAGCCTTCATGAAGATTGTACAGGGTGTGTTGCTTTTCATTAGCAGCAATGTCTACATTGCCATAGTTACTGACGCCACCCAGCATTCTGTAGAATATCTGGTACCCAGTCACGGTGGCTCTTGAAGCTGGTGGAAGCCAGGAGACTTTGATGCTGGTGGGACCATCTGGGTCAGCAGTAAGGTTGGTAGGTGGAGTGGCTCCTGCAACAATGATGGAAATAATTATTACTTTTTTTTCCTACCAGATGTGCAACTATGCTACATACCTACTACCATCAGGCTTCTGTTTGCTGAAGACTTTATGTTGGAGACGCTGCATTCATACCATCCCACCAGTCTCCCAGTTACTGCCAGTGTGTGGTTGTATGTGCCATTCACTGCATCTATCAGTATTTGAGAAGTGATATGATGATCCTTGTCCTCGGTCACTGTGTGATTGTTTACTGCCCAGGAGACAGTGGTGGCAGGACCACCAGTGGAGGTGCAGGTGAGAGTGAATGTGGCATTCAGCTCTGAAGTCAACTGGAACTGAAGAGAGGTCACCTCAAGTGCACCTGAAGTCAAATAAAAACATGAAAGATTGCATGCACACAGCCTGCATAAGATGAAAGTCAGCTGACCTGTATTTGTATAGACTCCGATGTAGAGAATTTGCACCCCTGCGTTATCATCAGGTATTTTGCAACGGTAGATTCCTGTCACTCCCCCTCTCTTGCGGTGCATACGTACCACACTAGGACCTCTGTTTGTGTAGAAGTCCCACCCATCACCCTTGTTGAGGACCCGAGATCCATTGGGGAAGAACCAGTTTCCAATTGCACCACCAAGGCTTTGAGGTGGTCGGCAACAATCAGTACGATTGGTCAGGCAGAGAAGTGACTGAGCATCAGATTCACCAATGTCCTCCAGAAGAACAAGACCATGGTTTGGAATGACTGTACCATTGAGGACTATTGTATCTGTAAAACAATATGAAGTGTTTCCTTAAGTACTACACTATGCAACACAGAGGCCTCATTTGAATCATGATGCATGCTGCATGACAGGCTTGCTCTTTCTATAGATTGCAGCTATGGTATCAATGTAGCATTTTTACATTACCCACTCACTAGCTAGATCTGGTGTCCTCACAAAGATGGGAGAACTGAAAGGCCCAACTCCCCCATCACTGTTAACCGCTGCCACTTCAATGGAGTAGTTTGTGGAGGGAGTAAGTCCAACTGCAGTGTAGGCTCGATGGTTAGTCCCTGAGACTGAAGCATTTACTACAGTTCCACCCACTGGACCGTAGCGCACCGTGTACCTCGAGATCTCACTGTTGCGATCAATGCAGTCCACACGTTTCCAAGTGACAAAGACAATAGTTGGTCCAGTAGCTGAGGCTGTGACTGTCTGAGATACATTACTGGGGGCTAAGAGAGTAAGGAATATTAATTTATCAGCAAAACAATAACAAATTGTAACCTACCAGCTGCTCTAGTAGCGACACTTTGACTGGTTACTGCACTCCTTCCACCAACATTTGCAGCAGTTATGTTGATGGTGTAAGTACTAAACTCCTGCAACCCAGTTAGTGTGTACTGCCTGGTGGTACCATCCACAGTTATGGTACTAGTGTGTGTGAACCTGTCACAAGGTCCCTGGTATGAAAACACTAGCTCATAGCTGTTCACAATCTCCCCCTCTGGCTGGGTCCAAGTGAGGTCAAGGGATGTAGAGGATCGGGAGACTGCCATGGTGACGGTGGGAGTGGACGGAGCTGAAACAAGTGTTAAAGGGAATAGATTTAAGGCTATAGCTACGTATCAAGAACAAATTACAAGAGTCATGTTATCTTACCAAGAGTAACAATAGGTGGACTAACAGCTGGACTTGGAAGATGTCTGGAGAGAGCACGTACAGTTATGTTGTAGTGATGACCAGCTGTAAGGCCGTGAGTTATGTTATACTCAGTTTTGATAGCACCAACATTCACCCTCCACTCATTGATAACTCTGCCTTTGTCATTTTCTGCCTGGTAGACTATGCGATATCCAGTTACGAGGGCCCCTGAGGTGGGTGCAGTCCAGGAGACTCTGACATGGATGTTTTTGACTACCTCAGCTGCTAGTCCAGTGGGAGCATTAGTGCCTGCATAAATAAATTGTTGACTATACTTTAATCTAATGCTACAGAGAAAAACAATAAGCAGTATACCATCACATACAAAAGTAGATCATAACTTCACACACATCATTACTGACCTACTACTGTAAGATTTTTAGTGGCACTTTGTGTGAAGGTTTGCTGACTCTCCCATGCTTCAGTGGTGAGATGGCATATGTACAGTCCTGGGAGCCTCCCCATGACTGTTAGGGTGTTGTGGTAGGTGGCTGACTCTGAAGCAACTAGTGACTGAGACAAGGAGTGAATGCTGTCATCATAGAGCTCTGTCCCATCTCTTGTCCAGGTGATGTAGGTGGGAGGGCGGTTTGTGGAAGTGCAGGTGAGAACAAACGTTGGGTCATCCACTGATGTCAGCACAAAGGTGAGTGAGACAATTAGTGGTGATGCTTGAAGGATAGCTGAAAGAGGTTATATGTATGCAATACAGTGTGTTATCATAATATGTGTATAAGATTGTTTATAGTATATATATGTATATAATATATTTGTCCTTCCTACATATGTAATCCCTGGGTAATATATTTGAGAGCAAGTTTATAACATGTGTAGCAGAGGTGAGAACTTACAGGGAGGTCCACTGTAAATCCAAGCAGAGAGAGTCTGAGTTATGCCATTCTCATCAGGAATTTGACATTTGTAGACTCCATCTATATTTGGAATAGTTTCTTGAAAATCAGTCCTCTGGTGAAGACCTAGTATTCCTTGGTCAAGTCTAGATGTGAAGAGAAGTGTCCCATCTTGGCTGGTAGGGACAACACTTCCATTTGGATAATGCCACTGTCCTCTATTCTGACAGCAAGGTTGGTAGGGGGTTGTACAGAGCAAGGTTCCTAGAGCAGCCAAGCGTACAATGCTGTTGTCTCGTATGTTGTATGCAGTGTGGTTGGGCTGTTGATGAAGCCTTAGTCCAACATCTGTGTTAAAACAAGTATAATCAACAACCTGTCTTCTAGCTAGATCAGTAAATAAATGTAAGATGATAATTCACTAAATCCTATTTGAAACAAGAATATCACCAGATAATCTACTCTAGCTGGATGTTCAACTAAGAAGTTCCTACTAGTAGGTATGTACAATATATCAATATAGCAATACTGTATTGTGATACTAATAATTGTAACGATTACCACCTTGATGTGTGATGTGTCATAATTGCCAGTATCCATTGAGTTTCATGTAAGCTATAGCCATAGCGGCTGAACTTTAACCCAAGCAAGTATCATGAGTGCTTGCAGCTCAAACACCAAAAATCATGCAGAGGTGGGCCCTTGCATAGAGAAAATGCTTGAATGGTTCAACAAGCCCCTCCCTGCAAGAAATCTCTAAACCATATTAAGCTTGAGAGCCTAGCAAAAAGATGTGGTAACATAGCTTCTGAACCACCACTCCAAGTGAAGTTCATATCTGTTACCATAAACCCTATTATCTGCATGTAAAGTACAGGCCAAGAAAGGGAGAAAATGCTTGAAAGAAGTACAAATCAAACTTTTTGGACTGGAAAAGACTCAAGGACTGATACACTCACCATTAGGTCACCATGTTTGTTACACTCACTCACCACAAATCCACATAACACCAAGACTATCTTTATCCACTAGCACCACTTTCCTATACTATTAAAAATTGAAAATTTCCCACAAAAGCTGTACCAGTAAGCCTAATTTTGTTGTCACGATCCACAATACTATACATTGTACACATAGCTATACTTAAACGTTTTACCCGGGGAATTGGTGATAAAAATTTACTTAGCGAAAGGCAATATGTTATTACTTCAAGCTCTTATTCTGGAGATAAATCTGGACAATATAAAGTGTAAGCATGCCATCAATGGAGCTAATATGACAGAAATCATACCATATTTTTGTCAATGAGTTTCTGTCTTACTACCAGTTGGAATTCGGCTGAGGCCTCTAGGCAATGCTGCTTATGTAGCTTGTCTTCCGCTCCTCTGCCAGGGGTCCAAGTGGCTTAATGGTAAGAACATCCGACTAATATTCAGAAGGTCTTGGGTTCGAATCCCAGCTGGATCCCGGATTTTTTTTTCTGTGGATACTCTCTCAGCAAAAAAAACAAACATCAGTATTCGTGAGTGCCTACTGTCGTTTACAGTAAATAACATCAAACCTCTGGACCAGGGGTGTAGCAAGGATTTTCAAAATGAAGAGGCAATGAGATGTGTGCACGAAGCACATGACAAAATTTTGGAGTTAATTACACTATTCTACATTCTAGCGTCAACTCCACTTTGTGGGCAAAAACTGCTGCAGTTACTGGCAGTGTCCCTTGTTTTTTACAGCCATCTAATGAAGCGATGTAACTTGCCACGCACGTGTGACATATGTATGGCCAGGGGTATGCATCATTACACAGTAAAAATGAGGAGGCAGCTGCTTCCTGTGCCTCAATGCTAGCTACGTCCATGATTGCTATCCAATCATGTATCTTACCATACACATATTGCTTTCTGTTAGAACTTTTCCTGGAATTCTCCACCATACAGCTGTACAAGCCATAAAGATTGTCTCCAGTCACTGACTGAGAAATGGTGAGTGTGTTCTGGTAAATGCCTTCAACAGTATCTACTATCATCTGTGTCTGTTGGTGGGTTGTACTGGGAGTGATCACAGCTCCATCCTTTGTCCAGGTGACAGTGGTAGCAGGTCCACCAGTGGAGGTGCAGGTGAGGGTCCTGGACTCTCTGTCAAATGTAAGCTCAGTGACGTTGGGAGCACCTACAAAGAGTATAGGAGCAATTCATCTCTTCCACCCTCTTGTGTATAATTTGAGCTAAATCAACCAACTTGTGTGATTTTGCTGCTTACCTAGGTTTTCAATTTCTGGAAGTCATAACATATTAACTGATGCAGGTAGAATTGAGGAGTATTTGCAATGAATGTAAGAGCACAATGGAAGTACCCACAATGGAAAATAGAAGTGGGAGTGGTTGACACTTATGGACTTCCGTACCTATGGTTAGCATTTACTGCCCTCTGCATATCACAGTATGTAATACTGCTCACTCAGGCTAAATCCACAATGACATCATGAAGCATCAGCATATGCAGAAGCGTTTCTCTTCAATATACATGCAGGACTCACCTATGGTGGCAGTATATATCCCCACATAGAGGCTCTGGAAAATTCCATTGGCATCTAGTATGTCACAGCGGAAGATTCCTGTTGTGGTTGCCCCAGGGTTACGGTGGAGTAGTACTGTTCCAAGTTCAGGAGAATCATTTCCATCAATCCTACTTCTGTAGTATGGTAGAGTACTAAAACGTTCAACCCGAGTTCCATTAGGATAGTACCAGTGATTTCCTGGTGGTGGTACAGAAAAACAGCAGAATTCGAGGGTAGTTGTGCAGTGCAGAGCAGCACTACCAGTTCCAATTTCTGTCATGTTCACAACACTGTTGTTGGTATACTGCACACGGTTCAGGGTTAACCCAATACCTGTAGCACATAATAAACACACAGATCATAATTTTTATATCAACTTCTGCTACAAATGTGTGATACACAATCACAAGTTAGAACTCCAAATGTAGAAAACAGATTCACATACATTGTGTAGCAAATTGAATGACAAAGGTTTTTTTTACACATGAACACCATTATGTTGTTCCATATGTCTTGTTAGTTACACCCTAAAAATTAATGCATGGGATAAAAGTTTGAGGGAGATAGCTTGGAAATAGCTACTATTAGCCATTACAGTCAGTAATCACTTTTGATGTTTGCTCATGTATTATTTTAGTATTGATATCATTTATTTTGCAAATACATGTCGGGTATCAACATATTAGATAAAGACCAACTTATAGCTAAGGCCTTTCAAAAAAGCATAGCAGAGAATGCATACACACTGATATTATCGACAATTTCAAATGTACACAGATTCCACTTTCCCTGATTAAAAATAGTTGTGCATTCATAGGCAGTGAATACCAGGCCACTTCCTGGAATGAAGCTATAGCTACATGCCCATAGCAAATTTTGTACCATTGTTTGAAGAATATGATCACATGGTAGGATAATTGTTGTATTTTTTACAACAAAATTTTTTCTTCTAAATATTCACGTCATATATGATGTATTGGCAAAATAACCCACAAAGTTTGCATTAATATCATTACTAAATTAATTTCCAGAAATATACTTTTTACATCATTCAAACCTCTTAACAATACCAGGTGGAGTATCAGATATCGCCATGAAGCATGATTATGGCAACAAGAATTACATGGACAATCCCTAGCGGTCTGGTGGAGCTAATCCTGCAAGCAGCTGGATCCAACTTGAGCACTGCATGGTGGGTAGATAGTTTAGCTAGAGTATCACTGACAGCTACACATCACCACTGCCCACCTGTTCCTAAACTGGACATCTGGAGTTCTCCATTTATGAGGTAGCTATAATCACAAGACTATAATACAGTGTAAAAACAAATCTGTACCACTTGTCTGCAGAAGAGTTATGAGTAATGATAACAGACTTACAACAACAGTGATAACAGAACATCTGTGGCAGTGTCATTACAACTAGCTATATTTCAAAGTCTTTGATACAAGCATGTGACTCTCTAGTGAATGATCTGCACGATTAGGATCTACCCTAGTCTATGTAGGCCATGGCTAGCTTCCTCTCTAATTGGAAGCTTTCTCCTATACCAAGATCAACTTCTCGTATAGCCTTATCTCTTCAGTCAGTACAGGTAACTACTCAATGCTGACAACTAAAAGTTTAAGTTTTGCAGTCGTAATATTATAGCCCCACACTGCCAGAATATAGTTTATAGAAGCTTTTTGAACTTTTGTCCATCCATATCTACTAAAATATTAGCATGCACACGTGCACGATATATACGATCTGACCATACATGTGCAAGCTATACCAGTAGCTAGCTATATTGCAAGGTGATGAGTCCCTTTGTTCATGCAGCCAACAGTGGCACAACCAAATGGGAATGAGGATGGTTATGAAAGACAATTAGGAGGGGCAGCTGGAGTATGATCACCTACTGTAGAAGGCAGCAGAGGCCTTTCTACTATAGTGTCATGGTCGTATGCAAATGGAAGAGGATGCTAAATGCACCCTGATAAAATAAGTAAGGATACAAACAAAACAAATCACATGCACACTTGCAAGTTGATTAGCTACATACTTAGAATGCGTGGTGGCTTATATTATTACTTATGCCTCCTCTAAGCTTCGTCTAAGCTGACTCAAGGCCAGACTTAACCTGCATGATACCCAGTCAAGCATCCATAGTTACCCAGACAAACTGACAAACTGCATATTATCCTCTGCATTCATGACATACCCAGACTTGTGAATGAGGCAGCTTGGGTTGATCACAGACAGTAGAGAGGCCAGGACAACCCCTGCTGCTAGCTATATGCATTCTCAGTGTGCTGTCAATGGTGTTTTCCAGACACTGCTACTCAGTCTCACTATAAATTATGACCTAAATCCTTTTAATAGCTACTTGGTGCATTTTGTACAACTGTAAGTTATAATAACCCATTTCAAGATGCATGGCTTTAACTTGCTAGCAAAACCCGGTATTCACTTTGTGATTGTGTTTGGCATGAAATAGGATGCAGGTTTGCCCCAAAATAGTAAATTATAGGTAGACAGCCAGTGGCTGGTCATATAGCTTTTCATAACATCACCTTGGGCTTGGCCTTGCTGTAGCTCCAAGCACACCACCACCATTGTCACACAGAGAACAAACAGCTTGATTTCAGCCATTTCTTCAGATGTCAGAGAAAGCTGCAGTGTCACTATCTATGTAGTGCACCAACCACAGTTTTGATAGGAGCATGGAATAATTACCACACCCTACAACCCATGCTGTCTGGAGGGTGTCCACCCTAATTACACTGCCGTGGATCATCATTGCAGCTGCATGATTATCTTATCCCCCGCCCCACCATTCTTCCCCACAGTGCACCCTCCTATTTATGCTCTTGTTGCTTGCTCTATTCAATGTTAACAGCAACTTCAAGCACATGGGGGAGTGAGCTTTAAAGAGCAGTATAAGGATTATCAGCATCAGCAATACATCACAAACCTACAGGTACTACAGGAAGTACCAGTAATTGCAGTGGCACAAGTAAATATGCATACCTATATCATATTATTGAGCCTAGTTTGTTTATGAGCCCCTTGATCCCTTGTAATATCAATTAGACCCTCCATGTGCACATGTTGTAAAATGACCCAAAAGTTGGAAGATAAGCTCACTATACAAGAAAAACCATAAATGCAAAACACACTCAGCTATATACTATAGCTAGCTATAACATTATTTTGTAGTAAAGCTATGCAGAAATCAGCTTAGTTTTAGTTTTACAGTAATGCTAGCTAAGCAGATCCCTCATCCTTTGGTACTAGGGTGGAGGTCTGGGGGTGCTCACTCCTCACTGTGCATGTGCAGACATTACCACACTGGGCACCAGAAGGAGGCTGCCTGAAGCTGGGACACTGGGGGTCACTAAGGGACGATATCTGCACTGGACATTTCGTGCTGACCCAAAGTCCTAACTTTTCAACTTGCAGAAATGGTTCAGAATTCACCCACTCCTCAAGAGATTTCAACAGCTCGGTTGCATTATGGTGTTCCGTACCCACGATCACGCTCCTGTAGGTAACCTCATCTGGTGCATTCCAACACTGGAAGATCCCGGACCTGATGAATGTCGCTGGGAATTCACACTTGCAGCGATCAGAAATGATTTTGGCAATCCCAATGTGGATGTATGATTCGATTTTGTCCGCTTTGTTGGTCTATAGAGAATAAAATGATATAGCTATACATGTAAGCAACATGTTCTGTAGTTATGTATTTTATGTTTGAAATTTAGTAGTTTAGGTGTCTGTGGTAGCCAATACAGCATGGGTGTCTGAATATCAGTAAATGCAGCTAATGATCAGTGTGAGATCTGGTACCAGGTCATTGCACAAGAAAAGTAGAATGAAGATGAAATGTAGTAGAGTAATTAGCCTGGATAGTTTGCTCATAGCTACTATACGACAGAGAATGTAGCACATTATAACTATTGTACATATTGCTTACACTCCAAGCTGCACAAGATGTTACAGGTCCCATTTGAAGCTGAAACACTGCTTCATCTGTGAAATATGTTCACAAGCATACACGCATAAAGAGAGTCTGTGGTAAGATATACATAGTTCCATAGCTTGTGCTTACCAAACATCATTTTAGTAGGAATAGATTTCACTCCTTCGTACACTTCTCCTTCTATCTCTAGAGAGGCAGTCACTTGGAACTCATGATCCACTCCAGCTCTCAACTCTTTGATGCTCACAATGTCAGAAGTATTTGTGGATGAAATCACTTTGGTAAACTTGTCGACAACTTTGTTCAGTAGTGGAGAGAAGGCACTGTAGTAGATGGTGTAATGAGATAAATATGAGTCCTGCAGAGCATCCCAGCTCACCAACAGTGCAGAGGCACTGGCAGCCTTCACCGTTACATTGCTCACCATAGCTGGAGAAAACAGTTGGAGAGAGATAATGTATGTACACTAATGTCATCCTGCCTTTCTGTTTAGATCTTACCAAGTGTAGCCCTTATTGGACCTGCAACAGTGCTTGGAAGATGCTTTGACTTTGTAACCATGGTGATGATATAAACAAAACCTCCCTGAAGATTGTACAGGGTGTGTTGCTTTTCATTTGCAGCAATGTCCACACTGCCATAGTTAGTGACGCTACCCAGCATTCTATAGAATATCTGGTATCCAGTCATGGTGGCTCTTGAAGCTGGTGGAAGCCAGGAGACTTTGATGCTGGTGGGACCATCTGGGTCAGCGGTAAGGTTGGTAGGTGGAGTGGCTCCTGCAACAATGATGGAAATAATTATTACTTTTTTTCTACCAGATGTGCAACTATGCTACATACCCACTACCATCAGGCTTCTGTTTGCTGAGGACTTAGCGTTGGAGACTGTGCATTCATACCATCCCTCTAGCCTCCCAGTTACTGCCAGTGTGTGGTTGTAGGTGCCATTCACTGCATCTATCAGTATTTGAGAAGTGATATGATGATCCTTGTCCTCGGTCACTGTGCGATTGTTTACTGCCCAGGAGACAGTGGTGGCAGGACCACCAGTGGAGGTGCAGGTGAGAGTGAATGTGGCATTCAGCTCTGAAGTCAACTGGAACTGAAGAGAGGTCACCTCAAGTGTACCTGAAGTCAAATAAAAACATGAAAGATTGCATGCACACAGCCTGCATAAAATAAAAGTCAGCTGACCTGTATTTGTATAGACTCCGATGTAGAGAATTTGCACCCCTGCGTTATCATCAGGTATTTTGCAACGGTAGATTCCTGTCACTCCCCCTCTCTTGCGGTGCATACGTACCACACTAGGACCTCTGTTTGTGTAGAAGTCCCACCCATCACCCTTGTTGAGGACCCAAGATCCATTGGGGAAGAACCAGTTTCCAATTGCACCACCAAGGCTTTGAGGTGGTCGGCAACAATCAGTACGATTGGTCAGGCAGAGAAGTGACTGAGCATCAAATTCACCAATGTCCTCCAGAAGAACAAGACCATGGTTTGGAATGACTGTACCATTGAGGACTATTGTATCTGCAAAACAATGTGAAGTGTTTCATTAAGTACTAAACTATGCAACACAGAGGCCTCATTTGAATCATGATGCATGCTGCATGACAGGCTTGCTCTTTCTATAGATTGCAGCTATGGTATCAATGTAGCATTTTTACATTACCCACTCACTAGCTAGATCTGGTGTCCTCACAAAGATGGGAGAACTGAAAGGCCCAACTCCCCCATCACTGTTAACCGCTGCCACTTCAATGGAGTAGTTTGTGGAGGGAGTAAGTCCAACTGCAGTGTAGGCTCGATGGTTAGTCCCTGAGACTGAAGCATTTACTACAGTTCCACCCACTGGACCGTAGTGCACCGTGTACCTCGAGATCTCACTGTTGCGATCAATGCAGTCCACACGTTTCCAAGTGACAAAGACAATAGTTGGTCCAGTAGCTGAGGCTGTGACTGTCTGAGATACATTACTGGGGGCTAAGAGAGTAAGGAATATTAATTTATCAGCAAAACAATAACAAATTGTAACCTACCAGCTGCTCTAGTGGTGACACTTTGACTGGCTACTGCACTCCTCCCACCAACATTTGCAGCAGTTATGTTGATGGTGTAAGTACTGAACTCCTGCAACCCAGTTAGTGTGTACTGCCTGGTGGTACCATCCACAGTTATGGTACTAGTGTGTGTGAACCTGTCACAAGGTCCCTGGTATGAAAACACTAGCTCAAAGCTGTTCACAATCTCTCCCTCTGGCTGGGTCCAAGTGAGGTCAAGGGATGTAGAGGATCGGGAGACTGTCATAGTGACAGTGGGAGTAGATGGAGCTGAAAAAGTTAAAAGTCTGGCATTAGCTAACTATCAATAACAACGATTAATGTGTCTTAAACAAAGAAATAGTTAGCTGTCAGAAATATATTACAGGGTTCAATAAGTTCTATATAGCCTTACCAACAGTAAGAGTAGGTGGGCCAACAGCTGGACTTGGAAGATGTCTGGAGAGAGCACGTACAGTTATGTTGTAGTGATGACCAGCTGTAAGGCCGTGAGTTATGTTATACTCAGTTTTGATAGCACCAACATTCACCCTCCACTCATTGATAACTCTGCCTTTGTCATTTTCTGCCTGGTAGACTATGCGATATCCAGTTACGAGGGCCCCTGAGGTGGGTGCAGTCCAGGAGACTCTGACATGGATGTTTTTGACTACCTCAGCTGCTAGTCCAGTGGGAGCACTAGCGGCTGCATAAATAAATTGTTGACTATACATGACCACTTTAATCTAATGCTAATTTTGTTATAGAGAAAAGCAATAAACAGTACTATCATCACATACAAAGTACATCATAAAACAACTTTACACAATCATTACTGACCTACTACTGTAAGATTTTTAGTGGCATTTTGTGTGAATATTTGCTGACTCTCCCATCCTTCAGTGGTGAGATGGCATCCATACTGTCCTGGGTGCCTCCCCATTACTGTCAAGGTGTTGTGGAAGGTGGCTGACTCTGAAGCAACTAGTGACTGAGACAAGGAGTAGATGTTGTCATCGGAGAGCTCCGTTCCATTGTTTGTCCAGGTGATGTAAGTGGGAGGGCGGTTTGTGGAAGTGCAGGTGAGGAAGAATGTTGGTTCATCCACTGATGTCAGTATAAAGGTGAGTGAGACAATCACTGGTGATGCTTGAAGGACAGCTGAAAAAGGTTATATGTATACAATACAATGTGTTACCATAATGTGCATTTAATATAAATACCCATGGATTACATAGACATCTACAATCATATATATGAACAATCCTTTTAAGAAGTTTTATTTGGGGGCAAATTTATAGCATGAATGTAGCAGAACTGAGAACTTACAGGGAGGTCCACTGTAAATCCAAGCAGAGAGAGTCTGAGTTATGCCATTCTCATCAGGAATTTGACATTTGTAGACTCCATCTACACCTGGATAAGTTTCTTGAAAATTGGCTCTCGGCTGAAGACCTAGTATTCCTTGGTCAGCTCGAGATGTGAAGAGAAGTGTCCCAGACTGGCTGGCAGGGACAACACTTCCATTTGGATAATGCCACTGGCCTCTATTCTGACAGCAGTGTTGGTAGGGGGTTGTACAGAGCAAGGTTCCAAGTGCAGCCAAGCGTATAATGCTGTTGTATTGTATGTTGTATGCAGTGTGGTTGGGCTGATGCCAAAGTCTAAGTCCAAGATCTGCATGTGTTAAAACAAGTTGTCTCCTTGTGAATAAATGTCAATGAGAGTCACTAAATCTAATTTGATGCAAGACTGTCACCAGATAATCTACTATAGTGTCTTAATGGCATGCTGTTTATGATAATCACGATCACCACTCCAAGTTAAGATCACCACTCCAAGTGAAGATCAAGCAAGATGATTAACAGTAAGACATGACTTCACTCCTGTTGCCATAAACCCTAATATTGCATGTAAAGGGGTATACATAGTGGTACAGGGCAAGAAAAGACTTTGAAAAAATACAACTCGACTTTAATTGGACTTGAAAGACTGATACACTTATCGATTAAGTCACTGGTCTTGTTACACTTTGTAAGCTCACCACAAATCCACATAACACCAAGACTGCTTTTTGTCCACTAGCACCACTTTCCCAGACTATTATAAATTCCCCCCACAAAAGAAAAACTGTACCAGTAAGCCTTATCCACAATACGAGTACTCTATAATTAAACTTTTTACCTGGGGAGTTGGTGAAAAAAAAAAATTTCTAGAATTTACTTAGCGAAAGGCAGTATGTCATTACTTCAAGCTCTTATTCTGGAGATAAATCTGGACAATAAAAGTGTAAGCATGTCATCAATGGTAGGTAATATGACAGAAATCATGCCGTATGATTGTCAATGAGTTTCTGTCTTACTACCATACGGCATGATTTTTGTCATGCACAAATCTCATTGCCTCCTCATTCTGATTTACAGAATGAGGAGGCAATGAGATTTGTGCATGAAGCGCATGGCAAAATTTAGTTAATTACACTATTATTTCACACTATTTTATACATTCTAGCGTCAACTCCACTTTGTGGGCAAAGACAGTTGCAGTTACTGGCGGTGTCCCTTGAGTTTATTTTACAGTGGTCAAATGAAGCGATGTAGCTTGCCACGCATGTGCGAGATATTTATGGCCGGGGGTGTGCATCATTACACAATAAAAATGAGGAGGCAGCTGCTTCCTGTGCCTCAATGCTAGCTACGTCCATGATTACTATCCAATCATGTATCTTACCATATGCATATCGCTTTCTGTTGGAAGTTCCCCAGGAATTCTCCACCATACAGCTGTACAAGCCATAAAGATTGTCTCTAGTCACTGACTGAGCAATGGTGAGTGTGTTCTGGTAAATGCCTTCAACAGTATCTACTATCGTCTGTGTCTGCTGGTGGCTTGTACTGGGAGTGATCACAGCTCCATCCTTTGTCCAGGTTACAGTGGTAGCAGGTCCACCAGTGGAGGTGCAGTTGAGGGTCCTGGACTCTCTGTTAAATGTAAGCCTAGTGACATTGGGTGTACCTGCATGACAAAGAGCAGAGGACTTTATGAGTTATCATGAGGCAACAGAATGTCTTTGCATCATCTAGATGATGCGTGTGTTGTAAGACCTTTGATTTCTGGCCACGAAGTTAAATGAGAAAGAACAATTGTGTTCTGCTATTAAAAATCAGTTATGGATTTTGACAAAGAGGTCTTCACATGATGTAAAGCTATTGTGCTCTAAGTAACACACAGTAGACTGAGAAACACTTGTACCATGAATTAGCATGGGCTGGCTTACTATATATGGTCTTACCATAAACAAAAAATTCAATTCTGTTAGAACTTCCCCAGGAATTTTCCACCATACAGCTATATAAGCCATGTTCAGCCACTGATTGAGCAATTGTGAGTATGTTGAGATAAATGCCTCGAGCAGCATTTAGTACTCTCTTGGTGGGTTGGAAGGCTGTACTGGGTGTAACCACAGCTCCATCCTTTGTCCAGGTGACATTGGTAGCATGTCCACCAGTGGAGGTGCAGGTGAGGGTCCTGGATTGTCCATCAAATGTAAACCCAGTGATGTTGGGTGTACCTATAAGCCAAAGAACACAAGGTTTTATGTGTTTTCATGCAACAAGTCCACATTTTTCCCTCCAAAAGGCAGAAAGATTTATTGTGTTCCCAGTGTTCTAAATAACAGTTAGATGCTGAGTCTGAGGGATCTACGTGATTTAAACCCAAGGTCCTGAGGGCACTACTAAGGGCCTGAGGGTTTCGTAAAGGCGTAGATCTCATTGACAAAGCATCTAACTTACTTAGAACATGTCAACAAAGTTATACACTTTCTTTATTTATCATAAAAACTGTGGGTGTTGTCACTAATATGATTACTACAATCAAAGTTACAGTCAACTATTTTTATGCTCACAGAGCGTGATCTCCATATATAGAAACCACATTCTGACCAATCAGATTGCAGAAAATACTACTATTATATTATTGCATACAACACATGACACAAAACTATTAAGGTCCCAAGTCGTTGAGTTTTAGTTTCTCATCAGGTGCTTCCACTGCACAGATGTGGACAGGCAGGCATTACCATTTTATATTAATCCCTATAGCTGGCAAAAATTACTCACGAACAACGCAATGGCAGGAGGATTGTGGAATGGTTCTTTTGGATGCTGGGCAGCAGACAGGTGCTTCAGTAGTGTAATGTTCATCACTAGGCTTATGGTTCATCCGTTTACGTCACTAATATGCATAAATAAATAATGGTGATGAATTCTATCGCAGAAAATCCATGCGGGCAGATGATGAGAAACTAATAATCAACGACTGAGGCCTAATAATCCATGCGGGCAATTGTGCTCAAAGTAACAACACTAAGTAAACTGAGACCAGAAACACCACCATTCTGAAGAACAGGTATGGAGTGGCTTACTAGTCTCACCATAAAAATATTCAATTCTGTTAGAACTTTTCCTGGAATTCTCCACCATACAGCTGTACAAGCCATAAAGATTGTCTCCAGTCACAGACTGAGCAATGGTGAGTGTGTTCTGGTAAATGCCTTCAACAGTATCTACTATCATCTGTGTCTGCTGGTGGGTTGTACTGGGAGTGATCACAGCTCCATCCTTTGTCCAGGTGACAGTGGTAGCAGGTCCACCAGTGGAGGTGCAGGTGAGGGTCCTAGACTCTCTGTCAAATGTAAGCTCAGTGACATTGGGGGCACCTGCATTTAAAGAGCAAAGGAATAAGAGTATTTGTGCAAGAAGTGTTCTATAAACGTACATGTTCTACGGTCTGTGTTCCAACCATGAAGCTAGCTGACCAATCTCTTTCCTTTATGAGCAGCCTGGCTTGGTAGTCCTTCTATACCTGTACTTGAGACAGCACAGACTAAACTTTGTTGCCCTCTATTGGCAGTCGTGTTATAAACAATACACTTTTGCTCATCCAGGTGACAAAATTGTGCTCTGGCATTTGCAATGAGATGATGCTATTCACTATCCTCTGCACATCACAGTAGTATGTACTGCTCACCCCACAAATATACAAACTTGTTTCTCTTCAATGTACATGCAGGACTCACCTGTGGTGGCAGTATATATCCCAACATAGATGCTCTGAAAAATTCCATTGGCATCAAGTATGTCACAGCGGAAGACTCCTGTTGTCGTACCCTCAGGGTTACGGTGGAGAAGTACTGTTCCAGGTCCAGGAGACAGATTTCCATCAATTCTACTTCTGTAGTATGGTAGAGTATTAAAACGTTCAATTCGACTTCCATTAGGAAAGTACCAGTGAGTTCCTGGTGGTGGTACAGAAAAACAGCAGCCGTGGTCCAGGGTAGTTGTGCAGAGTAGAGCAGCACTACCAGTTCCAATATCCGTGATGTTCACAACACTGTTGTTGGTATGCTGCACATTGTTCAGGGTTAACCCAATACCTGTAGCACATGACAAACATACAAACTGTAATCTTTATATCAACTTCTACTAAAGATGTGTGATGCATAATTACAAGTTAGAACTCCAAATGTAAGAAACAGATTCACATACATTGTGTAGCAAATTGAATGACAAAGGTTTTTTTTACACATGAACACCATTATGTTGTTCCATATGTCTTGTTAGTTACACTCTAAAAATTAATGCATGGGATAAAAGTTTGAGGGAGATAGCTTGGAAATAGCTACTATTAGCCATTACAGTCAGTAATCACTTTTGATGTATACTCGAGCTCATGTACTGTTTTAGTACTGATATCATTTATGACTTCACTTTGTAAATACATGTCGGGTATCAACATATTAGATAAAGACCAACTTATAGCTAAGGCCTTTCAAAAAAGCATAGCAGAGAATGCATACACACTGATATTATTGACAATTTCAAATGTACACAGATTCCACTTTCCCTGATTGAGAATGGTTGTGCATTCACAGGTAGTGAATACCAGGCCACTTCCTGGAATGAAGCTATAGCTACATGCCCATAGCAAATTTTGTACCATTGTTTGAAGAATATGATCACATGGTATGATAATCGTCGTATTTTTTACCAAAAAATTTTTTTCTTCTAAATATTCACGTCATATATGATGTATTGGTAAATAACCCACAAAGTTTGCATTAGTATCATTACTAAATTAATTTCCAGAAATATACTTTTTACATCATTCAAACCTCTTAACAATACCAGGTGGAGTATCAGATATCGCCATGAAGCATGATTATGGCAACAAGAATTACATGGACAATCTCTAGCGGTCTGATGGAGCTAATCCTGCAAGCAGCTGGATCCAACTTGAAGCATGATTATGACAACAAGAATTACATGGACAATCCCTAGCAGTCTGGTGGAGCTAATCCTGCAAGCAGCTGGATCCAACTTGAGCACTACATGGTGGGTAGATAGTTTAGCTAGAGTATCACTGACAGCTACACATCACCACTGCCCACCTGTTCCTAAGCTGGACATCTGGAGTTCTCCATTTATGAGGTAGCTATAATCACAAGACTATAATACAGTGTAAAAACAAATCTGTTGTACTGGCTACTTGTCTGCAGAAGTGAGTAAAGATAACAGACTTACAACAACAGTGATAACAGAACATCTGTGAGGTATCACTACAACTATATTTCAAAGTCCTTATGATGCAAGCATGTGACTCTCTAGTGAATAACAGTTAGTAAGGTTTGATCTGCACGATTAGGATCTACCCTAGTCTGTGTAGGCCATGGCTAGCTTCTTCTCTAATTGGAAGCTTTCTCCTATACCAAGATCAACTTCTCGTATAGCCACTGTCTCTTCAGTCAGTACAGGTAACTACTCAATGCTGACAACAAAAAGTTTAAGTTTTGCAGTTGTAATATTATAGCCCCACACTGCCAGAATGTAGTTTATAGAAGCTTTTTGAACTTCTGTCCATCCATATCTACTAAAATATTAGCATGCACACGTGCACGATACGATCTGACCATGCATGTGCAAGCTATACCAGTAGCTAGCTATATATTGCAAGGTGATGAGTCCCTTTGTTCATGCAGCCAACAGTGGCACAACCAAATGGGAATGAGGATGGTTATGAAAGACAATTAGGAAGGGCAGCTGGAGTATGAACACCTACTGTAGGAGGCAGCAGAGGCCTTTCTACTATAGTGACATGGTCGTGTGCAAATGGCAGTGGATGCTAATAATGCACCCTGATAAAATAATGCAAGGATACAAGCAAAACAAATCACATGCGCATTTGGTTGAATAGCTACATATTTAGAATGCATGGTGGCTTATATTATCACTTATGCATGCCTCCTCTAAGCTTCGTCTAAGCTGGCTCAAGGCCAGACTTAACCTGCATGATATATACCCAGTCAAGCATCCACGGTTACCCTGACAAACTGCATTTAGTTATCCTCTGCATTCATGACATACCCAGACTTGTGAATGAGGCAGCTTGGGTTGATCACAGACAGTAGAGAGGCCAGGACAGCCCCTGCTGCTAGCTTTATCAGTGTGCTGTCACTGCTGTTTTACAGACACTGCTACTCAGTCTCACTATAAATTATGACCTAAATCCTTTTAATAGCTACTTGGTGCATTTTGTCAACAACTGTAAGTTATAATAATCATTTCAAGATGCATGGCTTTAACTTGCTAGTCATATAGCTTTTCATAACATCACCTTGGGCTTGGCCTTGCTGTAGCTCCAAGCACACCACCACCATTGCCACACAGAGAACAAACAGCTTGATGCTAGCCATTTCTTCAGATGTCAGAGAAAGCTGCAGTGTCACTATCTATGTGTGCACCAACCACAGTTTTGATAGGAGCATTGAATAATTACCACACCCTACAACCCATGCTGTCTGGAGGGTGTCCACCCTAATTATACTGCTGTGGATCATCATTGCAGCTGCATGATTATCTTATCCCCCGCCCCCCATTCTTCCCCACAGTGCACCCTCCTATTTATGCTCTTGTTGCCTGCTCTATTCAATGTTAACAACAACTTCAAGCACATGGGGAAGTGAGCTTTAAAGAGCAGTATAAGGATTATCAGCATCAGCAATACATCACAAACCTACACAGGAAGTACCAGTAATTGCAGTGGCACAAGTAAATATTATTGCGCCTAGTTTGTTTATGAGCCCCTTGATCCCTTGTAATATCAATTAGACCCTCCATGTGCACATGTTGTAAAATGACCCAAAAGTTGGAAGATAAGCTCACTACACAAGAAAAACCATAAATGCAAAACACACACAGCTATATACTATAGCTAGCTATAACATTATTTTGTAGTAAAGCTATGCAGAAATCAGCTTAGTTTTAGTTTTACAGAAATGCTAGCTAAGCAGATCTCTCGTCCTTTGGTGCTAGGGTGGAGGTCTGGGGGTGCTCACTCCTCACTGTGCATGTGCAGACATTACCACACTGGGCACCAGAAGGAGGCTGCCTGAAGCTGGGACACTGGGGGTCACTAAGGGACGATATCTGCACTGGACATTTCGTGCTGACCCAAAGTCCTAACTTTTCGACTTGCAGAAATGGTTCGGAATTCACCCACTCCTCAAGAGATCTCAACAGCTCGGTTGCATTATGGTGCTCCGTGCCCACAATCACGCTCCTGTAAGTAACCTCATCTTGTGCATTCCAACACTGGAAGATCCCGGATCTGATGAATGTTGTTGGGAATTCACAGTTGCAGCGATCAGAAATGATTTTGGCAATCCCAATGTGGATGTATGATTCGACTTTGTCCGCCTTATTGGTCTAGTATAGAGAATAAAATGATATAGCTATACAGTTGTGCTACATTCTCTGTCATATAGTAGCTATGAGCAAACTATCCAGGCTTCAATTATTCTACTACATTTCATCTCCGTCCTACTTTTCTTGTGCAATGACCTGATACGTACCAGATCTCACATGATCATTAGCTGCATTTACTGATACTCAGACAGCCATGCTGTATTGGCTACTACAGACACCCAAACTACTAAATTCCAGATATAAAATACATAACTACAGTACATATTGCTTACACTCCAAGCTGCACAAGATGTTACAGGTCCCATTTGAAGCTGAAATACTGCTTCATCTGTGAAATATGTTCACAAGCATACACGCATAAAGAGAGTCAGTGGTAAGATATACATACTTCCATAGCTTGTGCCTTACCAATCACCATTTTAGCAGGAACAGATTTCACTCCTTCATACACTTTTCCTTCTATCTCTAGAGAGGCAGTCACTTGGAACTGATGTTCCACTCCAGCTCTCAACTCTCTGATGTTCACAATCTCATAAGTATTTGTTGATGGAATCACTTTGGTAAACTTGTTGACAACTTTGTTCAGTAGTGGAGAGAAGGCACTGTAGTAGATGGTGTAATGAGATAAATATGAGTCCTGCAGAGCATCCCAGCTCATCAAGAGTGCAGTGGCATTGGCAGCCTTCACCGTTACATTGCTCACCATAGCTGGAGAAAAACAGTTGGAGAGAGTAGATAATGTATGTACACTAATGTCATCCTGCCTCTGTTTAGATCTTACCAAGTGTAGCTCTTATTGGACCAGCAACAGTGCTTGGGAGATGCTGTGTCTTTGTAACCATGGTGATGATATAAACAAAACCTCCCGGAAGATTGGAGAGGGTGTGTTGCTTTTTATTAGCAGCAATGTCCACACTGCCATAGTTAGTGATGCTACCCAGCATTTTGTAGAATATCTGGTATCCAGTCACGGTGGCTCTTGAAGCTGGTGGAAGCCAGGAGACTTTGATGCTGGTGGGACCATCTGGGTCAGCAGTAAGGTTGGTAGGTGGAGTGGCTCCTGCAACAATGATGGAAATAATTATTACCTTTTTTCTACCAGATGTGCAACTATGATGACATATTCTTGTTATTAGCATACATGCAACTATATTACATACCCACTGCCATCAGGCTTTTGTTTGATGAGGACTTAGCGTTGGACACTCTGCACTCATACCATCCCACCAGTCTCCCAGTTACTGCCAGTGTGTGGTTGTAGGTGGCATTCACTGTATCTATCAGCATTTGAGAAGTGATATGATGATCCTTGCCCTCAGTGACTGCACTGTTGTTTACTGTCCAGGAGACAGTAGTGGCAGGACCACCAGTGGAGGTGCAGGTGAGAGTGAATGTTGGAGTAGTGGCATTCAGCTCTGAAGTCAACTGGAACTGAAGAGAGGTCACCTCAAGTGCACCTGAAGTCAAATGAAAACATGATCGATTGCATGCACACAGCCTGCATAAGATGAAAGTCAGCTGACCTGTATTATTTGTATAGACTCCGATGTAGAGAATTTGTACCCCTGCATTATCATCAGGTATTTTACAATAGTAGATTCCTGTCACTCCCCCTCTCCTGCGGTGCATACGTACCACACTAGGACCTCTGTTTGTGTAGAAGTCCCACCCATTACCCATGTTGAGGACCCAACTTCCATTGGGGAAGAACCAGTTTCCAATTGTACCACCAAGGCTTTGAGGTGGTCGACAACAATCAGTTTGATTGGTCAGGCAGAGAAGTGACTGAGCATCAGATTCTCCAATGTCCTCCAGAAGAACAAGACCATGGTTTGGAATGACTGTACCATTGAGGACCAGTGTATCTGCAAAACAATGTGAAGTGTTTCCTTAAGTACTACAACATGCAACACAGAGGCCTCATTTGAATCATGATGCATGCTGCATGACAGGCTTGCAGATTGCAGCTATGGTATCAATGTAGCTTAGTTACATACACACTTACTATCTAGATCTGGTGTTGTCACAAAGATGGGAGAACTGAAAGGCCCAACTCCTCCATCACTGTTAACCGCTGCCACTTCAATGGAGTAGTTTGTGGAGGGAGTTAGACCAACTGCAATGTAGGCTCGATCATTAGTCCCTGAGACTGAATCATTTACTGCAGTTCCACCCACTGGACCATAGCGCACCATGTACCCTGAGATCTCACTGTTGCGATCAATGCAGTCCACACGTTTCCAAGTAACAAAGACAATAGTTGGTCCAGTAGCTGAGGCTGTGACTGTCTGAGATACATTACTGGTGGCTAAGAGAGTAAGGAAGATTAATTTATTAACAAAACAATGATAAATTGTAACCTACCATCTGCTATGGTAGTGACGCTTTGACTGGTTACTGCACTCCTCCCACCAACATTCACAGCAGTTATGTTAATGGTGTAAGTACTGAACTCCTGCAGCCCAGTTAGTGTGTACTCCCTGGTGGTACCATCCACGGTTATGGTACTAGTGTGTGTGAATCTATCGCAAGGTCCCTGGTATGAAAACACTAGCTCAAAGCTGCTCACAATCTCTCCCTCTGGCTGGGTCCAAGTGAGGTCAAGGGATGTAGAGGATCGGGAGACTGTCATAGTGACAGTGGGAGTAGATGGAGCTGAAAAAGTTAAAAGTTTGGCATTAGCTAACTATCAATAACAACGATTAATGTGTCTTAAACAAAGAAATAGTTAGCTGTCAGAAATATATTACAGGGTTCAATAAGTTCTATATAGCCTTACCAACAGTAAGAGTAGGTGGGCCAACAGCTGGACTTGGAAGATGTCTGGAGAGAGCACGTACAGTTATGTTGTAGAGATGACCAGCTGTAAGGCCGTGAGTTATGTTATACTCAGTTTTGATAGCACCAACATTCACCCTCCACTCATTGATAACTCTGCCTTTGTCATTTTCTGCCTGGTAGACTATGCGATATCCAGTTACGAGGGCCCCTGAGGTGGGTACAGTCCAGGAGACTCTGAAATGGATGTTTTTGACTACCTCAGCTGCTAGTCCAGTGGGAGCATTAGCGGCTGCAAAAATAAATTGTTGACTATATGTGACCACTTTAATCTAATGCTACAGAGAAAAACAATAAGCCGTACTATCACATACAAAAGTAGATCATAACAACATCATTACTGACCTACTACTGTAAGATTTTTAGTGGCATTTTGTGTGAATATTTGCTGACTTTCCCATGCTTCAGTGGTGACATGGCATCCATATTGCCCTGGGAGCCTCCCCATCACTGTCAGGGTGTTGTGGTAGGTGGCTGATTCTGAAGCAACTAGTGACTGAGACAAGGAGTGGATGCTGTCATCGGAGAGCTCTGTCCCATCTCTTGTCCAGGTGATGTAGGTGGGAGGGCGGTTTGTGGAAGTGCAGGTGAGAATGAATGTTGGGTCATCCACCGATGTCAGTACAAAGGTGAGTGAGACAATTACTGGCGATTCTTGAAGGATAGCTGAAAGATGTTATATGTATGCAATACAGTGTGTTATCATAATGTGTATAAGATTGTTTAATTATTTGTCCTTCCTACATATGTAATCCCTGGGTAATATATTTGAGAGCAAGTTTATAACATATGTAGCAGAGGTGAGAACGTACAGGGAGGTCCACTGTAAATCCAAGCAGAGAGAGTCTGAGTTACGCCATTCTCATCAGGAATTTGACATTTGTAGACTCCATCTATATTTGGAATAGTTTCTTGAAAATCAGTCCGCTGGTGAAGACCTAGTATTCCTTGGTCAAGTCTAGATGTGAAGAGAAGTGTCCCATCTTGGCTGGTAGGGACAACACTTCCATTTGGATAATGCCACTGTCCTCTATTCTGACAGCAAGGTTGGTAGGGGGTTGTACAGAGCAAGGTTCCAAGAGCAGCCAAGCGTACAATGCTGTTGTCTCGTATGTTGTATGCAGTGTGGTTGGGCTGTTGACAAAGTCTAAGTCCAACATCTGTGTTAAAACAAGTATAATAAACAGCCTGTCTTCTAGCTAGATCAGTAAATAAATGCAAGATGATAATTCACTAAAAAACAAGAATATCACCGGATAATCTACTCTAGCTGGATGTTCAACTAAGAAGTTCCTACTATTAGGGATGTACAATATATCAATATAGCAGTACTGTATTGTGATACTAATAATTGTAACGATTACCACCTTGATGTGTGATGTGTCATAATTGCCAGTATCCATTGAGTTTCATGTAAGCTATAGCTGTAGCGGCTCAACTTTAACCCAAGCAAGTACTCATGAGTGCTTGCAGCTCAAGTACCAAAAATCATGCAGAGGTGGGCCCTTGCATGGAGAAAATGCTCGAATGGTTCAACAAGCCCCTCCCTGCAAGGTGTAATAACTCGAAGAATAGTCGTAGACAAATCTCTAAACCATATTGAGCTTAGAGAGCCTAGCAAAAAGATGTGGTAACATAGCTTCTGAACCACCACTCCAAGTGAGGTTCATATCTGTTACCATAAACCCTATTATCTGCATGTAAAGTACAGGCCAAGAAAGGGAGAGAATGCTTGAAAGAAGTACTTATCTGGACTGGAAAAGACTCAGGGACTGATACACTCACCATTAGGTCACCAATCTTGTTACACTCTAACAAATCTACTTAACACCAAGACTGTCTTTATCCAATTGCACCACTTTCCCATACCATTAAAAATTGAGAATTCTCCACAACCAGTAAGCCTTCTAAGACAAAATCTGAATTTTGTTGTCACAATCCACAATACTAAAGTCACAAAAAAGTTTTCTGAATGAAAACAAGTGCATGTAGGGATGGAACCCTCAAAAACCAGCCAAACAAGATGGGAACGACACCACAACACTTTCAAACCATCCCTACATCTTGTGCCATTTTGCCTTGTGTTAGTGGCAACTCAGTGCATAGGAGGGTGATGGAAGGCAGTGGGTTGGGTACTGCTGGGTGTGCAGTGCATGTTGGTGTGCATGCATTGACAGTACGTTGTGTTGTGGGTTGCTATAATGCAGTTGCTACTGAGCATGGCAGATATGGTCTGTCTTGTATGCAGAAGCTGTGGAGTGCACAAGCAGTGCTGAGTCTGTATGGCATGTTATAGTGTAACGCAGTTGCTACTGAGCATGGCAGATATGGTCTGTCTTGTATGCAGAAGCTGTGGAGTGCACAAGCAGTGCTGAGTCTGTATGGCATGTTATAGTGTAAGTTATGTCGTCAAATTGTAGAGGGTGATGGAAGGCAGTGGGTTGGGTACTGCTGGGTGTGCAGTGCATGTTGATGTGCATGCATTGACAGTAAGTTGTGTTGTGGGTTGCTACAACGCAGTTGCAACTGAGCATGGCTGATATGGTCTGCCTTGTATGCAGAAGCTGTGGAGTGCATGTTATAGTGTAAGTTATGTCGTCAAATTGTATTGCTGCTGAACGTGGCAGATATCTTGTATGCAGGAAGGCTGGTGAGTGAGCAGTAGTGTCTTGTTCATATATTTAGTGGGTTGGAATAGGCTAATGTACGTATTTTGTGGTGTGAATACTTGGCAAAATGGCACAAGATGTAGGGATGGTGTGAAAGTGTTGTGGTGTCGTTCCCATCTTGTTTGGCTGGTTTTTGAGGGTTCCATCCCTACATGCGCTTGTTTTCATTCAGAAAACTTTGTGACTCGTTCCTGTTGGGTTTTTTTAGGAATAGTAAGAGAGAAGAGAGGTGGGAGGGGAGGCTGAGGGGGAAAATGCATGGTCTGTAAAGTATAGAACTTTGTTATTCACAAGGAACCACAAAAGAATTGTTGTAAATCCTAACCCTTCCGAGTGAAAATGTACATCCGAACCAAACTTCTTTATTTAGGTTAGACACCAAAGCATAGCAATCTATGGGATTTAGAAGCCAAAGAAAAGCCTTACATAAAACCTAAGTGTGAAGCGTGCAGTTTTATGAGGCTTTGTGCAGGGTTTATAAACCCCATAGATCCCTACACTGCGGTGTCAAACCAATTTAGACCATAGCTACTTACCGCCAAAGTGTTACTGCAATGATGTCTTACAGCTCAGTACTACATGACCTCTGTGGGGACGAAGTCTACAGAGAGTTTTCAGTGAACCCAATAGTAGTCCATGTGAACTGGGAGCAGCTGCCTCCTCTAGCGCAGGAGTTTTGAATGAAGCCAATGTTAACTCACTGCTACTAGCTGCACTAGAGCAGTTCGAGGACCAAGGTACCGATAGGCTGCTACTCTTTGCATTGGAGGGATATGAAGACTCAGGCACAACACAACAGGTGGATATACTAAAAAGACACCAGCCAAAATGTCAACTAAACACTGTTTGTAAAGATGTACTATATACCTTTTTGCTGTAAACGACCATAAGCAAATTTGAAATTTGAAAATGAAAAATTGAATGTAAGTGGCTAGTGTTCCAAGTATCAAGTACCTAGTGTCTAGGTGAGTTACAGGTTTAGCCATTGACCAATCAGGTTCCAGAATGACTTTCAGCTATAGTCTGAACGGAAGTAGAAACTGCTGCCCTCACTAACTACACGTGCTCAGTGTGTGGAGTCCTCACATACATTTTCGTTTACAGCAGCCCTAACAATAGATTCTACATACCTTACAATACTTCTCCTGGAAGTATGCACACATCCCCTCTCTATGTTTTGTGTTGTGCCACCTAAGCTTGGCTGTTGCATTCAGTCTTCACGTAGCTATATACTCTGTGTCAGCTTATCACGGTAAGCTATCTAAACACGTGCTCAGTTGAGCTTCCGGGGGGGGCGTAGAGCTGCTATGAATAGTGTCCTAATCTAACAAAATGGCAGCAAGCACAAGCGTGGGATTACCTGAGAATCGCCGACTAGTTCTAGTTCTTTCTTTGAGAACGATAAGTGGTGAATACAATACCTGGTGATTTATGCAGTTCTTTCGCGTTTGAATAGCTTCAGCCGTTGTCGTGCTATCGTGGTGAAGGAAAGAAAGAGAGAAAGCGATTTGCCCGTTTTAGCGACTTGCCGGTCTGGTACTTTAGCGATGTTTTCCAGCAAAGTTAACAGTCCTGTTGCCCATGGAAGCACTCGATAATGCCTGATATGGCTCATGGAGGCCGTTGACTAATCTAACGCAGACATTTCGAGCGTGTCATATGTGCACTTTTAATGTGGCCGCCATTTTTTTCGGGGTCATCCCTACATATGTGGCGTACTACCGTACGCCATGATACATAGCTATGCTTCTTTTTACCAGGGAAGTTGGTGATAAAAATTCTAGAATTTACTTATCAAAAGACAGTATGTCATTACCTTAAGCTCTTATTCTGGAGATATACATCTGGACAATATAAAGTGTAAGCATGCCATCAATGGATCTAATGTGAAATCATACCGTATGATTGTCAATGAGTTTCTGTCATATTACCAGTTGGAATTCGGCTGAGGCCTCTAGGCAATGCTGCTTATGACAAGTTATGTATAGCTTGTCTTCCGCTCCTCTGCCAGGGGTCCAAGTGGCTTAATGGTAAGAACGTCTGACTAGTATTCAGAAGGTCTTGGGTTCAAATCCCAGCTGGATCCTGGATTTTTTCCCGTGGATTTATTTCTCACTCTCTCAGCAAAAAAACACATCAGTATTCATGAGTGCCTACTGTTGTTTACAGTAAATAACATCAAACCTCTGGACCAGGGGTATAGCAAGGATTTTCAAAATGAAGAGGCAATGGGATGTGTGCATGAAGCACATGGCACACACATGTGCGAGATATTTATGGCCAGGGGCGTGCATCATTACACAGTAAAAATGAGGAGGCAGCTGCTTCCTGTGCCTCAATGCTAGCTACGTCCATGATTACTATCCAATCATGTATCTTACCATACACATATTGCTTTCTGTTAGAACTTCCCCTGGAATTCTCCACCATACAGCTGTATAAGCCATAAAGATTGTCTCCAGTCACTGACTGAGCAATGGTGAGTGTGTTCTGGTAACTGCCTTCAACAGTATCAACTATCATCTGTGTCTGCTGGTGAGTTGTACTGGGAGTGATCACAGCTCCATCCTTTGTCCAGGTGACAGTGGTAGCAGGTCCACCAGTGGAGGTGCAGGTGAGGGTCCTGGACTCTCTGTCAAATGTAAGCCCAGTGACATTGGGGGCACCTGCATGCAAACAAGGACAAGAATTAAGAAACTGTACACTTTACTATATATCACTGTATATGTTGTGAGGGGTGTACCATTTATCTAGTAGAAAGTTTGAAAGGCCATTTTTCTATTCTATATATAACAGCCTTCTCCTGCAGCAAAAATGTATGTGTACAGGTACTGTATAGCTAGCGGGAAATTTTGCTGGGTGCAAATTTCACGGTTTTCACGGACAGACCTGCTTCCATGAAAATATAAACCGAGAAAAATGAATAAGGTGGAAATTGGTGACATCATTATGTGCGTACGTCGATACGAACTAGTACCCGTGTGAACGAGATGGTTCTCTACAGTCTATCTGCCCTTTAAATAGTCACTGTAGAGAAGATCAGCCTGCTACTACGATCAGCCTGCTACTACACATAATGCCAACGAACCTGTAAGAGATGCTCTGAAGTTGTCAAAGTCGAGATCAGCAGTGCAGAATCCTTCTGTTCAAAAAGGCCCACGACGGCAGTTCCTGATACTTTCGTAATTGCGAAGGCCTCCACACAAAAGGAAGACTAGGCTGTTGTTGCACAAGGTTGCTTCTTCGCTTCGTCGTTGAGTGTCATTTCTTCTGTTCGGATGTGCAGCATAGCCATCAACTGGTAGGGGTGCACGTGGTCACAGTGCCAAGCATTCATTCCGTGGAAATAAAAACTGCGTAAATTTCTTCTGAAGAGTCTTGATGCAGTTTCGCGAAATTTTGCACCAGCGAAAATTTCCCACTATACGGTATATAGCTACTATAGCATTGACACAATAGAGCCATGAACTGGTAGTATCACCTGACATTATGGTCAGTAAACTAAAAAAAGCAAAGTAGGTCTACTTGCATAGCGGCCACGCCTCTTGCCATCTTGCTATTGAAAAAAACATCAAAATGAAGCAGAATATATTATAATAATACAGTTAAGTGTTATTTTTCATCTTTAAGAAATTTCCAATAGGTTTAAAAGAAAACCTCCAAGAAGAGGACAACCTCTCTACAGGGGACAACTGGCCTGTCCCCAATGTGTCCTTTGTTCGGAGGTTTTACTGTAATCAATCTTCAGAATGAATTGTGATAATGTAGACGTGTGGCCAAAGTCAGATGATGAGTACACTCGTCATGGTTGGTTAAAGGGTCAAATAGAACTTCTTTTGGATGTGGGCTATGACTTGATACACCATCACTGGGTAGGCAGCAGCATAAGTGCTCTAAATAGGTTTTCAGTCTCATATAGTTTAAAGTCCAAACCACATTCCAAGATCCTCACAGAATTTTTGAGTGTAATGCTGCAAATTTTTAGTGCTACTTAGCTAAGAAAAACTCCATCATAAGCTTTTATTTGTCTCATACCTTACTTTATAAGTATCTGTAAATGGATGCCTCTTCAAATTAAAATTTATTTGGTTTATAGGACCAAAACTCCAGCAAACTTGGCCCTTCCTGGACTACAATTTTAGTGATGTCTTACCAGTGCTTGCTGTGTACACTCCAATGAATATGGTCTGAGTCACATTTCCTGCATCTGATTGAGGTACAGATATCTCACAGCGGTAGATCCCATTTGCTCCACCTCTCCTCCTGTTTAGATATACCACACTCCGACCTCTGGTTCTGTGGAAGTCCCACTGGTCACCCGAGCTGACAACTCGAGTTCCATTGGGAAAGAACCAGTTGTTTCTAACATAATCACCATAAAGCGGTCGGCAACAATCAGTTATATCAGTTCTGCAGAGCAGGGCATCATCTCCTTCACCAATGTCGTCCAGGGTCACGACACTGTTGTTCTGGTATGTTGTACCATAGAGTGAGAACCAGACATCACCTGCACCAGGGAAGGGAGAATTCAACACCAATGTCACAAAAGTACTGTTTCGAGGAATGAGGCTAAAGATGTAAATGGACAAATTATTGGGTGAATAGTTCTCCCAAAAATGTCTATGGTAGATAAATGATGCTCTAAAGTATTTAAGGAGTTGCTGACATCCGGATACCACTACTTTTGTATACATTTCCTGTTTTGTATTCTATTTTGTTTTGCTTTGCTTTGCTTTGCTTTGCTTTGCTTTGCTTTGCTTTGCTCTGCTCTGCTCTGCTCTGCTCTGCTCTGCTCTGCTCTGCTCTGCTCTGCTCTGCTCTGCTCTGCTTTGCTTTGCTTTGCTTTGCTTTGTATTGTTTTTATTTTGTTTTGTGGCAACTCAGCATACATATGCTTACCTCTTATTCAACCGTCTTGCTACACGTGTGTAGCTGCATATAGATGTGGATTAGGTAATGATAAACTGAGGTTCATTGTGGCTAAAGGTGTACATGCACAGACATAAACAAGGAGGCAAGCGCTCCAAGTTGTTGACAAAATCAGTGTGATACATGCTCCAGCCAAAGTTTGATGAATGTGAGCTCCTATCAAGAGACAGTTGAGAATGACAAAACCAGCTAGTGCCAGACATACAGCTTAACACAACAGGCGACAACAGGTATACATATCGATACAGAAGTTTGGGTCACATCTTTGATGCCCAGCTAGATGAACTAGGGAAAGTGGATCATGCAGTAAAGAAGGCCTAAGCCCTCATTGCTCTGTTCTCACCATAGATATATACTGTCCTGTTAGAACCTCCCCTGGAATTCTCCACCATACAGTTGTATAAGCCATAAAGATTGTCTCCAGTCACTGACTGAGCAATGGTGAGTGTGTTCTGGTAAATGCCTTCAACAGTATCTACTATCATCTGTGTCTGCTGGTGGGTTGTACTGGGAGTGATCACAGCTCCATCCTTTGTCCAGATGACAGTGGTAGCAGGTCCACCAGTAGAGGTGCAGTTGAGGGTCCTGGACTCTCTGTCAAATGTAAGCTCAGTGATGTTGGGGGCACCTGCATGCAAACGAGGACAAGCAAATTAACTGGTGACAACTTGGAGCAGTATGTGCATGAGATTCCTATGTTCCGTCCTTTCACTATCTTAACTTGGGACATTAAAACCATTATAACCACCGAGTTCCATTCTCAAGAAGTCTCTACAGTAATGGAGCCCCTACAAAGGCAGAGGAGCAGTCTCTATGCTCGTTTGCACTAACATGAAGAGCCCAGCCAGTGCCAACCAAGGCCTTTCTTGTATACAGCCAGCCAAGACAGCTGCCATGTACATGACACCTCGTGCTTAAACCCACCCACCTCCCCCTATCCCACCCATTTTGTTAGCACATAATCAATCTTCAGAATGAATTGTGATAATGTGTGGCCTAACCACTGATGATGAGTACACTCTGCATGGTTGGTTAAAGGGTCAAATAGAACTTCTTTTGGATGTGGGCTATGACTTGATATACCATCACTGGGTAGGCAGCAGCATAAGTGCTCTAAATAGGTTTTTAGTCTCATATAGTTTAAAGTCCAAACCACATTCCAAGATCCTCACAGAATTTTTGAGTGTAATGCTGCAAATTTTTAGTGCTACTTAGCTAAAAAAACTCCATCATAAGCTTTTTTTTTGTCTCATACCTTACTTTATAAGTATCAGTAAATGGACAAAATTTTTGGTTTATGGGACCAAAACTCCTTGGCCCTTCCTGGACTACAATTTTAGTGGTGTCTTACCAGTGTTAGCTGTGTACACTCCGATGAATATGGTCTGATTAGCACCTGCTGCATCTGATTGAGGTACATTTATCTCACAATGGTAGATTCCATCCTCTCCACCTCTCCTCCTGTGTAGAAGTACCACACTCCGACCTCTGGTTCTGTGGAAGTCCCACTGGTCACCCCAGCTGACAACTCGAGTTCCATTGGGAAAGAACCAGTTGTTTCTAACATAATCACCATAATGTTGGCAACAATCAGTTATATCAGTTCTGCAGAGCAGGGCATCATCTCCTTCACCAATGTCCTCCAGGGTCACGACACTGTTGTTCTGGTATGTTGTACCATTGAGTGAGAACCAGACATCACCTGCACCAGGGAAGGGAGAATTCAACACCAATGTCACAAAAGTACTGTTTCGAGGAATGAGGCTAAAGATGTAAATGGACAAATTATTGGGTGAATAGTTCTCCCGAAAATGTCTATGGTAGATAAACGATGCTCTAAAGTATTTAAGGAGTTGCTGACATCCGGATACCACTACTTTTGTATACATTTCCTGTTTTGTATTCTATTTTGTTTTGCTTTGCTTTGCTTTGCTTTGCTTTGCTTTGCTTTGCTTTGCTTTGCTTTGCTTTGCTCTGCTTTGCTTTGCTTTGCTTTGTATTGTTTTTATTTTGTTTTGTGGCAACTTGGCATACATATGCTTACCTCTTATTCAACCGTCTTGCTACACGTGTGTAGCTGCATATAGATGTGGATTAGGTAATGATAAACTGAGGTTCATTGTGGCTAAAGGTGTACATGCACAGACATAAACAAGGAGGCAAGCGCTCCAAGTTGTTGACAAAATCAGTGTGATACATGCTCCAGCCAAAGTTTGATGAATGTGAGCTCCTATCAAGAGACAGTTGAGAATGACAAAACCAGCTAGTGCCAGACATACAGCTTAACACAACAGGCGACAACAGGTATACATATCGATACAGAAGTTTGGGTCACATCTTTGATGCCCAGCTAGATGAACTAGGGAAAGTGGATCATGCAGTAAAGAAGGCCTAAGCCTTCATTGCTTGTTCTCACCATAGAAATATACTGTTCTATTAGAGCTCCCCCTGGAATTCTCCACCATACAGCTGTATAAGCCATAAAGATTGTCTCCAGTCACTGACTGAGCAATGGTGAGTGTGTTCTGGTAAATGCCTTCAACAGTATCTACTATCATCTGTGTCTGCTGGTGGGTTGTATTGGGAGTGATCACAGCTCCATCCTTTGTCCAGGTGACAGTGGTAGCAGGTCCACCAGTGGACGTGCAGGTGAGGGTCCTGGACTCTCTGTCAAATGTAAGTTCAGTGATGTTGGGGGCACCTGCATGCAAACGAGGACATGCAAACAACTGGTGACAACTTGCAGCAGTATGTGCATGCATGAGATTCCTATGCTCCGTCCTTTCACTATCGACATTAAAACCATTAACCACCGAGTTCCATTCTCAAGAAGTCTTATTCAAGCTATGACGCCTTCCTTGATCCAGATTTCCACTTCTAGTTGGGGCTAGCATTGGAAACTTGAGCCACGGGTTTTTGCAGCTTCTCCCTAGGAATTCATGACTTTGACCACACCCACTCATTACCAAGCTTTTAATGGTCAGGCTCTCTAACCGGCGAACACTCCTCCTGACTGAAAACTGCCTACAGTGCCAGAAATGGAGCCCCTACAAAGGCAGAGGAGCAGTCTCTACGCTCATTTGCACTAACAAGAAGAGAAATGGCCCAGCCAGTGCCAACCAAGGCCATTCTTGTATACAGCCAGCCAAGACAGCTGCCATGTACATGACACCTCCTGCCTAAACCCACCCACCTCCCCCTATCCCACCCATTTTGTTAGCACATACAGTAAAACCTCTAATAACGCACCCTCCGAAAAGCGAACAACCTCTGTACAGCGGACGGCTCACTTGCCCCCGATTGATTTTACCATAGAACTAATACATTTCGAACCTCTGAGAAGCGGACACCTCTCAACTCCGAACAACGGACACTGATCAGTCCCCAACGTACCTTAGCAAAGTTGCCCCACACCATAGAACTCCATACTTAAGTACCAAAGTTTGACAATTTTTTAAAAATCAATCCTAAAGCTGATAGCTTCCATATTTCAGAGTTGAGTCATTCGGACCATCAGGATTGTCATATAAAATTGGTATCACCATGGCAACATTCTAAGTCCAAAGTCACGCCCCCTGGACTCTAGAGGCACACTGTCTATACCGAATGCCTATAATGGATACCGGGCCCACAGCGGTGGTCCTTTATATAAGCATCATTCTCATGATAGTAGAGTGCCTCTTGCCATCTTGCTATTGAAAAAAACCATCAAAATGAAGCAGAATATATTATAATAATACAGTTAAGTGTTATTTTTCATCTTTAAGAAATTTCCAATAGGTTTAAAAGAAAACCTCCAAGAAGAGGACAACCTCTTTACAGGGGACAACTGGCCTGTCTCCAATGTGTCCTTTGTTCGGAGGTTTTACTGTAATCAATCTTCAGAATGAATTGTGATAATGTAGACGTGTGGCCAAAGTCAGATGATGAGTACACTCGTCATGGTTTGGTTAAAGGGTCAAATAGAACTTCTTTTGGATGTGGGCTATGACTTGATATACCATCACTGGGTAGGCAGCAGCATAAGTGCTCTAAATAGGTTTTTAGTCTCATATAGTTTAAAGTCCAAACCACATTCCAAGATCCTCACAGAATTTTTGAGTGTAATGCTGCAAATTTTTAGTGCTACTTAGCTAAAAAAACTCCATCATAAGCTTTTTTTGGTCTCATACCTTACTTTATAAGTATCAGTAAATGGACAAAATTTTTGGTTTATGGGACCAAAACTCCTTGGCCCTTCCTGGACTACAATTTTAGTGGTGTCTTACCAGTGCTAGCTGTGTACACTCCAATGAATATGGTCTGATTAGCACCTGCTGCATCTGATTGAGGTACATTTATCTCACAATGGTAGATTCCATCCTCTCCACCTCTCCTCCTGTGTAGAAGTACCACACTCCGACCTCTGGTTCTGTGGAAGTCCCACTGGTCACCCGAGCTGACAACTCGAGTTCCATTGGGAAAGAACCAGTTGTTTCCAACATAATCACCATAATGTCGGCAACAATCAGTTATATCAGTTCTGCAGAGCAGGGCATCATCTCCTTCACCAATGTCCTCCAGGGTCACGACACTGTTGTTCTGGTATGTTGTACCATTGAGTGAGAACCAGACATCACCTGCACCAGGGAAGGGAGAATTCAACCCCAATGTCACAAAAGTACTGTTTCGAGGAATGAGGCTAAAGATGTAAATGGACAAATTATTGGGTGAATAGTTCTCCCAAAAATGTCTATGGTAGATAAATGATGCTCTAAAGTATTTAAGGAGTTGCTGACATCCGGATACCACTACTTTTGTATACATTTCCTGTTTTGTATTCTATTTTGCTTTGTTTTGTTTTGTTTTGTTTTGTTTTGTTTTGTTTTGCTTTGCTTTGCTTTGCTCTGCTCTGCTCTGCTCTGCTCTGCTCTGCTCTGCTCTGCTCTGCTCTGCTCTGCTCTGCTCTGCTCTGCTCTGCTTTGCTTTGCTTTGCTTTGTATTGTTTTTATTTTGTTTTGTGGCAACTCAGCATACATATGCTTACCTCTTATTCAACTGTCTTGCTACACGTGTGTAGCTGCATATAGACGTGGATTAGGTAATGATAAACTGAGGTTCATTGTGGCTAAAGGTGTACATGCACAGACATAAACAAGGAGGCAAGCGCTCCAAGTTGTTGACAAAATCAGTGTGATACATGCTCCAGCCAAAGTTTGATGAATGTGAGCTCCTATCAAGAGACAGTTGAGAATGACAAAACCAGCTAGTGCCAGACATACAGCTTAACACAACAGGCGACAACAGGTATACATATCGATACAGAAGTTTGGGTCACATCTTTGATGCCCAGCTAGATGAACTAGGGAAAGTGGATCATGCAGTAAAGAAGGCCTAAGCCCTCATTGCTCTGTTCTCACCATAGAAATATACTGTTCTGTTAGAGCTTCCCCTGGAATTCTCCACCATACAGCTGTATAAGCCATAAAGATTGTCTCCAGTCACTGACTGAGCAATGGTGAGTGTGTTCTGGTAAATGCCTTCAACAGTATCTACTATCATCTGTGTCTGCTGGTGGGTTGTACTGGGAGTGATCACAGCTCCATCCTTTGTCCAGATGACAGTGGTAGCAGGTCCACCAGTAGAGGTGCAGTTGAGGGTCCTGGACTCTCTGTCAAATGTAAGCTCAGTGATGTTGGGGGCACCTGCATGCAAACGAGGACAAGCAAATTAACTGGTGACAACTTGGAGCAGTATGTGCATGAGATTCCTATGTTCCGTCCTTTCACTATCTTAACTTGGGACATTAAAACCATTATAACCACCGAGTTCCATTCTCAAGAAGTCTCTACAGTAATGGAGCCCCTACAAAGGCAGAGGAGCAGTCTCTACGCTCGTTTGCACTAACATGAAGAGCCCAGCCAGTGCCAACCAAGGCCTTTCTTGTATACAGCCAGCCAAGACAGCTGCCATGTACATGACACCTCCTGCCTAAACCCACCCACCTCCCCCTATCCCACCCATTTTGTTAGCACATAATCAATCTTCAGAATGAATTGTGATAATGTGTGGCCTAACCACTGATGATGAGTACACTCGTCATGGTTGGTTAAAGGGTCAAATAGAACTTCTTTTGGATGTGGGCTATGACTTGATACACCATCACTGTGTAGGCAGCAGCATAAGTGCTCTAAATAGGTTTTTAGTCTCATATAGTTTAAAGTCCAAACCACATTCCAAGATCCTCACAAAATTTTTGAGTGTAATGCTGCAAATTTTTAGTGCTACTTAGCTAAAAAAAACTCCATCATAAGCTTTTATTTGTCTCATACCTTACTTTATAAGTATCTGTAAATGGATGCCTCTTCACATTAAAATTTATTTGGTTTATGGGACCAAAACTCCAGCAAACTTGTGGCCCTTCCTGGACTACAATTTTAGTGATGTCTTACCAGTGCTTGCTGTGTACACTCCAATGAATATGGTCAGAATCACATTTCCTGCATCTGATTGAGGTACAGATATCTCACAGCGGTAGATCCCATTTGCTCCACCTCTCCTCCTGTGTAGATATACCACACTCCGACCTCTGGTTCTGTGGAAGTCCCACTGGTCACCCGTGCTGACAACTCGAGTTCCATTGGGAAAGTACCAGTCGTTTCTAACATAAACATAATCACCATAAGGCGGTCGGCAACAATCAGTTATATCAGTTCTGCAGAGCAGGGCACCATCTCCTTCACCAATGTCATTACGTTGACCAATGTCCTCCAGGGTCACGATGCTGTTGTTCTGGTATGTTGTGCCATTGAGTGAGAACCAGACATCACCTGCACCAGGGAAGGGAGAATTCAACACCAATGTCACAAAAGTACTGTTTCGAGGAATGAGGCTAAAGATGTAAATGGACAAATTATTGGGTGAATAGTTCTCCCAAAAATGTCTATGGTAGATAAATGATGCTCTAAAGTATTTAAGGAGTTGCTGACATCCGGATACCACTACTTTTGTATACATTTCCTGTTTTGTATTCTATTTTGTTTTGCTTTGCTTTGCTTTGCTTTGCTTTGCTTTGCTTTGCTTTGCTTTGCTTTGTTTTGCTTTGCTTTGCTTTGTTTTGCTTTGCTTTGCTTTGCTTTGCTTTGCTTTGCTTTGCTTTGCTTTGCTTTGCTCTGCTCTGCTCTGCTCTGCTCTGCTCTGCTCTGCTCTGCTCTGCTCTGCTTTGCTTTGCTTTGCTTTGTATTGTTTTTATTTTGTTTTGTGGCAACTCAGCATACATATGCTTACCTCTTATTCAACCGTCTTGCTACACGTGTGTAGCTGCATATAGATGTGGATTAGGTAATGATAAACTGAGGTTCATTGTGGCTAAAGGTGTACATGCACAGACATAAACAAGGAGGCAAGCGCTCCAAGTTGTTGACAAAATCAGTGTGATACATGCTCCAGCCAAAGTTTGATGAATGTGAGCTCCTATCAAGAGACAGTTGAGAATGACAAAACCAGCTAGTGCCAGACATACAGCTTAACACAACAGGCGACAACAGGTATACATATCGATACAGAAGTTTGGGTCACATCTTTGATGCCCAGCTAGATGAACTAGGGAAAGTGGATCATGCAGTAAAGAAGGCCTAAGCCCTCATTGCTCTGTTCTCACCATAGAAATATACTGTTCTGTTAGAGCTTCCCCTGGAATTCTCCACCATACAGCTGTATAAGCCATAAAGATTGTCTCCAGTCACTGACTGAGCAATGGTGAGTGTGTTCTGGTAAATGCCTTCAACAGTATCTACTATCATCTGTGTCTGCTGGTGGGTTGTACTGGGAGTGATCACAGCTCCATCCTTTGTCCAGATGACAGTGGTAGCAGGTCCACCAGTAGAGGTGCAGTTGAGGGTCCTGGACTCTCTGTCAAATGTAAGCTCAGTGATGTTGGGGGCACCTGCATGCAAACGAGGACAAGCAAATTAACTGGTGACAACTTGGAGCAGTATGTGCATGAGATTCCTATGTTCCGTCCTTTCACTATCTTAACTTGGGACATTAAAACCATTATAACCACCGAGTTCCATTCTCAAGAAGTCTCTACAGTAATGGAGCCCCTACAAAGGCAGAGGAGCAGTCTCTATGCTCGTTTGCACTAACATGAAGAGCCAGTGCCAACCAAGGCCTTTCTTGTATACAGCCAGCCAAGACAGCTGCCATGTACATGACACCTCGTGCCTAAACCCACCCACCTCCCCCTATCCCACCCATTTTGTTAGCACATAATCAATCTTCAGAATGAATTGTGATAATGTGTGGCCTAACCACTGATGATGAGTACACTCGTCATGGTTGGTTAAAGGGTCAAATAGAACTTCTTTTGGATGTGGGCTATGACTTGATACACCATCACTGTGTAGGCAGCAGCATAAGTGCTCTAAATAGGTTTTTAGTCTCATATAGTTTAAAGTCCAAACCACATTCCAAGATCCTCACAAAATTTTTGAGTGTAATGCTGCAAATTTTTAGTGCTACTTAGCTAAAAAAAACTCCATCATAAGCTTTTATTTGTCTCATACCTTACTTTATAAGTATCTGTAAATGGATGCCTCTTCACATTAAAATTTATTTGGTTTATGGGACCAAAACTCCAGCAAACTTGTGGCCCTTCCTGGACTACAATTTTAGTGATGTCTTACCAGTGCTTGCTGTGTACACTCCAATGAATATGGTCAGAATCACATTTCCTGCATCTGATTGAGGTACAGATATCTCACAGCGGTAGATCCCATTTGCTCCACCTCTCCTCCTGTGTAGATATACCACACTCCGACCTCTGGTTCTGTGGAAGTCCCACTGGTCACCCGTGCTGACAACTCGAGTTCCATTGGGAAAGTACCAGTCGTTTCTAACATAAACATAATCACCATAAGGCGGTCGGCAACAATCAGTTATATCAGTTCTGCAGAGCAGGGCACCATCTCCTTCACCAATGTCATTACGTTGACCAATGTCCTCCAGGGTCACGATGCTGTTGTTCTGGTATGTTGTGCCATTGAGTGAGAACCAGACATCACCTGCACCAGGGAAGGGAGAATTCAACACCAATGTCACAAAAGTACTGTTTCGAGGAATGAGGCTAAAGATGTAAATGGACAAATTATTGGGTGAATAGTTCTCCCAAAAATGTCTATGGTAGATAAATGATGCTCTAAAGTATTTAAGGAGTTGCTGACATCCGGATACCACTACTTTTGTATACATTTCCTGTTTTGTATTCTATTTTGTTTTGCTTTGTTTTGTTTTGCTTTGCTTTGCTTTGCTTTGCTTTGCTTTGCTTTGCTTTGCTTTGCTTTGCTTTGCTTTGTTTTGCTTTGCTTTGCTTTGCTTTGCTTTGCTTTGCTTTGCTTTGCTTTGCTTTGCTCTGCTCTGCTCTGCTCTGCTCTGCTCTGCTCTGCTCTGCTCTGCTCTGCTTTGCTTTGCTTTGCTTTGTATTGTTTTTATTTTGTTTTGTGGCAACTCAGCATACATATGCTTACCTCTTATTCAACCGTCTTGCTACACGTGTGTAGCTGCATATAGATGTGGATTAGGTAATGATAAACTGAGGTTCATTGTGGCTAAAGGTGTACATGCACAGACATAAACAAGGAGGCAAGCGCTCCAAGTTGTTGACAAAATCAGTGTGATACATGCTCCAGCCAAAGTTTGATGAATGTGAGCTCCTATCAAGAGACAGTTGAGAATGACAAAACCAGCTAGTGCCAGACATACAGCTTAACACAACAGGCGACAACAGGTATACATATCGATACAGAAGTTTGGGTCACATCTTTGATGCCCAGCTAGATGAACTAGGGAAAGTGGATCATGCAGTAAAGAAGGCCTAAGCCCTCATTGCTCTGTTCTCACCATAGAAATATACTGTTCTGTTAGAACTTCCCCTGGAATTCTCCACCATACAGCTGTATAAGCCATAAAGATTGTCTCCAGTCACTGACTGAGCAATGGTGAGTGTGTTCTGGTAAATGCCTTCAACAGTATCTACTATCATCTGTGTCTGCTGGTGGGTTGTACTGGGAGTGATCACAGCTCCATCCTTTGTCCAGATGACAGTGGTAGCAGGTCCACCAGTAGAGGTGCAGTTGAGGGTCCTGGACTCTCTGTCAAATGTAAGCTCAGTGATGTTGGGGGCACCTGCATGCAAACGAGGACAAGCAAATTAACTGGTGACAACTTGGAGCAGTATGTGCATGAGATTCCTATGTTCCGTCCTTTCACTATCTTAACTTGGGACATTAAAACCATTATAACCACCGAGTTCCATTCTCAAGAAGTCTCTACAGTAATGGAGCCCCTACAAAGGCAGAGGAGCAGTCTCTATGCTCGTTTGCACTAACATGAAGAGCCCAGCCAGTGCCAACCAAGGCCTTTCTTGTATACAGCCAGCCAAGACAGCTGCCATGTACATGACACCTCGTGCTTAAACCCACCCACCTCCCCCTTTCCCACCCATTTTGTTAGCACATAATCAATCTTCAGAATGAATTGTGATAATGTGTGGCCTAACCACTGATGATGAGTACACTCGTCATGGTTGGTTAAAGGGTCAAATAGAACTTCTTTTGGATGTGGGCTATGACTTGATATACCATCACTGGGTAGGCAGCAGCATAAGTGCTCTAAATAGGTTTTTAGTCTCATATAGTTTAAAGTCCAAACCACATTCCAAGATCCTCACAGAATTTTTGAGTGTAATGCTGCAAATTTTTAGTGCTACTTAGCTAAAAAAACTCCATCATAAGCTTTTTTTTTGTCTCATACCTTACTTTATAAGTATCAGTAAATGGACAAAATTTTTGGTTTATGGGACCAAAACTCCTTGGCCCTTCCTGGACTACAATTTTAGTGGTGTCTTACCAGTGCTAGCTGTGTACACTCCGATGAATATGGTCTGATTAGCACCTGCTGCATCTGATTGAGGTACATTTATCTCACAATGGTAGATTCCATCCTCTCCACCTCTCCTCCTGTGTAGAAGTACCACACTCCGACCTCTGGTTCTGTGGAAGTCCCACTGGTCACCCGAGCTGACAACTCGAGTTCCATTGGGAAAGAACCAGTTGTTTCCAACATAATCACCATAATGTCGGCAACAATCAGTTATATCAGTTCTGCAGAGCAGGGCATCATCTCCTTCACCAATGTCCTCCAGGGTCACGACACTGTTGTTCTGGTATGTTGTACCATTGAGTGAGAACCAGACATCACCTGCACCAGGGAAGGGAGAATTCAACACCAATGTCACAAAAGTACTGTTTCGAGGAATGAGGCTAAAGATGTAAATGGACAAATTATTGGGTGAATAGTTCTCCCAAAAATGTCTATGGTAGATAAATGATGCTCTAAAGTATTTAAGGAGTTGCTGACATCCGGATACCACTACTTTTGTATACATTTCCTGTTTTGTATTCTATTTTGCTTTGTTTTGTTTTGTTTTGTTTTGTTTTGTTTTGTTTTGCTTTGCTTTGCTTTGCTCTGCTCTGCTCTGCTCTGCTCTGCTCTGCTCTGCTCTGCTCTGCTCTGCTCTGCTTTGCTTTGCTTTGCTTTGTATTGTTTTTATTTTGTTTTGTGGCAACTCAGCATACATATGCTTACCTCTTATTCAACTGTCTTGCTACACGTGTGTAGCTGCATATAGACGTGGATTAGGTAATGATAAACTGAGGTTCATTGTGGCTAAAGGTGTACATGCACAGACATAAACAAGGAGGCAAGCGCTCCAAGTTGTTGACAAAATCAGTGTGATACATGCTCCAGCCAAAGTTTGATGAATGTGAGCTCCTATCAAGAGACAGTTGAGAATGACAAAACCAGCTAGTGCCAGACATACAGCTTAACACAACAGGCGACAACAGGTATACATATCGATACAGAAGTTTGGGTCACATCTTTGATGCCCAGCTAGATGAACTAGGGAAAGTGGATCATGCAGTAAAGAAGGCCTAAGCCCTCATTGCTCTGTTCTCACCATAGAAATATACTGTTCTGTTAGAACTTCCCCTGGAATTCTCCACCATACAGCTGTATAAGCCATAAAGATTGTCTCCAGTCACTGACTGAGCAATGGTGAGTGTGTTCTGGTAAATGCCTTCAACAGTATCTACTATCATCTGTGTCTGCTGGTGGGTTGTACTGGGAGTGATCACAGCTCCATCCTTTGTCCAGATGACAGTGGTAGCAGGTCCACCAGTAGAGGTGCAGTTGAGGGTCCTGGACTCTCTGTCAAATGTAAGCTCAGTGATGTTGGGGGCACCTGCATGCAAACGAGGACAAGCAAATTAACTGGTGACAACTTGGAGCAGTATGTGCATGAGATTCCTATGTTCCGTCCTTTCACTATCTTAACTTGGGACATTAAAACCATTATAACCACCGAGTTCCATTCTCAAGAAGTCTCTACAGTAATGGAGCCCCTACAAAGGCAGAGGAGCAGTCTCTATGCTCGTTTGCACTAACATGAAGAGCCCAGCCAGTGCCAACCAAGGCCTTTCTTGTATACAGCCAGCCAAGACAGCTGCCATGTACATGACACCTCGTGCTTAAACCCACCCACCTCCCCCTTTCCCACCCATTTTGTTAGCACATAATCAATCTTCAGAATGAATTGTGATAATGTGTGGCCTAACCACTGATGATGAGTACACTCGTCATGGTTGGTTAAAGGGTCAAATAGAACTTCTTTTGGATGTGGGCTATGACTTGATATACCATCACTGGGTAGGCAGCAGCATAAGTGCTCTAAATAGGTTTTTAGTCTCATATAGTTTAAAGTCCAAACCACATTCCAAGATCCTCACAGAATTTTTGAGTGTAATGCTGCAAATTTTTAGTGCTACTTAGCTAAAAAAACTCCATCATAAGCTTTTTTTTTGTCTCATACCTTACTTTATAAGTATCAGTAAATGGACAAAATTTTTGGTTTATGGGACCAAAACTCCTTGGCCCTTCCTGGACTACAATTTTAGTGGTGTCTTACCAGTGCTAGCTGTGTACACTCCGATGAATATGGTCTGATTAGCACCTGCTGCATCTGATTGAGGTACATTTATCTCACAATGGTAGATTCCATCCTCTCCACCTCTCCTCCTGTGTAGAAGTACCACACTCCGACCTCTGGTTCTGTGGAAGTCCCACTGGTCACCCGAGCTGACAACTCGAGTTCCATTGGGAAAGAACCAGTTGTTTCCAACATAATCACCATAATGTCGGCAACAATCAGTTATATCAGTTCTGCAGAGCAGGGCATCATCTCCTTCACCAATGTCCTCCAGGGTCACGACACTGTTGTTCTGGTATGTTGTACCATTGAGTGAGAACCAGACATCACCTGCACCAGGGAAGGGAGAATTCAACCCCAATGTCACAAAAGTACTGTTTCGAGGAATGAGGCTAAAGATGTAAATGGACAAATTATTGGGTGAATAGTTCTCCCAAAAATGTCTATGGTAGATAAATGATGCTCTAAAGTATTTAAGGAGTTGCTGACATCCGGATACCACTACTTTTGTATACATTTCCTGTTTTGTATTCTATTTTGCTTTGTTTTGTTTTGTTTTGTTTTGTTTTGTTTTGTTTTGCTTTGCTTTGCTTTGCTCTGCTCTGCTCTGCTCTGCTCTGCTCTGCTCTGCTCTGCTCTGCTCTGCTTTGCTTTGCTTTGCTTTGTATTGTTTTTATTTTGTTTTGTGGCAACTCAGCATACATATGCTTACCTCTTATTCAACTGTCTTGCTACACGTGTGTAGCTGCATATAGACGTGGATTAGGTAATGATAAACTGAGGTTCATTGTGGCTAAAGGTGTACATGCACAGACATAAACAAGGAGGCAAGCGCTCCAAGTTGTTGACAAAATCAGTGTGATACATGCTCCAGCCAAAGTTTGATGAATGTGAGCTCCTATCAAGAGACAGTTGAGAATGACAAAACCAGCTAGTGCCAGACATACAGCTTAACACAACAGGCGACAACAGGTATACATATCGATACAGAAGTTTGGGTCACATCTTTGATGCCCAGCTAGATGAACTAGGGAAAGTGGATCATGCAGTAAAGAAGGCCTAAGCCCTCATTGCTCTGTTCTCACCATAGAAATATACTGTTCTGTTAGAACTTCCCCTGGAATTCTCCACCATACAGCTGTATAAGCCATAAAGATTGTCTCCAGTCACTGACTGAGCAATGGTGAGTGTGTTCTGGTAAATGCCTTCAACAGTATCTACTATCATCTGTGTCTGCTGGTGGGTTGTACTGGGAGTGATCACAGCTCCATCCTTTGTCCAGATGACAGTGGTAGCAGGTCCACCAGTAGAGGTGCAGTTGAGGGTCCTGGACTCTCTGTCAAATGTAAGCTCAGTGATGTTGGGGGCACCTGCATGCAAACGAGGACAAGCAAATTAACTGGTGACAACTTGGAGCAGTATGTGCATGAGATTCCTATGTTCCGTCCTTTCACTATCTTAACTTGGGACATTAAAACCATTATAACCACCGAGTTCCATTCTCAAGAAGTCTCTACAGTAATGGAGCCCCTACAAAGGCAGAGGAGCAGTCTCTACGCTCGTTTGCACTAACATGAAGAGCCCAGCCAGTGCCAACCAAGGCCTTTCTTGTATACAGCCAGCCAAGACAGCTGCCATGTACATGACACCTCCTGCCTAAACCCACCCACCTCCCCCTATCCCACCCATTTTGTTAGCACATAATCAATCTTCAGAATGAATTGTGATAATGTGTGGCCTAACCACTGATGATGAGTACACTCGTCATGGTTGGTTAAAGGGTCAAATAGAACTTCTTTTGGATGTGGGCTATGACTTGATACACCATCACTGTGTAGGCAGCAGCATAAGTGCTCTAAATAGGTTTTTAGTCTCATATAGTTTAAAGTCCAAACCACATTCCAAGATCCTCACAAAATTTTTGAGTGTAATGCTGCAAATTTTTAGTGCTACTTAGCTAAAAAAAACTCCATCATAAGCTTTTATTTGTCTCATACCTTACTTTATAAGTATCTGTAAATGGATGCCTCTTCACATTAAAATTTATTTGGTTTATGGGACCAAAACTCCAGCAAACTTGTGGCCCTTCCTGGACTACAATTTTAGTGATGTCTTACCAGTGCTTGCTGTGTACACTCCAATGAATATGGTCAGAATCACATTTCCTGCATCTGATTGAGGTACAGATATCTCACAGCGGTAGATCCCATTTGCTCCACCTCTCCTCCTGTGTAGATATACCACACTCCGACCTCTGGTTCTGTGGAAGTCCCACTGGTCACCCGTGCTGACAACTCGAGTTCCATTGGGAAAGTACCAGTCGTTTCTAACATAAACATAATCACCATAAGGCGGTCGGCAACAATCAGTTATATCAGTTCTGCAGAGCAGGGCACCATCTCCTTCACCAATGTCATTACGTTGACCAATGTCCTCCAGGGTCACGATGCTGTTGTTCTGGTATGTTGTGCCATTGAGTGAGAACAAGACATCACCTGCACCAGGGAAGGGAGAATTCAACACCAATGTCACAAAAGTACTGTTTCGAGGAATGAGGCTAAAGATGTAAATGGACAAATTATTGGGTGAATAGTTCTCCCAAAAATGTCTATGGTAGATAAATGATGCTCTAAAGTATTTAAGGAGTTGCTGACATCCGGATACCACTACTTTTGTATACATTTCCTGTTTTGTATTCTATTTTGTTTTGCTTTGCTTTGCTTTGCTTTGCTTTGCTTTGCTTTGCTTTGCTTTGCTTTGCTTTGCTTTGCTTTGTTTTGCTTTGCTTTGCTTTGTTTTGCTTTGCTTTGCTTTGCTTTGCTTTGCTTTGCTTTGCTTTGCTTTGCTTTGCTCTGCTCTGCTCTGCTCTGCTCTGCTCTGCTCTGCTCTGCTCTGCTCTGCTCTGCTTTGCTTTGCTTTGCTTTGTATTGTTTTTATTTTGTTTTGTGGCAACTCAGCATACATATGCTTACCTCTTATTCAACCGTCTTGCTACACGTGTGTAGCTGCATATAGATGTGGATTAGGTAATGATAAACTGAGGTTCATTGTGGCTAAAGGTGTACATGCACAGACATAAACAAGGAGGCAAGCGCTCCAAGTTGTTGACAAAATCAGTGTGATACATGCTCCAGCCAAAGTTTGATGAATGTGAGCTCCTATCAAGAGACAGTTGAGAATGACAAAACCAGCTAGTGCCAGACATACAGCTTAACACAACAGGCGACAACAGGTATACATATCGATACAGAAGTTTGGGTCACATCTTTGATGCCCAGCTAGATGAACTAGGGAAAGTGGATCATGCAGTAAAGAAGGCCTAAGCCCTCATTGCTCTGTTCTCACCATAGAAATATACTGTTCTGTTAGAACTTCCCCTGGAATTCTCCACCATACAGTTGTATAAGCCATAAAGATTGTCTCCAGTCACTGACTGAGCAATGGTGAGTGTGTTCTGGTAAATGCCTTCAACAGTATCTACTATCATCTGTGTCTGCTGGTGGGTTGTACTGGGAGTGATCACAGCTCCATCCTTTGTCCAGATGACAGTGGTAGCAGGTCCACCAGTAGAGGTGCAGTTGAGGGTCCTGGACTCTCTGTCAAATGTAAGCTCAGTGATGTTGGGGGCACCTGCATGCAAACGAGGACAAGCAAATTAACTGGTGACAACTTGGAGCAGTATGTGCATGAGATTCCTATGTTCCGTCCTTTCACTATCTTAACTTGGGACATTAAAACCATTATAACCACCGAGTTCCATTCTCAAGAAGTCTCTACAGTAATGGAGCCCCTACAAAGGCAGAGGAGCAGTCTCTATGCTCGTTTGCACTAACATGAAGAGCCAGTGCCAACCAAGGCCTTTCTTGTATACAGCCAGCCAAGACAGCTGCCATGTACATGACACCTCGTGCCTAAACCCACCCACCTCCCCCTATCCCACCCATTTTGTTAGCACATAATCAATCTTCAGAATGAATTGTGATAATGTGTGGCCTAACCATTGATGATGAGTACACTCGTCATGGTTGGTTAAAGGGTCAAATAGAACTTCTTTTGGATGTGGGCTATGACTTGATACACCATCACTGTGTAGGCAGCAGCATAAGTGCTCTAAATAGGTTTTTAGTCTCATATAGTTTAAAGTCCAAACCACATTCCAAGATCCTCACAAAATTTTTGAGTGTAATGCTGCAAATTTTTAGTGCTACTTAGCTAAAAAAAACTCCATCATAAGCTTTTATTTGTCTCATACCTTACTTTATAAGTATCTGTAAATGGATGCCTCTTCACATTAAAATTTATTTGGTTTATGGGACCAAAACTCCAGCAAACTTGTGGCCCTTCCTGGACTACAATTTTAGTGATGTCTTACCAGTGCTTGCTGTGTACACTCCAATGAATATGGTCAGAATCACATTTCCTGCATCTGATTGAGGTACAGATATCTCACAGCGGTAGATCCCATTTGCTCCACCTCTCCTCCTGTGTAGATATACCACACTCCGACCTCTGGTTCTGTGGAAGTCCCACTGGTCACCCGTGCTGACAACTCGAGTTCCATTGGGAAAGTACCAGTCGTTTCTAACATAAACATAATCACCATAAGGCGGTCGGCAACAATCAGTTATATCAGTTCTGCAGAGCAGGGCACCATCTCCTTCACCAATGTCATTACGTTGACCAATGTCCTCCAGGGTCACGATGCTGTTGTTCTGGTATGTTGTGCCATTGAGTGAGAACCAGACATCACCTGCACCAGGGAAGGGAGAATTCAACACCAATGTCACAAAAGTACTGTTTCGAGGAATGAGGCTAAAGATGTAAATGGACAAATTATTGGGTGAATAGTTCTCCCAAAAATGTCTATGGTAGATAAATCATGCTCTAAAGTATTTAAGGAGTTGCTGACATCCGGATACCACTACTTTTGTATACATTTCCTGTTTTGTATTCTATTTTGTTTTGCTTTGCTTTGCTTTGCTTTGCTTTGCTTTGCTTTGCTTTGCTTTGCTTTGCTTTGCTTTGCTTTGCTTTGCTTTGCTTTGCTTTGCTTTGCTTTGCTTTGCTTTGCTTTGCTTTGCTTTGCTCTGCTCTGCTCTGCTCTGCTCTGCTCTGCTCTGCTCTGCTCTGCTCTGCTCTGCTCTGCTCTGCTCTGCTCTGCTTTGCTTTGCTTTGTATTGTTTTTATTTTGTTTTGTGGCAACTCAGCATACATATGCTTACCTCTTATTCAACCGTCTTGCTACACGTGTGTAGCTGCATATAGATGTGGATTAGGTAATGATAAACTGAGGTTCATTGTGGCTAAAGGTGTACATGCACGGACATAAACAAGGAGGCAAGCGCTCCAAGTTGTTGACAAAATCAGTGTGATACATGCTCCAGCCAAAGTTTGATGAATGTGAGCTCCTATCAAGAGACAGTTGAGAATGACAAAACCAGCTAGTGCCAGACATACAGCTTAACACAACAGGCGACAACAGGTATACATATCGATACAGAAGTTTGGGTCACATCTTTGATGCCCAGCTAGATGAACTAGGGAAAGTGGATCATGCAGTAAAGAAGGCCTAAGCCCTCATTGCTCTGTTCTCACCATAGATATATACTGTCCTGTTAGAACCTCCCCTGGAATTCTCCACCATACAGTTGTATAAGCCATAAAGATTGTCTCCAGTCACTGACTGAGCAATGGTGAGTGTGTTCTGGTAAATGCCTTCAACAGTATCTACTATCATCTGTGTCTGCTGGTGGGTTGTACTGGGAGTGATCACAGCTCCATCCTTTGTCCAGATGACAGTGGTAGCAGGTCCACCAGTAGAGGTGCAGTTGAGGGTCCTGGACTCTCTGTCAAATGTAAGCTCAGTGATGTTGGGGGCACCTGCATGCAAACGAGGACAAGCAAATTAACTGGTGACAACTTGGAGCAGTATGTGCATGAGATTCCTATGTTCCGTCCTTTCACTATCTTAACTTGGGACATTAAAACCATTATAACCACCGAGTTCCATTCTCAAGAAGTCTCTACAGTAATGGAGCCCCTACAAAGGCAGAGGAGCAGTCTCTATGCTCGTTTGCACTAACAAGAAGAGAAATGGCCCAGCCAGTGCCAACCAAGGCCTTTCTTGTATACAGCCAGCCAAGACAGCTGCCATGTACATGACACCTCGTGCTTAAACCCACCCACCTCCCCCTATCCCACCCATTTTGTTAGCACATAATCAATCTTCAGAATGAATTGTGATAATGTGTGGCCTAACCACTGATGATGAGTACACTCTGCATGGTTGGTTAAAGGGTCAAATAGAACTTCTTTTGGATGTGGGCTATGACTTGATATACCATCACTGGGTAGGCAGCAGCATAAGTGCTCTAAATAGGTTTTTAGTCTCATATAGTTTAAAGTCCAAACCACATTCCAAGATCCTCACAGAATTTTTGAGTGTAATGCTGCAAATTTTTAGTGCTACTTAGCTAAAAAAACTCCATCATAAGCTTTTTTTTTGTCTCATACCTTACTTTATAAGTATCAGTAAATGGACAAAATTTTTGGTTTATGGGACCAAAACTCCTTGGCCCTTCCTGGACTACAATTTTAGTGGTGTCTTACCAGTGCTAGCTGTGTACACTCCAATGAATATGGTCTGATTAGCACCTGCTGCATCTGATTGAGGTACAGATATCTCACAATGGTAGATTCCATCCTCTCCACCTCTCCTCCTGTGTAGAAGTACCACACTCCGACCTCTGGTTCTGTGGAAGTCCCACTGGACATCCGAGCTGACAACTCGAGTTCCATTGGGAAAGTACCAGTTTCCAATGGCAGAACCCACTTCACCAGTATGAGGAGGTCGGCAACAATTGGGTAGGTCAGTTATGCAGAGCAGAGCATCATTACCTTCACCAATGTCCTCCAGGGTCACAACACTGTTGTTCTGGTAGGTTGTACCATTGAGTGAGAACCTAACATCAGCTGCACCAGGGAAGGAAGAAAGAATCAATGTCATGGTTTGTGTCAACCAATAGTACCTTTCTTGCTGCTATTTGACTTTGACCACAGCCCAAAACTTTCTCAAATTCAACAGATCTCTACACCAGTGTTAAGAAGTGTTGAGTGCCACAGGTAGAGTAAGTTAGCAATCATCGGACGACAGGTATATTCGGACACTCAAACGCGGAGGGAAAACTGCGTAAACATTCGGCGATACCACAAGACTGTAGCTGAGGTACGTGGTACCTGGTGTAACAAATATGACGCCCGCGCATTGTTTCCTGTTGGCGCTAGAAGCGATAAAATGGCCGTCCGAAAAACATCAATATTCGGAAAAGTGTATGTATTTTCAGACACTGTTGTTTGTGCCTTCTCTGAAGCTGCTTTTGGAGAGATTTTAGCATCGATACGATGCCCCAAGACCTCCCCAATTCGCAATATATTTTGGTAACGGTAGCTGCTTTGAACACTCAGGGACGTAGCTGAACATGGACCAGTGCGATCGATCAATAATCGGACTGTGAAATTTGTCATTTCTTGCTGTGTTGTCTCCAAAAAAGTTGAAGTCTCCACCATATTAGCATCAGTAGAATCTACAGGCTCTTGGCTACATGCTGGTATTTGTCCGGTGTTTGTGCGTTGAGTAGTTCTCGAGATATTGCACGATATCGTTTGAACTCACGTATTTATGCTGCACATAAATCAACCAGCGTACTTTATGGAAAGAAACATGAAATATATTTATATCTCGAGAACTACTCAATGCACAAACTCCGGACAAGAACCAGCATGTAGCCAAGAGCCTGTAGATTCTACTGATGCTAATATGGTGGAGACTTCAACTTGTTTGGAGACAACACAGCAAGAAATGACAAATTTCACAGTCCGATTATTGATCGATCGGACTGGTCCATGTTCAGCTACGCCCCTGAGTGTTCAAAGCAGCTACCGTTACCAAAATATATTGCGAATTGGGGAGGTCCTGGGGCATCGTATCGATGCTAAAATCTCTCCAAAAGCAGCTTCAGAGAAGGCACAAACAACAGTGTCTGAAAATACATACACTTTTCCGAATATTGATGTTTTTCGGACGGCCATTTTATCGCTTCTAGCGCCAACAGGAAACAATGCGCGTGCGTCATATTTGGTACACCAGGTACCACGTACCTCAGCTACAGTCTTGTGGTATCGCCGAATGTTTACGCAGTTTTCCCTCCGCGTTTGAGTGTCCGAATATACCTGTCGTCCGATGATTGCTAACTTACTCTAATTGCATAATTCATATGAAAGTGAAAACATACAGGGATGTCAATGGAACTCACAGTTAATGTATTTCTGGGAGCTATTCTCTGATTGCAGGGTATGTTTCACTTGTAGGGTATGTTAGGTATTGTTTTAGCTACACACTGATATGTCTGCTGCTATACTTGACGTATGTAACTGAAGATTAATAGGAAGGCAACACTGACATGATACAAAGGCCATATGGGCAGTTAAAATAGGTGATGAGAAACATGACAGTTAATTTTGCTTGGCCAAAGTGAAGAGATTTTAAGAGAAGAATGTAGAAAGTGTATGGAACAAGCTTGTATCATTTATTATCACTGACAAAGTATATGCTTACCATAGATATATACTGTTCTGTTAGAGCTTCCCCTGGAATTCTCCACCATACAGCTGTATAAGCCATAAAGATTGTCTCCAGTCACTGACTGAGCAATGGTGAGTGTGTTCTGGTAAATGCCTTCAACAGTATCTACTATCATCTGTGTCTGCTGGTGGGTTGTATTGGGAGTGATCACAGCTCCATCCTTTGTCCAGGTGACAGTGGTAGCAGGTCCACCAGTGGAAGTGCAGGTGAGGGTCCTGGACTCTCTGTCAAATGTAAGCTCAGTGACGTTGGGAGCACCTACAAAGAGTATAGGAACAACTTTTGAATTGTATCCATGAGTATTTTGAGTAGTTGAGCAGACATGAGGGGGCAACTTGGAAGAGTAGGAGAACAGCAAGGTATCGATTAGAGTCACGCTTTGATGACAAATCTGGCCATTACCAACTCAATGTGAGTTCATTGCTACTGAAGCTGAAACAGTGTATTCCCAACAATGCACTATGCCTGGTGGCCCTAACAATGGCAGATCTTTCAACTGACCTCTTTGTTGCGGGAATGGCTGCCGGTAACCACCGTGTTGGTGTGTTCAGCTTTTGCAGATACAATCCAACTCTTACCTTCTCAACAGAATTCTGGCACCACCTGTACAATACGGTTTCTATGCCAACTGAAGAACAGCAGAGACTTGTTCTCCAGAGAAGTTGCAAGCTACTGAGAACCTGACACCATCTACACCTGGGAAAGACAAGATGGCTACCATGCAATGTCAGCCTGCCTGAATGATTGATATAGCTACGCCACTGGCAAGATTTCTATATCAAAGAGCCAACTTGTCGAAACTTTACGGTACTCAACTTGACTGGTAAAATATGTTAAGTGCATACGCATTCTTAGTTTGGCACCACCCCAGCATTCCAACTCACATCCAACTCACATTCCATGCAACAATTATTGTGAACAAAAACCGAAGAATTAAAATGAGGAAAGGCCTGGGAATGAGCTACCCTATGGTAGTAGCATCCATTGAGACACTTTTACTCAAGAACTTGAGCAATTGCCAGCTTCATGTGTGATCTACTCTTCTGTGTACATGTACAGACGTTTTCAGGTTGGTTGGGGGAATGCTGCAGAGTAGCAAATCACTCATGAATAATGTCCACATCCAACTCACATGATAGTGCCACTCTTCCATGCAACAATTATTGTGAACAAATTAAAAATGAGGAAAGGCCTGGGAATGAGGCTACCCTATGGTAGTAGCATCCATTGAGACACTTTTACTCAAGAACTATGATTGCCAGTCAATGTGTGATCTACTATTCTGTGTGCATGTACAGGGGAATGCTGCAGAGTAGCAAATCACTCATACATGCAAAATAATGGCAAGAGCTAAATCAAACCATACATAATGCCATTATTCAGTTATCCTCACATGAGTGATTTGCTACTGCAGCTAGGATCCTCAACCAACCTGAAAAACCTCTGTACCACTCACCAGTGCTTGCTGTGTACACTCCAATGTATATGTTCTCTTTAACAACAGATGGAGCCACTGAAACAGGTATCTCACAGTGGTAGATTCCAGTCACTCCATCTCTCCTCCTGTTCATACGTACCACACTCTGACCTCTGTTTCTGTAGAAGTCCCATATGATCGGTACTCCAGTCCAACCTCCTCCAACATATCCAATAATTATGTTGGGCAGTGCAGTTCCATTGGGGAAGAACCAGTCCCCTAAGGCACCCATACCAGCTGGAGTGTCACCACCTTGGCAACAAGCAGTTAGAACAGTCACACAGAGCAGGGCATCATCACCTTCACCAATGTCCTCCAGGGTCACAATACTGTTGTTCTGGTATGTTGTGCCACCTTGTGTGAACCTGACACCTGAAAGAAAGAGATATACCATTGTCATAGAACAGTTGTTTCTGAGCATCTGAATATAGACATTGTACAAGCATCACTACATGGGTTATCCTGAAACAAGTGTCCAGTGTTTATGAGAGCATAACCATAATCACTGCTAGGCTCGTGCCCAGACCCTCACTCCCCAAGTTTCATCACATATAGTGTGGGAGTTCTCTATTTATGTGAGGTAGCTATTCATTCTCAATATAAACGTCCAAGGTGCATTCATTCGTATGTTTATGAAAGATTTGCATTAGATAACTTAGAGATGAAGGTGGCCTAGATCCAGATCAGCACCTTACAACTTGCAGATCGTATCCACTAGGGAATCACATGATTACATCAAAGGTGTGAAAACACTTTGAAATGTAGTTGTAGTGAGATGTTCTGTTATCTCTGTTGTTTTAAGACATCTGAGGGGAACTTTCTCTGAGGTTGCTTATCTCTAAGAACTTCCCCTTAACTCTTCTGAAACTATAGTGTGACTGATATAGTCTTGTAGTTCCTCCCCATTGAACACCCTTGTCTTCATGAGTCAGGTTGTAGTGTATACACAGTCGTCTCTTCAGTCTGCTTGTCTACAAAGAGGGTAACTACTCAATTGTTAAAATAAGTTTGGTTTTGCAGTCAAAACATTACTGGTGCAAGCCTGAGTGAGCCCCACCCTACTTGTAGTAGAAAGAATTTTTTTATTCCTATGTCTATGAGTACATTTGTCTGTATTTCTATATCTATTAAAATATTAGTATGTACACGTGTGCACATGATATTAGTCAGATTTGACCATGTGCAAGCTATAGCTATATCGCCAGGTGATGAGTCCCTTTGTTCATGCAGCCAGCAGTGACGACAACCATTGGCAAGTATTTCAGTAGAAATGAGGATGGTTATGAGAGACAATCAGGAGGGGTAGCTGGAGTATGAGCACCTACTGTAGAGGGCAGAAGAGACCTTTCTGCTAGCTTCATGGTCTGAGTGTGCAAGTTAAATAGTTACATATTTAGCATGCATGGTGGCTTACTTCTGCTTCCTCTAAGCTGCCTCAAGGCCAGACTTAGCCTGTGTGATACCCAGTCAGCCATAGTAGCTGCCCAGGCTGGATGCATCCTCATGGCAAGCTATCCTCTGCATTTATATGACATTGTGAATGAGGCAGCTTGGGTTGATCACAGACAGTAGAGAGGCCAGGAGCAAACCCTATTACTAGATTTGTGCATTATCAGTGTGCTGTTGATGCTGTTCTCCGAACACTCAGTCTCACTACCACAAATTATGACCTACATTTTTTTAGCACTTCAAAAAGTTATAACCATCCATTTCAAGATGCATGGCTGTATAAGTTCAGGTGAGTTAACATGCTGGCAAGACTTGGCTTGATGATTTCACATGCATGTGTTTGGTATTTAATAGGAATCAGACTTGCCCCAAACATGATAAATTATATGTAGGTAGACAGCCATAGCTAGTCATGTAGCTTTATATATACCCCGGTACCATGGTTGACAGTACTAAACATCCCCTTGGGCTTGGCCTTGCTGCAGCTCCAAGCACACCACCACCATTGCCACACAGAGAACAAACACCTTGATGTCAGCCATTTCTTTAGCTGTCTCAGAAAGCTGCAGTGTCACTACGTGTAGTGCACCAACCACAGTTTTGATAGCAACATCGAATAATTACCACAACCTACACCTCACTGCTGCTGGAGGATGTCTACTTAATTACATTGCAGAGGGTTAGCATTGCACTATCTACTACCCTCACCCCCATCCTCCCCCACACCGGACCCTTCCACACATATGCTCCTGTTGCTTGCTCCACTGAACAGTAACAGCAACATCAAGTGCATGGGGAGGGAACTCCAAAGAGCAGTAAGGATAATTAGCACATTGCAAGGTAATACTGGCTAGCCTCATTCCCGGGCCTTTGATCCCTCCCTCCAGTTTTGATCAATTACTGCATAAACGGGAGGTGGGAAAGGCTTAGGAATGAGGCTAATACAGTCTGTACCACTAATTGCAATGTGTGTAACTTAACTTGTTCTAGGGGCAATGACAGGGAGTAGGTTTGTGGGCATAACTCCCTGGCCTGGAGGTGAGCGGGAAAAAGCATACATAGTTTTGTAGGGGGTGAGTTGAGCTTTCTGAAACTGGGCTCAGTTTTGGTTGGTTTGAGTGGAGGTGTGTCAAATTTTTCTTGAAAGCCAGCATAGCCAAAATTACTGTTTTTGAGGTCAAATGTGTGTTTCGGCCTGTAGACTGGAATTGAAGTGGTCCCAGGACAAATCCATATGTAAAGTTTTTACTTGTTTTGTGTGTGTGTTGATGATGTGGTCAGACTGGGGGTGGAGCCTTGGAGAGGGTGCAAATTTTTATTTTAGCTGAGGGACTGAAAATTGAGTTTTTTGGCATTATCAGGTAGAGAAAGCAGTGTGGTACAAAATATGAACATTCATTCATTGTGTTTCTTTTCATATAGTTTTCTTCCAAGAATGTGGAATCATTTCCAGAACAGTGGCCCAAGAACAAACAACCATTTAGAGGGTTGGCACTAAACCGGTTGGCGAGAAAAGCTCATCCCAACCTGTTTGAGACCATCGAGCTCATCAAGAATGAGCAAGCCTCAACAGAGGTTCAAATGATCCAGGTCGCAGCCGGGGGACAGCCAAGACCCAAGAAAAGAAAAGCTGTTAGACAAGACGAGCAAATCAAAAGACTTGTTGCCGAGTTTAGCAATGGACAAAGAACACTGGATTCATTTCTTTCAGCACTAGCTAATATGGTTGTAGACTTTACATAGGTTTAATTGATCATTATACTGTCATTAGACATTCCGGTACCAATCCAAAAAGTATGACTATTAGACATTATGGGATTAGACCTTGTGGGAAGACCCCGCCAAAATTACTGTTTTTGAGGTCAAATGTGTGTTCTGGCCTGTAGACTGGAATTGAAGTGGTCCCAGGACAAATCCATATGTAAAGTTTTTACTTGTTTTGTGTGTGTGTTGATGATGTGGTCAGACTGGGGGTGGAGCCTTGGAGAGGGTGCAAATTTTTATTTTAGCTGAGGGACTGAAAATTGAGTTTTTTGGCATTATCAGGTAGAGAAACCAGTTTGGTACAAACTGTTCGTGAATCTTGTGTACACTTAGACATTACCCATCCATCCGTCCGCATGACTGTGATTCAAGGTTGTCCTACCTTAAGTCTTTGTTGTTAGTCCTGTATTGTTTTCTGTGCAGTGACCACAGTCTCAAGATTTATTAGCTATAGTGTAACTATGACCAGTGCATTGCACAATTTTGTTCTCATTAAAAATCAATACATGATCTGTGTGCTGTCATTCCTGTTCTCCACACTGCAAATGCAAATTGGATGTTTTAACCAGAGTGGTTACCCTGGTTGCTGACTAGCTAGAGAGATGGTGGTTTATTTTTTGGCATTAGAGACTAATTGCATAAGCAACTTGAGAGGCAGCTGTCCAGTTCATCTTACAACCACAACACACTGACAACCCACAGAACATCTGTGAGGGAATCACCTGCTTGATTAAAAGCATGAAAGTTCCTTTCTGCAACTTTGAAGTGCATTTGTAATGACTCCTTCACAGATGTTCTGAGGGTTGTCAGTGTATTGTGGTTGTAAGATGAACTGGGCAACTGCCTCATGGGTTGCCTTATGCAACACATCCTCTCATGACCACTGTCTCTCTAACTTGCATGAAATCAAGGTAACCAACTTGCTTTTGCAGAGCAAACACTGCTTGCTCAGGCTTGCCTCCACAGTGATATACTTGATTTGAGTGGAGGTGTGTCGAATTTTTCTTGAAAGCCAGCATAGCCAATAGATAGAGTTTGTACCAACATAGATATAAATATTGTGTATTTTGTCAATATTGTTCTCCTGTAAGCCTCACATTTCAAAGTGCATGGCTGCATAAGTTGTACACTTGCTGGCAAGACTTTTAAATTGTGGAAAAGGCCAGCCTGACTCGAGTATAGGCAATTCATACTGCTACTCAACCAGATTAGTTGATCACAGAATGTAGCTAGCACAGTATACATTTATACAGCCACTGTATTTTGCTTAACAACACTAATTCAGTGGCGTAGGAACCGTAGCGGCCGTAGCGGCTTTGGCCGCTACACTTTTTAGGCCGCAAATTAATATTCATAACCTGCTAAAGTTACTATAATAGCTAAAGCTAGCCTCGTTCCCTGGGAACGAGCCTAAGCTCAAGCAGCCTCTTCGTTGCACCAGTCTCATATGCAGTTACATTTCCGCTTAAAGTACACTACAAAGCAATCAAAATCTTAGCAGTGAGATGGCTTTGTATGAGGCTAGTGCACATTTTCACAGAAGCGACGAAAGCTGGGCGGTCTCCTGGGAACAACGACGAAGTCAGTACGTATAATCTTACTGTTTTTCAAATATTTTACTGGACGGTTGGGAAGGTCTGAAAGCTTAAACCCTTGAAAAAAGGCTTTATTTTGCAATCTAAAGGTGCACACTTTGAAAAAATTCGCCGCCGCGCGTAGCGCGGCGAACATTCTTTTACATGTTGTACCGCGCTTCACATGGCCTCTACACTTCAAATTTGCTTCCTACGCCTATGACTATTAAAAAAACTAACACACCGTCAGGCTGACCCCACAAATCATCCAGCTGCATTTGGCATTAGAATCTAAGTTTAATTGCTAGCTTGTGGCTGGGCATGGTTGACAGTACTAAACATCACCTTGGGCATGGCCTTGCTGCAGCTCCAAGCACACAACCACCATTGCCACACAGACAACAAACAACTTGATGCTAGCCATTTCTTCAGGTGTCTCAGAAAGCTGCAGTGTCACTATCTATGTGTGCACCAACCACAGTTTTGATAGGAGCATTCAGTAATCACCACATCCTACATCCCATACTGTCTGAAGGGTGTCTACCCTAGATGCATGATTATCTTAATCACTAACCCGCCAACTTTAGTCTTGTGCCCAGCATAGTCTCGCAAGCCAGACCCACTCCCACACTGGCCCCTCCCTCATGTGCTCCAAGTTGTCCTCCATGCATGCCAGTTGTTGCTAGCAATCTTGTCTGCTATATAAACATTACAGCACATTGAGCATATGGGGGGAGGAGCTCTAAAGAGCAGAAAGTATCAGTAGTTGCAGTGGTGCAGCAAGTAAATATACATAGATTACACCACATTAATTTATTGAGCCTCATCTGATGATGACTTATGAGCCCTTTGACCCCCCTGTGGATGAAGTCTATCCTGCTTGGAGCATATCTTGCCTCAGGACATCTCTAGCACTGACAGCTCAAGCCAGAGTTGTCCTGGGTTAATTCGACTCCCAGCGACTGCCGGCCTTCTCTATTTTCGCCTCATGAAGTCTATCCTTTTAGTTATTTGGCCCACCATGTGCATACCCTGGGTATGGATAAACACAACAACAATGAGGATACCTAATTTTGGGAAAAGGCAACACATTACGCAAGTAAATTGAATGTGAATCACACTTAGCTAAAATAGCTATTGTAGTAAAGCTGTGTGTGCAGAAAGCATTAAACTCCGCTTAAACAATAGGTTTTAGTCTTCTACAGTAATGTTATACAGCTAAGTTAGTTCTACAGTAATGCTAGCTAAGCAGATCCCTCATCCTTTGGTACTAGGGTGGAGGTCTGGGGGTGCTCACTCCTCACTGTGCATGTGCAGACATTACCACACTGGGCACCAGAAGGAGGCTGCCTGAAGCTGGGACACTGGGGGTCACTAAGGGACGATATCTGCACTGGACATTTCGTGCTGACCCAAAGTCCTAACTTTTCAACTTGCAGAAATGGTTCAGAATTCACCCACTCCTCAAGAGATCTCAACAGCTCGGTTGCATTATGGTGTTCCGTACCCACGATCACGCTCCTGTAGGTAACCTCATCTTGTGCATTCCAACACTGGAAGATCCCGGACCTGATGAAAGTCGTTGGGAATTCACAGTTGCAGCGATCAGAAATGATTTTGGCAATCCCAATGTGGATGTATGATTCGATTTTGTCCGCTTTGTTGGTCTGTAGAGAATAAAATGATATAGCTATACAGTTGTGCCACATTCTCTGTCATATAGTAGCTATGAGCAAACTATCCAGGCTTCAATTATTCTACTACATTTCATCTCCGTCCTACTTTTCTTGTGCAATGATCTGATACGTACCAGATCTCACATGATCATTAGCTGCATTTACTGATACTCAGACAGCCATGCTGTATTGGCTACTACAGACACCCAAACTACTAAATTCCAGATATAACTATTGTACATATTGCTTACACTCCAAGCTGCACAAGATGTTACAGGTCCCATTTGAAGCTGAAACACTGCTTCATCTGCAAAATATGTTCACAAGCATACACACATAAAGTGAGTCTGTGGTAAGATATACATACTTCCATAGCTTGTGCCTTACCAATCACCATTTTAGTAGGAACAGATTTCACTCCTTCATACACTTTTCCTTCTATCTCTAGAGAGGCAGTCACTTGGATCTCATGTTCCACTCCAGCTCTCAATTCTCTGATGTTCACAATGTCAGAAGTACTTGTGGATGAAGTCACTTTTGTAAACTTGTCGACAACTTTGCTCAGTAGTGGAGAAAAGGCACTGTAGTAGATGGTGTAATGTGATAAATATGAGTCCTGCAGAGCATCCCAGCTCACCAACAGTGCAGTGGCATTGGCAGCCTTCACCGTTACATTGCTCACCATAGCTGGAGAAAAGCAGTTGGAGAGAGTAAATAATGTATGTACACTAATGTCATCCTGCCTTTCTGTTTAGATCTTACCAAGTGTAGCTCTTATTGGACCTGCAACAGTGCTTGGAAGATACTGTGACTTTGTAACCATGGTGATGGTATAAACAAAACCTCCCTGAAGACTGGACAGGGTGTGTTGCTTTTCATTAGCAGCAATGACTACACTGCCATAGTTAGTGACGCTACCCAGCATTCTGTAGAATATCTGGTATCCAGCAACGGTGGCTTTTGAAGGTGGTGGAAGCCAGGAGACTTTGATGCTGGTGGGACCATCTGGGTCAGCAGTAAGGTTGGTAGGTGGAGTGGCTCCTGCAACAGTGATGGTAATAGTTAAACATGTTTTACATGCTCCCACACATTACGTACCCACTACCATCAGGCTTCTGTTCGATGAGGACTTAGCGTTGGAGGCACTGCATTCATACCATCCCACCAGTCTACCAGTTACTGCCAGTGTGTGGTTGTAGGTGGCTGTCTCTGGATCTATCAGTATTTGAGAAGTGATATGATGATCCTTGTCCTCAGTCACTGCACTGTTGTTTACTGTCCAGGAGACAGTAGTGGCAGGACCACCAGTGGAGGTGCAGGTGAGAGTGAACGTTGGAGTAGTGGCATTCAGCTCTGATGTTAGCTGGAACTGAAGAGAGGTCACCTCAAGTGCACCTGAAGTCAAATGAAAACATGAAAGTTGCATGCACACAGCCTGCATAAAATGAAAGTCAGTTACCTGTATTATTTGTATAGACTCCGATGTAGAGAATTTGCACCCCTGCATTATCATCAGGTATTTTGCAATAGTAGATTCCTGTCACTCCCCCTCTCCTGCGGTGCATACGTACCACACTAGGACCTCTGTTTGTGTAGAAGTCCCACCCATCACCCATGTTGAGGACATGAGATCCGTTGGGGAAGAACCAGTTTCCAATCTCACCACCAGGGCTTTGAGGATGTCGACAACAATCAGATCGATTGGTCAGGCAGAGAAGTGACTAAGCATCAGATTCACCAATGTCCTCCAGAAGAACAAGACCATGATTTGGAATGACTGTACTGTTGAGAACCAGTGTATCTGCAAAACAATATGAAGTGTTTCCTTAAGTATCACACTGTAAACACATGCAGAGGCTTCATTTGCATGCTGCATGACAGGCTTGCTTTTTCTATAGATTGCAGCTATGGTATCAATGTAGCTTAGTTACATTACCCACTCACTATCTAGATCTGGTGTCCTCACAAAGATGGGAGAACTGAAAGGCCCAACTCCTCCATCACTGTTGACTGCTGCCACTTCAATGGAGTAGTTTGTGGAGGGAGTAAGTCCAACTGCAGTTCGGTGAGTAGTCCCTGAGACTGAAGCATTTACTGCAGTTCCACCAACTGGACCATAGCTCACCGTGTACCTCGAGATCTCACTGTTGCGATCAATGCAGTCCACACGTTTCCAAGTGACAAAGACAATAGTTGGTCCAGTAACTGAAGCTGTCACTGCCTGAGGTGCAGCATTAGGGTCTAAAAGAGAGTGGGAAACATTTGTTAGTACTATATATTTTAGCAATTTATTAACAAAACAATGATAAATTGTAACCCACCAGCTGCTCTAGTGGTGACACTTTGACTGGCTACTGCATTCCTCCCACCAACATTTGCAGCAGTTATGTTGATGGTGTAAGTACTAAACTCCTGCAACCCAGTCAGTGTGTACTGCCTGGTAGTACCGTCCACAGTTATGGTACTAGTGTGTGTGAATCTATCACAAGGTCCCTGGTATGAAAAGACTAGCTCAAAGCTGTTCACAATTTCCCCCTCTGGCTGGGTCCAGGTGAGGGTGATGGATGTGGGGGACTGGGAGACTGCCAGAATAACAGTCGGAGTGGATGGAGCTGAAATACACAATAAAATTTCAGATTAACTACATACCAACAACAAAATGTAATGAGTCATGCTGTCTTACCAACAGTCACAGCATGTGGGCCAACAACAGGACTTGGGAGTTGACTGGAAAGAGAACGTACAGTCACATTGTAGCGATGACCAGCTGTGAGGACAAGGATTATGGTATGCTCAGTTGCACTAGCACCAACATCTACACTGTTATGGTTGATAACTCTGTGCTGGGCATCCTCTTTCTGGTAGTATACACGATATCCAGTCACAGTGGCTCCTGAGGTTGGTGCAGTCCAGGAGACTCTGATACTGGTATGTCCAACTACCTCAGCTGCTAGTCCAGTGGGAGCATTAGCAGCTACATAAATAAAGATGTATGAATGATAATGACTATTGCATGATGAAGCAAAATATTGACTAAATATTGCAGTAGACATTATGTATATGCTATTTCAAAGTGTTGATATTGTATATGTTTTGAACACACACAACCTTGAGAAAACCTTAAACCCATTACATCACACACTACTGACCTGTCACTGTTATATTCTTTCTGGCACTTTGTGTGAAGGTTTGCTGACTCTCCCATCCTTCAGTGGTGACATGGCATCCATACTGTCCTGGAAGTCTCCCCATCACTGTTAAAGTATTAATATAGGTGGCTAACTCTCTATCAGTCAGTGACTGAGACAAGGAGTGAATGCTGTCATCAGAGAGCTCTCTCTCATTCCTTGTCCAGGTGATGTAAGTGGGAGGGCGGTTTGTAGAGGTGCAGGTGAGAACAAATGTTGGGTCATCCACTGATGTCAGTATAAAGTTGAGTGAGACAATTCGTGGTGATTCTTGAAGGACAGCTGAAAGAGGATTATAGTCAATGTAGTATAAAAAGCTAGTCAAGTGCAACAAATTTGGTATAAACTCAGTATGGAAGATGTAAAATCCTCTGCATGAAGTATAAACACAGCACAATGTTAGCTCTGGAGCAACAGGTAGCATATGTATGTTATATATGACTAGGTATGCTTCAGTTCCTGTGACAGCATGTCCACATGAATTTGCTTTGGCTTCAAGTTTAAAACAACTTGTCTACTGGCACCGCTTGAATGATGTGTACATATACAGAGCTAGGAGCTTACAGGGAGGTCCACTGTAAATCCAAGCTGACAGACTTTGAGTTCTTCCATTCTCATCAGGAATTTGACACTCATAGACACCATCTACATGTACACTTTCATGCCTGAAATCAGTGCTTTGCTGAAGACCTAGTATTCCTTGGTCAAATCTGGAAGTGAAGAGAAGTGTACCATCCTCACTGACTGGGACAACACTTCCATTTGGATAATGCCACTGTCCTCTATTCTGACAGCAGTGTTGGAAGGGGGTTGTACAGAGCAAGGTTCCAAGAACAGCCAAGCGTACAATGCTGTTGTCTTGTATGTTGTATGCAGTGTGGTTGAGCTGTTGACGAAGCCTTAGTCCAACATCTGTGTGGCAAAATAGATTACTGTATTTTTTCAAATAAAACGCATGATCCAATCTAGTGCAAGAAATTCAATTCCTGGAATTTATGGGTGGATCTAACTTAACGCATGCCCACTCAAATTATTTAATTTGCATGCGTTTTATTCGAGGTATGGGCACATTAAATCACTCATCTAGTTTCATGAATGAAGCAAATATGCTGGAAAAAGGATTATTGATTTGGCTGACATGGTATGTTTTGATACCCTTCTGAAAATTTGTACTTTTCCTAGCCTCTTTCCTATCCTTGCCTTCATGCAGTCTTCAACCCAGCTTTTACCACTTGCAGTGTTTTTGTCATGGAAGGGTGAGGAGAAAAAGAGAGCATGGAAACAAGATTTCAAAAAACTGTGAGTCCGTGTGAGTTCATGCTTAAGTCTGTTCCCATTTAAGTTTATCATTGGAGGGTGACAAAATGAAAAAGAGATGGTCTATCGTGAGACGCTTAAATGAAGATGCAATTCCATGTAAGTTTGTGCTCTAATCTAATGCCAGAAGTATATTGGCATGTGTTACTCACCCAAATATCTATCCCTTCTGTTAGAAATTCCCATGGAATTCTCTACCATACAGCTGTATAAGCCACTGAGGCTACGTTCAGCCACTGACTGAGCAATAGTGAGAATGTTTTGGTAAATGCCTCTGGTAGCATCTACTGTAGTCTTGGTCTGGCGGAAAGTTCCATTAAGAGATATCATAGCTCTATCCTTTGTCCAGGTGACAGTGGTAGCAGGTCCACCAGTGGAGGTGCAGATGAGGGTCCTGGAATGCCTGTCAAATGTAAGCACAGTGACACGAGGTCTACCTACACACAAAAGACATGTATTGGATTAACCTGTGGCCACCATACATGCAGGACACAGCATGAGAGTACTGTCCCTCATGAAAGTTCTATTATCATGCCTTCAAGATATGGAAGTAATCAAATTTTATCCCCAACCAGTATATTAAGTACACTACCATGTAGTCTACTGAGTATACCTAGTACACTGAAAATATAAATAAGGATGACTAGTTATAGCTATAGCCACTCAAGGCAATTAGTATACTGGCTGACATGCACTGTTGATGCATATGTATCATATGTAACATTGTCATACGTACCATATACCAATGTCTGCATGCTATTAGATGTTCCTCTGATATTTTGCACACTACAGCTGTAGTTGCTGTCATATTCACCCACTGACTTATCAAGAGTGAGCACAGTTTTGTAAGTGCCTGTAGTAGCATCTGTCACTATCTGTGTCTGCTGGTAGGTGGTATTGAGAGCTATCACAGCTTCATCTCTACTCCAGGTGACAGTGGTAGCAGGTCCACCAGTGGAGGTGCAGGTGAGGGTCCTGGACTGTCCATCAAATGTGAATGTAAGGTTAGTGATGTTGGGTGTACCTACATACCAAGAAATAAAAGTTATTTGCACAAGTGGCAGCATGTATACGTAACATCAGATGTTCTTTGAACTAACAAATAGCAACTATGAGCCAACCATTTTACTTCCATGTTCAGATGCAAGACAAAGCTGGCATAGCAAGGAGCAAGAATAATTAAGAACAAGCAAGAAACACAGCCCATGAGGTGAAATATCAATGCATGTGCAGCTATGCACAATAATAAATTTTGATTGAAGGCTGAGAATCAGTGTCGACAAACCCAAAATAAAATACTACAACACGCATGAATTTCACAGATACGCTATAACAAACATACTAAAGTTTGTAGATGTACTATAGTCCATAGTAGTTAGTGGAAAAAAAAGCTTACCAGTGCTTGCTGTGTACACTCCAATATATACGGTCTGATCAACACCTGCTGCATCAGGTATCTCACAACGGTAGATTCCATCCACTCCACCTCTCCTGCGGTACATACGTACCACACTGGGACCTCTGTTTCTGTAGAAGTCAAGCCCATCACCCATGTTGGAACTCCAGTTCCATCGGGGTAGTACCAGTCACCCAGGATACCTCTACCTGGAACCTGGGCACGTGAACAGCATGCTGCATCATCAGTCTTGCAGAGCAGGGCGTCATCACCTTCACCAATGTTTTCCAAGGTCACAAGACTGTTGTTCTGGTATGTTGTGCCATCCAACATGATACTGACACCTGCACTTAGGAAGAAAGACCAGTGTCATGTGTACAAAACTGTTGTCTCTGACGGATTGATGTACACCTGCTGTGGCCCGACACTTTTGGCCAATGTATACAGCTTGATGCCAATATGTAAAACAACCAGCTATATTCATTAGTTGCATGAGACAATTAAAAAGAATGCAGGCCCTTTTTTTTCGCAGTTTTACTGCATGGCATGTTGCATGGTGGACAGTAGTTTGAGTGACCAAGTATATTTTGGTATGAAAGTCTATAATTGCATAAGACACCCAAAGAGAAACTGGCCCAGGCAATCTTACAACTAGGGAGTCACCTTTAGGCACACAACAACAATTGGCTAGCTATCTTAAGTTACATTTTTGCAAGTGGCTATATATTCAAGTTTAACAAATAAGCATTTTTTTCTCCTTATTTTATTGTTGCCCTGATACTTGTGAATAGGACTTGGATATAGCCACAGCATGCTGCATATATAGCACTGCACGACACAGGGTGACGAATACATGGGCAATTAGTCACTGAAAATACATGCATGGGTGCTCTTTTATGATAATTGCAAAAACACTTGAAAGAATGCTCATTCCACTCTTTGGCAAACTTGTAAGTACTCCGCCAATGGGCACTTTTCTTATAAGCAGTGGTAGTGCTGGCAAATTATAGGACGAACAATGCATGCAACATTTGAAGCCACAATACATGGCATCATGAACATGGTAGCTATAGCTAGGTAAGCGTGGCCAAATTTGGTACATCCAGCTATGCAAAGCCACCATATAGTGAAGTGTAGCACAATGTTTCTTACCCAGAGTGCACTTTGTTAGCCACACAAATTTTGCTGAAATGTGGGTATTCCTTTGGATTAACTTTGACATTCTACATGAATTGATGTAAAAGATGGGGGTGGGCACTCTTTTGTAAGGTGGGCACCCTTTTGTAAGGTGGGCACCCTTTTGTAAGGTGGGTACTCTTTTGTAAGGTGGGTACTCTTTTGTAAGGTGGGTACTCTTTTGTAAGGTGGGCACCCTTTTGTAAGGTGGGTACTCTTGTAAGGTGGGTACTCTTTTGTAAGGTGGGCACTCTTTTGTAAGGTGGGTACTCTTTTGTAAGGTGGGCACTCTTTTGTAAGGTGGGCACTCTTGTAAGGTGGGCACTCTTTTGTAAGGTGGGCACTCTTGTAAGGTGGGCACTCTTTTGTAAGGTGGGTACTCTTTTGTAAGGTGGGTATTCTTTTGTAAGGTGGACACTCTTTTGTAAGGTGGGCACTCTTTTGTAAGGTGGGTACTCTTTTGTAAGGTGGGCACCCTTTTGTAAGGTGGGCACTCTTTTGTAAGGTGGGCACTCTTTTGTAAGGTGGGCACCCTTTTGTAAGGTGGGTACTCTTTTGTAAGGTGGGCACTCTTTTGTAAGGTGGGCACTCTTTTGTAAGGTGGGCACCCTTTTGTAAGGTGGGCACTCTTTTGTAAGGTGGGCACTCTTTTGTAAGGTGGGCACTCTTTTGTAAGGTGGGTACTCTTTTGTAAGGTGGGTACTCTTTTGTAAGGTGGGCACCCTTTTGTAAGGTGGGCACTCTTTTGTAAGGTGGGCACTCTTTCATGTGACCACATTACAAAATGCACTATTGATCCACGAAATCTACTCTGTGGTACAGATTTGGTGTGGAGCAGTGATGGCTCCTTTTTCTGCCATACAAGTAGCTATCAAGATTTGGTTAGTAGCTTGTTTTTGCTAACAATGAAAGGTATTTTTGGTGTAGAAAAAAAAGCAGATTTCATCAACTTTAGGGTTCCAGCCAACTAACCTATAAGTACAAGCTACACACTATTGTGCATGTCAGTAGCTACTCAGTTGACAGTTGCACCAAATTACTCAATTTCAAGCATTAATTTTGTCTATGAGCACTCAAAATAACACAGGATGGAACGGTGTCCAGGATCAATTCGAAATGAGCAGTGAGTTGATGATACAGTGGCGTAGGAACCGTAGCGGCCGTAGCGGCTTTGGCCGCTACACTTTTTAGGCTGTAAATTAATACTCATAACCTGATAAGTTTAAATAGCTCAAGTTATCCTCGTTCTCTGGGAGCGAGGCTAAGGTCAAGCAGCCTCTTCGTTGCATCAGTCTCATAGTTACATGTATACCTTTCCGATTAAAGTACACTGTAAAGTGATCAAAATCTTGGCAGTGAGATGGCTCGGTACGAAGCTAATGCAGATTTTCAAAGAGACTACTACAAGCGACGAAAGCTAGCCGGGCGGTCTCCTGGGAACGACGACGAAGTCAGTATAATCTGTTTTCTACATAAATTGAATATTGTACTGGAGGGTTGGTAAGGTCTGAGAACGAGGCTAGAATATTAGAGTAAGTTAGCAGTTATCGGACGACAGCTATATTCGGACGCTCAAACGCGGAGGGAAAACTGCGTAAACATTCGGCGATACCACAAGACTGTAGCTGAGGTACGTGGTACCAGGTGTACCAAAAATGACGCCCGCGCATTGTTTCCTGTTGGCGCTAGAAGCGATAAAATGGCCGTCCGAAAAACATCAATATTCGGAGAAGTGTATGTATTTTCAGACACTGTTGTTTGTGCCTTCTCTGAAGCTGCTTTTGGGGAGATTTTAGCATCGATACGATGCCCCAAGACCTCCCCAATTCGCAATATATTTTGGTAGCGGTAGCTGCTTTGAACACTCAGGGGCGCAGCTGAACATGGGCCAGTCCGATTCGATCAATAATCGGACGGTGAAATTTGTCGTTTCTTACCGCGTTGTCTTCAAACAAGTTGAAGTCTCCACAATATTAGCATCAGTAGAATCTACAGGTTCTTGGCTACATGCTGGTACTTGTCCGGTGTTTGTGCGTTGAGTAGTTCTCGAGATATAAATATATTTCATGTTTCTTTCCGTAAAGTACGCTGGTTGATTTATGTGCAGTATAAATAGGTGAGTTCAAACGAAATCGTGCAATATCTCAAGAACTACTCAACGCACAAACACCGGACAAGTACCAGCATGTAGCCAAGAGCCAGTAGATTCTACTGATGCTAATATGGTGCAGACTTCAACTTGTTTGGAAACAACACAGCAAGAAACGACAAATTTCACCGTCCGATTATTGATCGAATCGGACTGGTCCATGTTAGCCTCGTATAGGTCTCCACCAGTGACAGCAAATTTGTGATTGGTAAGGTGAAGAGAGAGTAGGAAGCTGCAGCTGCACCCCACTCTAGATACAGACAGCTACACCATGATGTTCGATTTTTGAGTCTTGTAACATTTTTATTGTGCTGGATTCGTCGCCGATTAATTGCTAGGGCGAGCAGTTTAAATGTTTGGTAGGCCCCCTGTCTGCTAGGCCCTGCCTTAGATATGGCACTGATTGAATGGCCGAGTTGTAGTAGCAGTCCCTCTCCCCAGGGAATGATGTAAGTCTGTAGTGTAGTGGGGCATGGAAGGAGAATTGACACAGAGGGTGTGGCCAAGGGTGGGGTTAATATATCCAGGTCAAATCCCCACCTAGCCCAACCTGGAGTAGTGGGGCGTTACATTGGTATCTGCATAACCATCCGGCACTTCTAGGTGCATGGCTGAATGATTGAGGAGTTGTGCAACTCAATCATTCAGGGAGAATAGCCAGCCTAAAACATGACCCCTTTACATATGGCATAGTGGCATGCACAAAACACTAACAAGTAGCTAGCACAGTATCTAGCTATAGCTTGTCTTTGCTTGAGCATCATGTACAAAATATGCACTCAATCAAGCTCACTGGGCCTCACATCAAAAATCTTCTGGCTGTGTGTGCATGATGCAGACCTTGAAATAATATAGGCTAATAAATATTGAGATGAACCATGCTTGACAGTAGCCTCGTGCAAGCAACAACACCTGTGGAATGAAGACTGGGAACGAGTAAATGTCACCTTGGGCTTGGACTTGCTGCAGCTCCAAGCATAGCACCACCATTACCACACAGAGAACAAACAGCTTGATGTCAGCCATTGTTTCTGCTGAATGAACTCAAGAAAGGCTGCGTATTGAAGGTGTACTAACCACAGTTTTTTGATATAGTGTTGAAAGTGCACCAACCACAGTTTTGATATAGTGTTGAAAGTGCACCAACCACAGTTTTGATATAGTGTTGGAAGTGCACAGTGAGTTACATCAATAAATCACTAGCACATGTTGGCCTCGTATTGAAAGTGCACCAACCACAGTTATTACAGCACATGTCGGCCTCGTATTGAAAGTGCACCAACCAGTTACTACAGCACATGTCGGCCTCGTATTGAAAGTGCACCAACCACAGTTTTGATATAGTGTTGAAAGTGCACTAATTAGCCACAGTGAGTTACATCAATAAATCACTAGCACATGTCGGCCTCGTATTGAAAGTGCACCAACCACATTATGGACAGCCAGAATCAAGTTCCAGATTTCTGTGATTTTCTTGTGGGGTACCATACCCACTTAGCTACAGACCAGTTTCAACTACTGAAGTTGTGTCAGGCCTGGGACAGTGCACTGAAACAAAAGAGGCATGCAATGTGTATATATCTGTTATGTCCCCGGGCAACCCATGTGTTCCACAAGTTGATTGAATTGTCCACAACCTAGGTGACAACAACCTGAGGCGCATGGAGGGACTGCACAGTTCTTTGCCATGGACTGTGCCGTAAGAGCAAAATGTGCTTTTGACTATTTTTAGCAACTTACCTATGTACTTGACTAGGCACGATTGTAACACAAATCAGGTTAGTCATTGTACACACCTCACACAAAATTCCAATACTTGCAAACCTGACACAGAAACCTAAATTACACTCAGATTTTCCCCCTGTGGATCTACAGTATTAAGGGTCAAATTGGTCTGGGTGTTTGGAGGGAGAGGGCAGCCAGATATGGGAGCATCAAAGGTGGGATAGGAGATTTGGCTCAATATAGCTATAAGGATTGTTCTGGTTTGAAGACTCAACTGTGTATGTAGTTACTGTGTCACAATACACGATTTTGTCAGATGGTTACAACTGATAGCAACATAATGAGATTGTGCAATGGAATAAATAGTGTAAAAAATACATACATAATTAATGGTGAACTGCCATGGAACTGTAATGAATGCGCCAAAGAGCGATATAGAGACTTTGCATCTAAAATCAGAAGTTTTCCTTGTGAAACTCAAATCTGTACTGTGCGCACTTTGACTTCAATATATTGCTGATTGCTGGAGGTCCACAGAAGAACACAGTTACTTTCCCCTTCCGTTCATTGTCCAGCTGTCTAAACACCTACAGGGACGAGAGGAACCACTCAAAATGTCACAGAGTGTACAAACTTTTCATTCTGAATCAGTGTAGCCCTAATTTCTACCCCTCCCTTTCTTTCTTTCTTTCTTTCTTTCTTTCTTTCTTTCTTCCTTCCTTCCTTCCTTCCTTCCTTCCTTCCTTCCTTCCTTCCTTCCTTCCTTCCTTCCTTCCTTCCTTCCTTCCTTCCTTCCTTCCTTCCTTCCTTCCTTCCTTCCTTCCTTCCTTCCTTCCTTCCTCCCTCCCTCCCTCCCTCCCTCCCTCCCTCTCTGACCTGTACCAGCTGACCTTATCCCAGTCTGGTCTACCAGCCTGGGTCCGTGTCTTGAGACCAGTAATAAGATCTCTCTTCTCCTTCTTGTGAATCAAGTCCAGTGCCATCTGCAGACCAATGGCCTTCACGTCGGTCTTCCGCAGAGCAGCTGTCATGTACATGTGCATGTCCAGGAAGCGATCAAACCCACACTGCTCGTTCTGTTCAATCTCAAGCTGGCTCAACATGCTCACAAACCACTCAAACGATTTCTGGTCACGATTGATCCAAAAGAAATCCACCTACGTACATGTACACACGAATTATTATACAATTAATGCTTTCAACATTGTGCCTCTACTGGAAACATTTTTGATGGAAAGTAGAAGGCCGACACCGACAGTCACCGGAATTGAATTCCAGGGGTAAAAGCTTGAGCTACCAGTGCTCTACCATCGAGCTACAACCACTGAGCTACAATCACTGAGCTACAATCACTCTCACAATCCTCTACACAGGTGGTACTGGATGCATTAGTTGCATACCCAGAATGTGCCATGAGAACTTTGTTAAAATTCTCTCCATCAAGAAACAACCCATGCTTTCAATACTTTAGAACATCTTAACTCGGCTGGGACATTTTTTAGTACTACTATATTGAGCAAGAGAAGCAAAAAGCCAGCAGTCGCTATTTTATCATTATGTAATACTTGTTTTTTGGCAGAATTTTTGAGATGTTACAAAATCTGCATTAAGATTGTCACCTTTTTCAGCCTCATGACTGATGAAGGGATATCGCCAGTCCAGCCGTGGTTACATCTTGGGCACACCTGTCTGGCATTGCGATACCTTGATAGATAAATACATACATACATGAGTTGATATGGAGTGTTGGTTGATACCAATAATATTGGTATTGGTTGGTATTGACTGACTGACTGATAATTGATTGGTTGATTGATTGGTTGATCGATTGAGTGGTTGATTGAATGATTGAGTAATAGTTATATCCCTCCCTGGGGGGTGGTTGTTTTACACATTTGTGTTGGGCGTAGCCTGACACAAATGTGCAAGACCACACCCCAGGGAGGGACATAACTATTATATAACCTGTTACCTAGGCAACATCTCTGTAGAAGAGAGATAGGAGCAACGTTCTTATATGTTGCCTAGGTAACAGGTTATGTTGTTTTAATGATTGATTGATTGATTGATTGATTGATTAATTGATTGATTGATTGACTGATTGATTTGCCAGAAACCAACAGACTTCACAGTGTTTCCTTCCTCTGGTTTCTGCAAATGTTTCTTTTCCTTTTGTGGCTATTGGCTGTTATCCTTGAACTTTCACCTCTTTCTAACCTCATCACAATGCTCTGCAGTATTGAGGAAAATGGCGTGACTCCAATTCCTGCTCCAATCAGAACAGCGTGCTCTGCTTGAAAGATGTGTGTAGAGGGTGTACCATAGGGACCATCGATGTACAGCTATGAAAGATCAACATTCACTATTTAAGAATTTGTAGTACATATTTTACGTAACATCAACGGTGGGAGAGAGGGGATCAATTCCAAAGACAGTGACTTGGACCTTGGGTTTGCCCATTGCATTTAGTCACAGACCATGCTAATTTTACCATTGACTGGAGGGACTTAATTTACTTTCTGAGCTGCTTTGACTGTTGACTGTGTCCTTGTGAGTGGTTAGATCTTTGTCCATTAACTGGTCACGATGACCAGTCACAGTTGTGACTATGACCCCCTCCCCCTCCTCCTTTTAACTATGATTATGTTGTGTGTGGGCATGTCACGTGACCTACCTCAATTCCCTTCTCATCCTCATCCTCTAGCTGCACGTTGATGATGGTGGGCTGCGCAATCATGTGCGAGAAATCCTGGCCATGTGTCAGTGAGTCACTAGGAAAGATTACAGATATTATTAATGTACTTTGTATCTTTATCTAGTGGCAGAGGAGAAAGGACATGACATCATGTCATAGCAGAAATTAGTGCGCTCTTATGACATTCCAAGAACCATAAACACAAGCTACAAAGGCACTCTATAGATGAAGTGCCCACTGTGAATTTGTTCACAGAGTGACTTCGTCCCTAGAGTAACTTTGTCCCTAGAGTGACTTTCAGTGGCTTCTCAGTTGGCTTCTGCATAAATGAAGAGAAGGTTATCTCTTACCAACTTGAGCTCGGAAAATAACTTGCTCGGAAAATAACTGAATGCTCCAGTCGTCATCAGGGCGCCCTGATGACGACCAGAGTATTCAGTCGAAACGTTGATCAGCAAGTTATTTTCCGAGCTCAAGTTGGTAACAGATAGCCTTCTCTTTATTTAGAGTGACTTTGTCCGTAAAGTGACTGTGTCTGTAAGTGACTTTGTCCGTAAAGTGACTTTGTCCGTAAAGTGACTTTGTTTGTAAAGTGACTGTCTGTAAAGTGACTTTGTTTGTAAAGTGACTGTCTGTAAAGTGACTTTGTCGGTATAGTGACTTTGTCTGTAAAGTGACTTTGTCTGTAAAGTGACTTTGTCTGTAAAGTGGCTTTGTCTGTAAAGTGACTTTGTCTGTAAAGTGACTGTGTCTGTAAAGTGACTTTGTCTGTAAAGTGACTTTGTCTGTAAAGTGACTTTGTCTGTAAAGTGACTTTGTCCGTATAGTGACTTTGTTCGTATAGTGACTTTGTTCGTGTAAAGTGACTTTGTCCGTAAAGTGACTTTGTCCATAAAGTGACTTTGTCTGTAAAGTAACTTCATCTATAGATGATCTTGTACCTTACATTCACAATTTTTGCCTTTAGAGTGTCATGTTGAGCATACTAATTGTTGATATCACATACTAATTGTCATGACCACATCCTGCCTCCTCCGATCTAGTGTGAATCATGATCACTGGTCTCAACAAGCTAGAACATACATGTTGACATGTACCTCCTTCCATCGAACCCACCCTGCACGGCCAGCGGGTGGACATCATCGAGTGACTCAAAGTCTCCGGACCCGTCATCCCACGTCCGTACCACCTGCTCCAGGTCCTGCATCCCATGCATCTGCTGGTCCTTCGGCAACTGCATCTGAAGTGTCCCACGTCTCCGCAACTGGTTGCGCTTCTCGAAGAACTCAAAGAGTTTGTTTGTCCAGGTGCCAACTGAGCGAATGTGAAGCCATATAAATCCCTGTTGCTCGGGGGCGGAGCTTATTGTGAAGGGATGCCACTCATACTTAGCAATGGAGGGGATCTGGATGAACACATAGTCTCCCGGTTGAAAGGAGAAGTTGGCGGACCTCGTGATCACCAGGTGAGTGACCTGGTGTCGAATAAGAAGAGGTACGTCACCGTGTTATTCACTTGTTAACCACACAGAAATAAAATTTGTGTGTGGAGCAACTCCAAAGGGCAGACAGACAGATAGAAAGACAGACACACACACACACACACACACACACACACATACATACACACAGACAGAGAGACAGACAGACAGACAGACAGACAGACAACGAAACAGACAGGCAGAGAGACAGACAGACAGACAGAGACAGACAACAAAACAGACAGGCAGAGAGACAGGCAGACAGACAGACAGACAGACAACAAAACAGACAGACAGAGAGAGAGACAACAAAACAGACAGACAGACAGACAGACAGACAGACAGACAGACAGACAGAAGGCAGACAGACAGATTGACTGACTTACTGACTGACTTACTGACCTTTGAAGGCAGCAATATTCCCTCCTGGATATAGGTTCTTCCATAACGTGCCAGTTTGACCCACCTGGAGCGCAGGATCCTCTCCAGAATGTAGATCAGTCCCGGACCAATGAACCACTTCCAGAAGTCAGTGGCATGAAGGATGAGAAAGATGTACCACACCACAAAGAGGTTGTGCGTCCAATAAAATACCTGAATGTGGGAGTACATCAGGTGCGTACGTAGTCACTGAACACCTGCACTAGCTATGAGACCAATTTCATACTTGGTGATCAGGACCAACAGCCTGTTTTGAATACCATCTACTGATATCATTCCTGTCAATTGTCGTAGTAACCCCACCTCACAACGCTAGGTGTGCTTAGTTAATGGCGTCTAAACAGTACTACAAAAACATTTGGGGATATCCCTGTTAATTAGTAAGTTAGAATTACCTCACCAACAATATAACTGTGACATATCTGTCACATACTGTTATGCCATGATACATATTTTAGAAAAATCCCTTGCCTCACATAGTAATACCACCAAACTTGTGATATCTGTAATCAACCAGAAAGAGAGGAGAGGCGTTAGGTCAAGGTAAATTATTTATCCAAAAGTTGGTCATTGGAAGCAGACCTATCTTGATAAAAACATGTAGAAGCTGTGCCTGGTCAATCCCTGAGTGCAAATCAACAAGGACCAAATCTTCATTGGCTCAGAAATGCAATTAATGTCCTAAAAGCCATGTGATATTTTCTTGTCCTACCTCCCCAATCTCTTATGATGATTAGGGATATCCCTGTTAATTAGTCTCACCTCAAAGTATCCCTTTCTGCGGATGCAAGGTAAGGCACACACCACCATCACGATGAGGATGAGAAGAAGCAAGTCTCCTGTGATCCCAGCCATTCCTGCCACCCACCCAAACCCTGTGTGCACATAGAAGAAGTACTGCCACAGGGGAAGACCATCCTCTGTCATGGAGAGAAGGGCTGTGAGAATATCGGGAGGGGGGAGACAAGAGAATGTGTGTGTGCACAAGAGTGACGGTATGAACTTCTATAAGAATGAACATTCTGTGGCTGCCTATGTCTCTGAACAGTGTCACACACACACACACACACACACACACACACATACACACACAAACATACACACACACACACACAACTCACTCATGTTGACAAGATGGGCCAGAAAGTGTATGACAGAAAATGTAAAGATGGCCCACCCAGCTAACTTGTGTAGCTCAATGTGCTGGTCAAGAGGAAAGAGAAAAGCAATACGTGTCGAGCGCAGCCATGTCAGACCACGGCGCATCATCAGGATGACCACCAGTGTGGGATTAAAGTTGAGACACTGCCCACAACCACGTGCAATGGCGACAGCTGCTCCCTTGGTGGGTGGGTGGGGCAAGAGTTGAGGAGTGGAGAGTGGAGGGGAAGCAAAGGGGGGCAAGAGTGGAGGAGTGGAGAGCGGAGGGGGGCAAGAGTGGAGGAGTGGAGAGCAGAGGGGGGCAAGAGTGGAGGAGTGGAGAGCGGAGGGGAAGCAAAGGGGGGCAAGAGTGGAGGAGTGGAGAGTGGAGGAGTGGAGAGCGGAGGGGGGCAAGAGTGGAGGAGTGGAGAGTGGAGGGGAAGCAAAGGGGGGCAAGAGTGGAGGAGTGGAGAGCGGAGGGGGGCAAGAGTGGAGGAGTGGAGAGTGGAGGGGAAGCAAAGGGGGGCAAGAGTGGAGGAGTGGAGAGCGGAGGGGGGCAAGAGTGGAGGAGTGGAGAGCGGAGGGGAAGCAAAGGGGGACAAGAGTGGAGGAGTGGAGAGCGGAGGGGAAGCAAAGGGAGAAAGAGTGGGAGTATGTAACTATGCATGTACAAATGTATGAAAGCAGCAAGCTGAACTTGAAATTGTTGTGTAACCTAAATACCCCCTACCTAGCCTTGCATGTTCCCAGGCTCTCCCCCGTTTTTGAGGAGAGAGTCTGGGAACAAGGCTACCCCCTACCCTCCCTCACCCGCTCTCTGTGTCTCACTGCAGCCTCCACAAACAGCACAATATTGACAACAAAGTACAACACCAGCCAGACAACCCATGTGATGTTGTTGCGAATATACCGCCATGTCATCCAGTGGGGAATACAGTTGGAAGAAAGTCGCCGTCGTCGCATGTGAGGTGGCTTCAGCCAGTTGGCAGCACTGGAGAAGAAAAGGGAAAGAAATAGAACTGCTTTGTCTTGCAATGGACTCGTACAATTATTGTTTAAGCTTTCTAGGTCACTAACTAAATTTCTCAATTATGGAACTCCTAAAAAGGAAGAAGGATAATTTATGCCTGGAGAGTCCAGCAGAAGTGTATAAAGTGATATACTTTTTTAACCCCTCCCTCTTTTCAAACAAAAACAGTCAGGTCAAACTGCAGAATTCTTTTTTTTTTTAACACTGGTAAGTACTTACAAATTGACAACAGTAAAGTGCATGCAAATAGTTCTAGTATTACGGTAGCTATAGCAAGCTGATAGTCTCAAATATAGCATGGTACAGCCATGCAGGGGAGGGGGGTTAGAAAGGCCAACCGCACATGGGAAGAGAAGCAGAATCTCACAAGAGGTTGGGGGGATGAATATAGAATGGCTACACATCGGGAAAGGTAAGAGGGACTGTCCCTAACATGCAGTGATTAGTTGTGATGGGACTGTTTATCTCTGCATAGCCTCATTCCCAGGCCTCCCCCGTTTTTACCTTCTGTTTGTGTTCACAATAATGCACGGGAGTGGAAAAGTGGTGAAAAATGGGCATCACGTGAATGGCGTCAGGTGGACACGAGGTGGACGTAGGGGGGGAGGGGCTCAACCACCAAAACAACGCACTGGATCATCCGTTCGAGTGCTCTACCGCAGTTTTGGACTTCAGACGTTAGCATGATGGCAATACTTGTCTTGACCAGTAAGAAACTCACTTTCAAGTTTAGTGCGTACATATATGAATATTGGCCCCTCCCCCTGGGGCCCCCTATGTCCACCTCACGTCTACTCATGTGATGGATGTTCCCAGGCCTTCCCTGTTTTTCACCGCTCCTCCACTGTACTTTTGTGAATGCAAACAGAACGGGGGAGGTCTGGGAATGAGGCTAATCTCTGCATATACCCCACTACCTGATGGTGAGGTTCTCAATTACTCCAGGATGTTTGTCAAGTTCTGCCTGCAGCTCCTCAAAGCTGATTGTCCCACTGTTGTCCACATCTGCATCTTCAAATAGTGCCCGTGTGAGCTCATCTAACTTGGATTCACTAAACCTAAGGGCACTCTCATCCATACAAGACTTCAGCACTGTCCGAAGCTCCTCAAAGTCAATGCAGCCATTGCCTGTGTGAGGAGGTGAAGAAACGCCAATGAGGAAAGGAGAAGTTGGACTTGTACAGTGCCGCAATATATGTGCGTGCCCTTCCAAATGGTAGGACTCCAATTATAATAACTAGCCAGCTAGATTCTTCATGGGTGCGAGAGTCTGACTGAGTGACACTATGACTTATTTTCTTAAGTGCCCCTAGCTAGACAAGAAGTGTAAAATCTGTTGTCAATATTTGTTAATTGATGAGGCACTGGCAGTGGGAGTGGCCTGGAATTATAACGTAAACCCACTTACCGTCAACATCATAGACCTGGAAGAGAAAGCGAAGCTTGTCGACCTCGGAACCATTAGTAAGCAAGGTGAGTCCATCCATCAGCTCCCTCAGACTGATGTAGCCGCTACTGTCTTTGTCAAACAACTGGAAAAGTCGTTCCGCAAAGAATGACTGAAAAGAGGAGAAAAGAGGAGGAGGGAATAATATATCTAGCTAATGGATGATACATTGTTGATGTCTTTTTCTGTTGGATGAGTGGCCAGGTATTAGCCTCAAACCAAGGCTTTCTGTTCTGGTTTTTGCAGCTTTGAAAAGCTGTGACAAAATCTGGAACAGAAAGCCATGGCTATCATACGCTTTACAACTTCCATATTTGTTTCCTTACACTGTTGTTTGGAGATGAAACATTTTACAAAACTACAGAAGGAAGCAATATATGCAGATTTCTTCTAGATGACTATACTGTATAGACAATGTCAGGTGTGGGGGTATAGCTCAGTGGTAGAGCATTCGACTGCAGATCGAGAGGTCCCTGGTTCAAATCCGGGTGCCCCCTCAACTTTCCTTTTTTTTTCTCTTTATCCATCTTTCTTTTCTATCGCCACTTTTTGCTCACATGCAACTGTCCTTAAGCTATGTCGATGTTACACTTCCTGTGGCTCAATACTTGTTTGTTATTCCTGTTGCAGCATGACTCAATATCTCAATAACCCAAGAATGTGGACTTTGATTACAAAAATCCAAAACAACTGCTAAACAACATTTGGTCACAGCTGTGCGATAACTCTCAATGGGTGAATAACGTTATATTGCTTGTGTATAGTGCCAAATTAGTCATTCCATCTCCAGCATTGCAAAAATTTAAGAGGAAGAATGTATAGAACTTTATCAGACATTGCTGTAAACAAGGGGGAGGTAACCACAACATAAACATAGTCTCGCAAGCCACACCCTTCACAGAGAGGAAGTGTCTGGTCACGCTGCAACCATTGAGTTGTCGCCACGGCAGAAACTTGCTGTGACCAATGAGATCCGCGGTCTTCATAGAATTGTCATGGAGTTGCAATTATGTCACAACGTGTTTAGCGGATGTCAGCATCTTATTATCTCACGCTGTTTGATAATTGTGTTCCTCGGCGACAACTCATCAGCTGCAGCATGACCAGACCCTTCCTCTCTGCAAAGGGTGTGGCTTGCGAGACGAAGCATTGAATCTAGGATAGGAGGGGTGGTGCCCAGATTTGTAGTACTTACATCTTTCAAATGAAGTGCTTGTTTGAACTCTTGAAGATCAATCTGTCGGTCACTACCAGCGACCATCGAAAACTGCTGCTCAAACCACGCCAGCCACTTAGCATCTCGGTCCATGCTGTGTGTATGTGTGTAAATGTGAACACACTGATATCCATGCAAGTGTTTTAGGCAATTAACTATATCATACCATGTTAGCTTGCTGAAGGCATCCAATACCTCTGGCACTGTGAGACGCCCACTGTTCTCCTTGTCCATTAGTTGGTAGAAACGCTCTAAGAACTTTGTGGATGTGGCATGTGTGTGGGTATATGTGTGTGCACATGTGGTGTGTGTTACACATATGCATGTGCACACAGTGTGTGTACATGTGTGGGTGTATATTGTTAAATTCTTTCCAAAACATTCTTTGAAGTTCAAAAACTGTGAAATTGCTCAATGATCATTATTAACTATGTCTATGACACCCACTTTGACTCACAGTTGGTATTACAATACATACACTTACCCCATTAATCTGCAGGGCTCTCTTGAATTCATCCAGCTGTAAAAGTTGATCATCCCCAGAGACTCGTGCAAATGTCTGCTCAAACCACTGCAGAATCTTCTCTTTCCGACTGTGGCTAGTAGATTCAATACAGGGATGTGGATGCATGCTGGTATGATCATTAGGAGGGCGTCTACAAACTAATTTTTCCAAACGTTAACTTTGGACCACCCTCCCCTCTCCCAAAAATGTCATATATAAGCGTATTTTACTATTAAATGTTTGCATGCGTGTAAACACTCACTATAACGTCATACAGTCTACCCCCCACCACACCCCTCTTTAACATCACAATGATGATATTTTGGATCAAAATAGTTTGTAGATGCAACATACAATGATTTTCACTAATAGTATCTCCACTTAATTGTTGAGTATGAATATTGAACAAGCTGCTGATCTAAATTAAGGTCTCACAATACAGAAAGTGGTAAAAGTGCTCCTTCTCAAACTGAAACAATACTTTGTAGCTACCGGAGGTATCACAAGCTCTATGGACTATACCCATAACATCTTACGTGGTTAGTCGTCCCATGCCTCCAACCAACTCCTGCAGGCTGACAGTGGAACTGTGGTCGGTGTCAAACAGCTTAAAGAGGTTTTCTGCAAAGCCCTATATATACACACCAGCAAGGAGATTCATGGCCTCACACAGCTGAGACATGTATGCATCACACTGCTAACCCCCAACCCACATAACTACGCATGCTTGGAGCCGATTGCACAGATTTCAAACCATTCACTCACTTCGCACTCCCTGGCCGCGCATTTGAAGTCCCTCAGCGACACCCGTCCGTGTTTTCCGATGCGAGTAAACGTGTCTCTGAACCACTCTAAAACTTGCGACAGCTCCTCCTCAAAGTCTTGCTGTCTCTCTTCTTGCAGCGCAGGGGTGGTGGAGGTGCTGTCGTGACAGAGCGCAAGCGCAGGGGACTGCAGCTCGCTGCTCCTCACCCGTACATCAGTGGCTGTCTCGCATTCGCGGCTCTCGCTTGATATTCTGCGATCTTCGTTCGCAAGTCTCCCAATGGTGATTTTGCCACTATGGCCTCCGGTGCTACTGTCCAGCTGCGAGCAGGGTTCTGCCGCATCCTCGTCCAAGCAGTCTGGCAGGCTGACGGTTTCAACTGTTACAACCCTTGCTTGTGGAATTTCCATGAACCTTTCGTTAGTTCTTCATGGGCAGTAGATATGTATTATGTTCCATGTTGTTTACGGGCTATGTGGGGGTCTAGTCTGGCTCGCGGGGGAGGAGGTATGGCGAGACTAATGGGGCCGGATGACGACTCAGCCCCACCCCCTCCATACAGCGATTTTCGAATTTGGACGCGGTTTTTACGGAAATACGTATACTTCCGTGTTATCAGGCTTGACTTTAACCCCTACTGTACGCTTGCCTGCTGCATGATTATACCGCAGATGTGCTTGCACACACACACACGGAAACGTGGAAAGCTCTACTATGGTAGCTACCTCCACACGCTTTGAATGGTAGCAGACCGCGCCTCGTGGAGAGGTGAGCAACTGGGCATAAAAATCTACTCACTACTGGATCTCCAACATAGCAGTGCTGCCAGTGCTGTCCTCCAGTGCCTGTTTTGATAAATGCCAGATCACCCCTCCTTCTCATCTCTGCAATCAACATGTTTTCCAGTCATTCCCAGCATTGTAGTCCTGACATCTGTACTAGAATTCTCATGTTGATGATCTCTACTGTAAGAAACTCGCTGCAATATTGAGTGAGAAGAGCTAGAGACAGCCATACAGCAAAATGATGGGGTGGATATGTTGCCACTTGAGCTTTGCCCTGCTAAGAACCTCTATTATGTCTATCAGGGGGCTAGATCTTTTGCAAACATCCCTGGAAATGCAGCTCCATTGATCTCCAGTCGGAACGTCCAAGCATGAACGGTGCAACTTTTTATAGATATATATATATTTTACACTGAAAGTCTTTAAAGATTTTACATCCTGTTATACTTATACTTGATTGTAAATTTCTTGATTACTCCAGCTACTGAAACTGTTATTTTACAAATTTTCAGTAACGATGCAGTTACTATCATCATAAAAATAATAGTAATAAATGTTTCATTGGCTAGCGTAATCAAGAAATTTACAATCATGAATCATCCTAACCACACCGTTACCATCATCAAAATAAATGTTTCATTGGCTAGAGTAATTTACAATCATGACCCATCCTAGCCACACAGGACTTTTCTCATATACCTCTACTTATTTGCAAGTACGTAAGTCAGCCTCGTTCCCAGGCCCGCCCAGCTTTCCTTCGTTGCAGTTACAAAAGATCTGCAGTGTCCCAGGGGTTAAAGTCAAGCCTGATAACACGGAAGTATACGTATTTCCGTAAAAACCGCGTCCAAATTCGAAAATCGCCTCCATACTAGGGTTGGGCGGATTATGCTGGCATAATTTTGGGAATAATAGGTACCAGAAAGCATTGAGCATTATGCGGGAATAATAGGTACATTTTGAGCATAATGTGTCTGTGGTAGACTGGTAGTCTCGTCCTCAGACCGTATCCCAGTCCCAGACCGTGAAGTATCTCGTCCCATGCCCTGTTGGTAAGCGGCGAAGTGAGGGAGCAATGATCAGCAATCGCAGAGTCTGGTGATCTACATTGAACTTTCAAGGATGTTAGCGTGGCCACGCGAGACTACAATGGTCCCATCCTGTTTCAATTTACTTTTTCTGTACATGCAGTGTTAAATAATTATTCGAACATACAAGCTCCTTCCAGAAATAATGGGCATAGTTTGAGCATAATAGGCAAATTTTGGGCATAATTTTAGGCTTAATTGGTACAATTTTGAGCATATTGGAATAGCATAATGGGTAAAAAATGGAGCATAATCCGCCCAACCCTACTCCATACACACAACTCGCAAGTTCTCGTTCCCAGACAACCGACCGCTGTGGTGGTCTGGGAATGAGACTGACTAGATCTATACTCCAGCCCCACCCTCCATGACCCTCACAGAAACAAAATAACGATGTCCAGTGTCAGCGAAGCTCCAGCGGAAGAATCGGTCTCTGAAAGCGCTCCCCTGGTCCCTCAGCAGAGACAAACGTGTGGGAAGGTCTCAAAACTCCTAAAAGCCACCAGAAAATGGCTACTCACGAACGTTCTACTGCTATTGACCATTGCGTCGGTACTGATCGGTTGTGCGGTAGGTCTATCTGTGAAGGAGGCGCGCCCTGATAGGGTAGCGGTGGTTCTAATCGCATTCCCAGGCGAGATCTTTCTTCGGATGCTAAAGATGCTCATTCTCCCGCTCATCATCTTCAGTCTCATCGCAGGGCTGGGATCACTGGAGGCACGGGTTGCGGGGGCACTCGGCTGGAAGACTATGCTCTACTACGGCACTACTACAGTGCTGGCGGTAGCACTGGGCCTGCTGCTGGTGATGACTATTCAGCCAGGCAGCAGGCACCACATCGAGGTGGGGTGCGACAACTCCACCACAGCCATTGCCAGCAACAACCTGGAAACACTTGATGCCATTCTGGACCTACTTAGGTAAGAGTATGCTCTCATCTAATGACCAAAGGGCTATGGCCATTGGCTTATATTAGCAACAGACAGCCTTAGAAACAGTTAACTGTCTTCTGTGGTAGAAAATTGGTTGCATGTGACTAGTCATCGCAATCTGTTATGTTTTTAAGTGTGGATAGTTCTGTTGCTAGCTAAGCACTTGTTATTTTGAAAATGCAGAGCTTGCTACACTATATATTAACCATAGTAACATCTTTCATATTTACTGGTTATGGTTCAACTTTAGTCAGTATATAGGCCTATCACAAGCGCAGTGTTGCATGGCCTAGTCTCAGCCCTTACTGGTGTTACTGTTATTTCATTGAATTCCTCAGAAACATTTTTCCAGACAATCTTTTTGAAGCAACTTTTTCTCAGGTAACTACGTAAGTTCACAGCTAGCCTCACTCACATGTACATTCACTTATGCATTTATCAAGGTCATCTGATCTGTACAAAGTACAGAAGGTAGTGTGAACATCAAACCAAAACGAATTTCTCAACTTCACACTGAAATTGGAAGTGAAGTAGCTAGACTTACAGCCTCAATGAGTGCCATGGTGACACTTGGGCAATCACTTTTGTCAAAGCACCAATAGTTTCCATGGCTACGTATATATTTTGTATAATAGAAAGCGATAAAGCAACAAAAGATTGAGTAAATTTGGCATTGTTGTTGTGCTTGTTGACTAATGTGCTGCCAGTGCCCCCACACACCTCAGGGAGGAATAGCCTATTACTTTGACAATGTTTACCAAGTTACCATCAGAGCTAGAACTGCCTGTAACCATCAGCTTTGTGGTTGCATGACCATGCAGTTGAATACTCCCCAGTCATACATGTGTAAAATGGTGTGTTACTATATATGCAGGCAGTTTAATTGCAGTGTTGTGTTAACTCTACTCTAGAGAAGACCATAGAAGGATAGTGTGTACTGCCATGTTTGTTTTGCTGACAATAATATTGCATTGTGGGGCTCACTTGATTCAGGTGTACTATAACCATTGTGTATTTACTGTAAACATTAATTTGCAAATAGCAGCAGAAATTCGACTCACACACTTCACACTTCCACCCCTCCACACATTCATCTCATTCCGCACTCCACATCTCTTTCCCCTCCATTCTCCACACCTCCCTCCACAATCACCCTCCCTCTGTCCACCAGGCCCAGACATACTACTCCTATGAGACAACCACAAACTATGAAAAATGTGTTAACGAAACCTACAACATTTCTGGCTACAACTGCTCTTTTGTCAAATCTCTCATTATGGACTTCAACTTAGATTGTGAAAATGCAACCGAGACTAACCGTCGCATTACACTCGGTACCCGAGAGGGTATGAACGTACTGGGTATTATTGTCTTCAGTGTTTCATTTGCTGTGGTGCTATCCCGGATGGGGACAGAGGGACAGAGGATTGTGGGTGTGATCTCCACGTTGAATGAAGTGATCATGAAACTAGTAGCCCTAGTGATGTGGTAAGTTTGGTAAGCTGATTTGTAACTGTGTGCAGTGCATGATTCCATTATGTAATGTCTGGATCATATGTACGAGGTGCCTAGAACCATAGACACATGCATGTTGTGTGATGGAAATTCTGGATAGCTGGCACAACTTTCCTTCATCTACACACTCTACTTTCATCCCCTCCTTCAACTTGACTCTTCTCACATTCTTGCTCTTCTTTTTCGTTCTCACCTCCTATTCCATCTACCTCTCCCCTTTAATTTCTCTCTCTATTCCCCTTCTCCATCTCCGCTACTTTCTTCCATCTCCCTTTCCCTACACCTCCCTTCCCCATCATCTCCCTTTAATTCCTATTGCTTCCATCTCCCTCCCCTTCCCTTCTCACCTCCTATTCCACCTACCTCTCCCCTTTAATTTCTCTCTCTATTCCCTCTCTCTTTCTTCTCCATCTCCACTACTTTCTTCCATCTCCCTCCCCTTCCCTTCATCTCCCTTTCCCTTCATCTCCCTTTCCCCTCATCTCCCCTTCCCCTCATCTCCCCTTCCCTTCATCTCCCTTTCCCCTCATCTCCCCATTAATTCCTATTGCTTTTCCCTCCTCATTCTCCCTTCCCCTCCTCTCCCTCGTCTGTTCTTGCCCTTATCTCCCTTTTGCCAGGTATTCTCCTATTGGCATTGCCTCTATCATTGCTGGCAAGCTTCTGGAAGTGGAAAGCTTCGCGATGCTAGTGGAGGAAATTGGACTTTACTTTGTCACTGTTCTTGTTGGACTGGTTGTTCATGGGTGCATAGTCCTTCCCCTCATTTACCTCTTTCTCACACGCCAAAACCCACTCAAGATGGTTCGTGCTGCACTGCAGGCTCTGCTAACTGCATTTGGAACCTCATCAAGGTGTGTGGGTGGAGTGGTGCAGGTTCCCGTGATAGCTGAGATGGGAATGTGGTTTGGGAGCCATAACTACATACTTATGTGCCAAGAAGAGTCAAGTTTTACAGTTCTACACACACACACACACACACACACACACACACACACACACACACACACACACACACACACACACACACACACACACACACACACACACACACACACACACACACAGCTCTGCAACTCTACCAGTCACCATTCAGTGTCTGGAGCAGAACTTTGCTGCCGACCCTCGCGTGACTCGTTTCATGCTTCCAGTGGGGGCCACCATCAATATGGATGGTACTGCACTGTATGAGGCTGTGGCAGCTGTGTTCATTGCTCAATTGAATGGTCTCGATGCTAGCATTCCTGACATTATAATCATCAGGTAGGTTGGCCACTGACTCGACTCACCCTCAAGTCATTGGAGGTTGACAGATGCTGTCAATTTGTCCTAATGACAACTTCAAGTAATGTTTCTCGAATTTTGTAACTGCAATTATGTTGGTCATTTATTGTCAGTTGTGGGTGGAGAACAGATGGTTGAGCTTGCTTACTATGGGCATGTTTACTATGGGTATGCTCCTTATTGATTTTTATCATCACTTTTGATTGAAATGTTGTTAAGCAAAGTTCTGTTGCCACTCTCACGTACTATCCTGTGCTTCATGTGTATGAAGAAAACAACATTCATCGTCCATCATTCAAGTTGTATGATTATCCTTTGTATCTTTGCTAGTGTTGTTTTAGTTACTAGTTTCTGTTTTAGCTTTGGTTTTAGTAAAATATGACCAAAAGAAATCATTTTAGTTTTAGCATTAGTTAGTGGGTAAGTTGTTTTAGTTAACTAAAACTAAAACTAAAACTAAAACTAAAACTAAAACTAAAACTAAAACTAAAACTAAAACTAAAACTGATTTTAGTAAAGGGTATTTTATTTTAGTAGTAAGAACTGAAACTTAAATTATGCTTACTGTCAGTGGGGCAAACTAAAGCTAAAATTGACTTGACTCACCATAGCATGCACTGTATTTGAAGTTCTCCCTCCTCTCAGCATTACGGCAACAGCTGCCAGCATTGGTGCTGCAGGTGTGCCTCAGGCAGGACTCTTCACACTGGTCATCGTCTTGATAGCCGTGGGGCTGCCCCCAGAGGATGCAGCCATAATTGTCACTGTTGACTGGCTTCTGTGAGTCTGGGAGGAATGGAGGCAGTTTTATACAATAGAGTCATGTATACAACACTGGCTGATGAAGCGTCCCCAGGTTACAAGACAAGGCGTAAGAAGGAGCCATACATTGTAGCCTGTATGATGGCTTCCAACTATTTGATGTACACAATCAGACCTCTCTGGTAGTTGGTCTAGCAGATGTTGTTCTTGCCACAGTTTCTTACATTTCAACTGAAGCCTTGTAGATGTTATGAGATGAGTGGCAAGAGTAGGGGGGAGGGGGAAAAGAGAGATGTGTTCCATGCCTAAGTTAAAATATTATTTTTGTGTTCCTTGTATGCATAGGGATCGTTTCCGCACCACGGTGAATGTACTTGGGGACTGTTTTGGAGTTGGGATAGTGCAGCACTACTCTCGCAAAGACTTGAACAAAACTGCAAACAATGGTGCCCCACCCACCAACCCACAGCCTGTCTCCGTGGCATCCAACACGGACTCTGCTCCAAGTATTACCAATGACAGTCTACCTAGGAACTCCAGCAATGACTATGGGATGTCACATTCCCCTCCCCCACCTCCCCCCACCCTTCACACCCCTCCCACCCCACAATGGTCCGTCTCCACACGGTCACTGGACTCAGCTGAGAAGCCACAAGTGTTCATGAGCGGCATGGGATCATCAGTGGAGATCGAGGAGGAACTACCGGAGACAAAGACCTGGAATGAAAACGAGGAGATATCAAGTGCTTTGTAATGCCAGTTGCTTTAAAATACAATATATGATGTGTCTTATAAAGATATTTTGCCTCAACAAGTAAAATTAATGACACATGATATGGTATAACTGGCAGCTCTAGCCAGATCGAGGTCTTTGAGTTGAAGCGACTGCTGGATTTTCACTTTCTTCTTATTCACCGTGTACCCAGGCCTCCCTTCATCCCAGCTTTCGTTTGACTTTGGACATTAATGCTTTTTCGATCTACGTACATGAGCAGGATTAGTGTAACTGGGACCAGACAGCTGTTGCCAGGGTAACAGCTGCTGTTATGCAGTTACATGCCATGGTCAGGAAGTAAGTTACTAGCTCCACCCACTTTATTTAGTTAATGAACTGAGCAGTCCACACCAATTGAGCTTTCTGTCCTTTTGTGGACTACCTCCAGTTAAAGAATAACACAACCAGACTTGAGAAAGTAAAAATAAATTCAGAATGGTACAAAAGTAGAGGGTACAATATGAAAAGTAGACTGTACAATATGAAGGATGACCATATAAACAAGATAAACCATCGACAAGTAGTTTTCTCTAAAATACATATAACATTGGAAAAAAAACAAGAACAAGATGAGGACAATCATGTGGTACACGTTTGTGCTTTATGGATCAATGCACCTCTTTCAGGGCTTTCATGAACTGTTTGAGACGCTCACAACAAAGATTACATCGTTTATGACGTTCTATAATTGGATAGGGATAGTCCCTTCCAATCACACATCCAGCTTCTTCCTGAATACGTATTGGTGCTTTCCATGGTTCATGGACATACTCTGTTGGGAAATTGCGCAGTTCTGGTACGTATTTTCTGATGTAGTGTCCATCCACATCCAACTTCTTGCCAAGAAGACACGGATCATAGATCTCAACTGGCTTGCTGAAGAAGGCACAGCACGAGCTTTGCATCCAGCACATAGATGAAATGGGAGTTTCAAAGTCGAGCATGAACTCCTGGAAAAACTCATTCCCATACTCCCACGACAGCCAGAGGTAGCCACGAGTGAGAAATGTGGCGATGCTCTGCCTCGCAATGAAGTGGGCCCAGCCCTCCTTGCGAATTTGGCGGACAACAGCATCAATCCACGGATAACCAGTCTTCCCTTCCTTCCAAGCCTGTAGGTAGACTTCGTCCTTATCCCAAGGAATCTGGATGCATACGGGGTTGCCTAACATGACATCAAATTTTGGAGAGCTAGATCCAATGACATAGGCAAACTCTCGCAAGAAGAGATTGTTAGTGACCTGCTTAAAGAGAGCTTGTCCCCTAGAAGAAATGGAGGCAAACTGCTTCACCTTGCTGTATAGCAGGCGCACTGAGAGGCAGCCAAAGCGAATGTACGGACTCAGGGCATCCTTGCTTGTTAGCCAAACGAAAGGCTCCTCTGGAAGCCTTGCACGGTGACTGCAGAAGCTGTGGAGATGCCTGAGGGCCTCACTTTCGCCTCCAATCCATGAATTGGTGTACAGTTCCTCTTCCTCCTCAAAGCCAAGATCTTGGAGAGTAGGGAATGTTCCCTCTGGTTCTTCAGAACTGTCAGCTGACGCACAGATATGCACAATGGGGTCTGGCTCAGGAACGGGTTCTTTAGGTGTTCCAATCTTGGGAATCAAGCGGCAAAATTCTTTGTAAGTGATAGGTACTTGTCCATCATTGAGAGCAATCAGGTCTGTAGGGTTGAAGAGGGTGTGCGAAATGAAGGAGGTAACGTCAACATCGTTTTGTTGTGCAATCACCTTGAAGATTTGATCGTGATTCACTGACTCGCTGCTTGATAGGGAGGTTTGGTAGGTGAGCTTTGTAACATTCCACCTTTTGAAGAGAGCAGGGAGGAGCGTGGTCGGTTGACCAATGAGAACATTCAGTCTAGTTCTGTACGCCTTCTGCAGACGACAATCAAGGTCTTTTAGAGACTCCAACAGAAAGCGCCAGACATTCACCTGCGGGCCACCTCTGTTGAGTTTAGCTGTAAACCACGGGTCTATGATGAACAATGCCTTGAAGCGCTGGCCGCTAGTGACGGCATCCGCGAAGGCTGGGTTATCGTGCAGACGGAGACAATCGAGACGAAACCAGTGGACAGTGGTTGGTGGGGGGATAGTCGGCGTTTGTGGGGGAGGCCGATCAGGGGAAACATCCATGGGGGAGGGCAGCTCTTCAGTAAACATCTTGCAATTGGTAGATACACACGCAGTCAACATGCTAATTATTTGATGCTAACTTGCCGAGAATACATCACCGACAAATGCCATAAAATTCAAGTACTGTTTGATACACAACAAAGTACTGAAGTAGAAGGCTAACTTTTCCACTGCCGTCTCTAGCCTATCCGCAAGTATGAAATGAATGACTTTCATCAAATGCTGTCTTTTATAGAATTAGCTTCCGTCACACGTTAGTTTCCGGCACGCGGTTTTGTGAACGGTGATTAGGTCATCATCTGATTTACCCAAAATTATGTTCCACTGTGTGTGTGTGGATTAGCCAATCCAGCAGTGATTTGAACTGTCAATCCGCTTAGCTATCAACTGAGCTTCACACTTCATTTCATAATAAAGTATATTATATCTTCAGGCTAATAGTGCTAACATCTGGCCACCAAAAATATCCTGGTGTGAAAAGTCTGCCCTCACTCCCAGGTTTTGAAGCAGGCCAGAGAGGAGGGCTGGCTAATAAGCGGTAATCCCATGAATCAAGGCCCACTTCAGCAACATGGAATGACTGAGGGTCACAACTTAATGTTACATTGACATAATTTGGTTTGGATACTTGAGAAGAAATAAGTATTATTGCCAGGCTAATGATTCCACTCAGGTTTCATAAAGGGCTGGGCTGTTTGTACGTATTGTGCTTGGGGGGGCATCCTAAGAGGTTAATAATAGTACAGTTGTGTTGTCTTTGGCTTCACTAGTTGAGTGTGTACATGCATTCCACATGCACACATAAACACACACACACCATCTATTATTCACACGCACCTTACTCCCTTATTCAAGCCTGGGAGTCAAGAAGACTTTGAATACCCAGATATGGACTAATAACTCATGTGATTTGCCAGCTAACTTCTTTGAACTGCATTAACCCACAATGGCTTCAGAAGCCGTTGTTTACAGACACCTGTCTAACGATCCTGGACTAAACCCATGCAGAGCCACAGTGTTAATTCTGACAGCGGTAAGTGCAGCACATTTGGGTCTTACCCTCATTCCAATTGTTTCATACCCTCATGAGCTGTCACTTTTTAGCATGATTGGATTCTCCGCTCTGTCTGCTTTCCAGTTGTTGCTACCCACCCCCGGAGTTACTTTGGTTCCTAAAAACTGAAATCCAGGCTACAGATTAGTTACTCTAGATGGTGGGTCTCCCCGGCCTTGTTTACCCAGTCCCCCAGCCCTGAATTTATCAGTTGCACTATCCACAGAAGCACCTTTTCCACTGTCGTTTTTAACCCACTAGGTAGTTGTTTGTAGCTATGTACATAAGAGCAGAGCAAAGAGCACAGCTAAACCAGCCATGCAAAAAAAAAAGTGATCCAGCCAGAGTGGCACCACTGCCCCTGAACTAACCCTATTTCACTTACTAGATAGCTATAATTGTTGCTTTTGACCTGGTCGTGAACCACTGGTCAATGGTATTTTAAAAAGCTATAGTTATTATTATGGCCTTTGTACCTAGCCTTGTTCCAGGCTTTCCCCCCATGTCAATGTCTGATGAATCACTGGGTGGTGGTTTTGGAACAAGATTGGTTGCTGGTTCATACAGTCACATGCGGCTTTTGGTTCACATTACCCAGGCTCCAATGTAGCCTAGCACACTACGTAAATGCCATGTCCAACCCACAATCACCTCTAACACACCTAACATACTTAATGAACACATTTAGCATGATGCACAACAGAACTATAACTACATGTAGATAGGTCTCCTAGTCACAGCAGTTGATTTCGGACACTTTTGCATGCACGGTCTATAAAAGGTTTGGGGATAGGAGTCTTGCCTAAAGGTGAACCTCAGGGGTAGGGACAAATTTAGGCTTGGTATACAAAACTGCAGCATATATGAACTCATTCTAGTGTAGTCTTTAGACCTCAGTTGTTGTATAGAAAGAGAGTTCCTTGTTACCAACTTTAGATTGAAAACTTTTTCAACATTTTGACTGAATGCCCCAGTCGTCATCAGGGAAAAAAAAAAAAAGAAGAAAGTGTGAACAGTATTTATAGTCATGTACTACTAAGAATACACGTCATTGGAGAGTGAGGACTGCTCCTCTTCATCACTGTGATCTAGTAATCGTGGGACCTCCAGTTCTCCATCTCGATTGAAGCTCTCCATGTAGAATGTAAGCTTCTGTGAAAACACAAAGTTGCTGGTACTAAAACATTCATCAGTGTGGTCACACAGATTATGTGACTTCATGCAAAACTGAAATTACCATACATGTACTGTAGCCCATATTACTATGTACCACTTGATAATCATGTTTTTGTAATCTAGGTGTTGGATTACTCACTTTGACAAAAATGTCAATTTGTAGTAAGTCTTACATAATGTTACATAACTGCAGTTGTATGTAAACGTGCTGCGTGTAAGTGTGGTTATACAATGACTACTTCCTCTTTTATGTAAGGCGTACGTAATGTAGTTATGTATACATTTTTTGTTTGATTTGGCCTCAAAGTGGTTTGCCCTTTTCTTCTTGTCACTCTGTAAAGGATTTGTTAGTGAGCCAGTATACCTAGGAATAGACGTGGCTTAGCTACCATGCTGCTCCATATACTCACAAAAGTCATGGGGAGTTTTTGCAGTCACAGAGATAAGGATCGAGGAAGGTTGTAGTGAGACTTGCATGCCTTACCTAATCATTGGCGTTCTGTATCCTCTGTGCGTTCCATGTAGTAAGTCTTACATCTAGTTATATAACTGCAGTTGTATGTAGACATGCCACATAGAAATGTGGTCATACACTGTCATACAATGATTACTTCCTTCATTTGTATAAGACATACAAACATTTCTTGTTTGATTACAGCCCTTAAGTAGTTTGCCCTAGCTTCTAAGGAGTTATCAATCACTCCCGTAGCTAGCTGCTGTACTCATATTTTATGACTTAGCTTAGTGACCTGGTAGCTTTAGCTATAGGTGTGGCTTACAATGTTGCTCCATATAGTTACCCTAAGGCAGTGATTAGTGCTTCCATTCTGTAGGTTGTATGTAGTTATATATACATTTTCTTGTTTGATTTGGCCTCTAAGTGGTTTGCCCTTTTTTTCTTGTCACTCTGTAAAGGATTTGTGTCTTGGCTTAGTGAGCAAGTATAGCTAGCTACCTAGGAATAGATGTGGCTTACCATGCTGCTCCGTATACTCACAAACGTTATCGGGAGTTTTTGGAGTCACAGAGTTAAGGGAAAGGATCGAGGAAGGTTGTAGTGAGACTTGCATGCCTTACCTAATCATTGGCGTTCTGTATCCTCTGTGCGTTCCATGTAGTAAGTCTTACATCTAGTTATATAACTGCAGTTGTATGTAGACATGCCACATAGAAATGTGGTCATACACTGTCATACAATGATTACTTCCTTCATTTGTATAAGACATACAAACATTTCTTGTTTGATTACAGCCCTTAAGTAGTTTGCCCTAGCTTCTAAGGAGTTATCAATCACTCCCGTAGCTAGCTGCTGTACTCATATTTTATGACTTAGCTTAGTGACCTGGTAGCTTTAGCTATAGGTGTGGCTTACAATGTTGCTCCATATAGTTACCCTAAGGCAGTGATTAGTGCTTCCATTCTGTAGGTTGTATGTAGTTATATATACATTTTCTTGTTTGATTTGGCCTCTAAGTGGTTTGCCCTTTTTTTCTTGTCACTCTGTAAAGGATTTGTGTCTTGGCTTAGTGAGCCAGTATAGCTAGCTACCTAGGAATAGATGTGGCTTACCATGCTGCTCCATATACTCACAAAAGTTATCGGGAGTTTTTGGAGTCACAGAGTTAAGGGAAAGGATCGAGGAAGGTTGTAGTGAGACTTGCATGCCTTACCTAATCATTGGCGTTCTGTATCCTCTGTGCGTTCCATGTAGTAAGTCTTACATCTAGTTATATAACTGCAGTTGTATGTAGACATGCCACATAGAAATGTGGTCATACACTGTCATACAATGATCACTTCCTTTATTTGTATAAGACATACAAACATTTCTTGTTTGATTACAGCCCTTAAGTAGTTTGCCCTAGCTTCTAAGGAGTTATCAATCACTCCCGTAGCTAGCTGCTGTACTCATATTTTATGACTTAGCTTAGTGACCTGGTAGCTTTAGCTATAGGTGTGGCTTACAATGTTGCTCCATATAGTTACCCTAAGGCAGTGATTAGTGCTTCCATTCTGTAGGTTGTATGTAGTTATATATACATTTTCTTGTTTGATTTGGCCTCTAAGTGGTTTGCCCTTTTCTTCTTGTCACTCTGTAAAGGATTTGTTAGTGAGCCAGTATACCTAGGAATAGACGTGGCTTAGCATGCTGCTCCATATACTCACAAAAGTCATGGGGAGTTTTTGGAGTCACAGGAAGGTTGTAGTGAGACTTGCATGCCTTAGTTAATCATTGTGTTCTGTATCCTTCCATGTAGTAAGTCTTACATCTAGTTATATAACTGCAGTTGTACGTAGACGTGCCACATAGAAATGTGGTCATACACTTCTCATACAATGATTACTTCCTTCGTTTGTATAAGACATACAAAGTCACGCACACATTTCTTGTTTGATTACGGCCCTTAAGTAGTTTGCCCTAGCTTGTAAGGAGTTATCAATCACTCCCGTAGCTAGGTGCTGTACTCATATTTATGACTTGGCTCAGTGACCTGGTAGCTTTAGCTATAGATGTGGCTTACAATGTTGCTCCATATGCTTACTACCCTAAGGCAGTGATTAGTGCTTTTGTATGTAGTTACATATACATTTCTTGTTTGATTTGGCCTCTAAGTGGTTTGCCCTTTTCTTCTTGTGACTCTGTAAAGGATTTGTGTCTTGGCATAGTGAGCCAGTATACCTAGGGATAGACGTGGCTTAGCATGCTGCTCCACATACTCACAAAAGTCATGAGGAGTTTTTGCAGTCACAGAGTTAAGGCAAACGATCGAAGAAGGTTGTAGTGAGACTTGCATGCCTTACCTAATCATTGCGTTCTGTATCCTCTTTGTGTTCCACGTAGTAAGTCTTACATCTAGTTATATAACTGCAGTTGTATGTAGACATGCCACATAGAAATGTGGTCATACACTGTCATACAATGATTACTTCCTTCGTTTGTATAAGACATACAAACATTTCTTGTTTGATTACGGCCCTTAAGTAGTTTGCCCTTCTAAGGAGTTATCAATCACTCCCGTAGCTAGGTGCTGTACTCATATTTTATGACTTGGCTCAGTGACCTGGTAACTTTAGCTGTAAGTGTGGCTTACAATGTTGCTCCATATGCTTACTACCCTAAGGCAGTGATTAGTGCTTTTGTATGTAGTTACATATACATTTCTTGTTTGATTTGGCCTCTAAGTGGTTTGCCCTTTTCTTCTTGTGACTCTGTAAAGGATTTGTGTCTTGGCTTAGTGAGCCGGTGTACCTAGGGGTAGACGTGGCTTACCATGCATGCTGCTCCATATACTCACAAAAGTCATGGGGAATTTTTGCAGTCACAGAGTTAAGGCAAACGATCGAGGAAGGTTGTAGTGAGACTTGCATGGATGCCTTAGCTAATCATTGGCGTTCTGTATCCTCTGTGCATTCCATGTAGTAAGTCTTACATCTAGTTATATAACTACAGTTGTATGTAGACGTGCCACATAGAAATGTGGTCATACACTTCATACAATGATTACTTCCTTCATTTGTGTAAGACATACAAACATTTCTTGTTTGATTACGGCCCTTAAGTAGTTTGCCCTAGCTTCTAAGGAGTTATCAATCACTCCCGTAGCTAGCTGCTGTACTCATCATGATTTATGACTTGGCTCAGTGACCTGGTAGCTTTAGCTATAGATGTGGCATACAATGTTGCTCCATATGCTTACTACCCTAAGGCAGTGATTAGTGCTTTTGTATGTAGTTACATATACATTTCTTGTTTGATTCGGCCTCTAAGTGGTTTGCCCTTTTTTTCTTGTCACTCTGTAAAGGATTTGTGTCTTGGCTTAGTGAGCAAGTATAGCTAGCTACCTAGGAATAGATGTGGCTTACCATGCTGCTCCGTATACTCACAAACGTTATCGGGAGTTTTTGGAGTCACAGAGTTAAGGGAAAGGATCGAGGAAGGTTGTAGTGAGACTTGCATGCCTTACCTAATCATTGGCGTTCTGTATCCTCTGTGCGTTCCATGTAGTAAGTCTTACATCTAGTTATATAACTGCAGTTGTATGTAGACATGCCACATAGAAATGTGGTCATACACTGTCATACAATGATTACTTCCTTCATTTGTATAAGACATACAAACATTTCTTGTTTGATTACAGCCCTTAAGTAGTTTGCCCTAGCTTCTAAGGAGTTATCAATCACTCCCGTAGCTAGCTGCTGTACTCATATTTTATGACTTAGCTTAGTGACCTGGTAGCTTTAGCTATAGGTGTGGCTTACAATGTTGCTCCATATAGTTACCCTAAGGCAGTGATTAGTGCTTCCATTCTGTAGGTTGTATGTAGTTATATATACATTTTCTTGTTTGATTTGGCCTCTAAGTGGTTTGCCCTTTTTTTCTTGTCACTCTGTAAAGGATTTGTGTCTTGGCTTAGTGAGCCAGTATAGCTAGCTACCTAGGAATAGATGTGGCTTACCATGCTGCTCCATATACTCACAAAAGTTATCGGGAGTTTTTGGAGTCACAGAGTTAAGGGAAAGGATCGAGGAAGGTTGTAGTGAGACTTGCATGCCTTACCTAATCATTGGCGTTCTGTATCCTCTGTGCGTTCCATGTAGTAAGTCTTACATCTAGTTATATAACTGCAGTTGTATGTAGATATGCCACATAGAAATGTGGTCATACACTGTCATACAATGATCACTTCCTTTATTTGTATAAGACATACAAACATTTCTTGTTTGATTACAGCCCTTAAGTAGTTTGCCCTAGCTTCTAAGGAGTTATCAATCACTCCCGTAGCTAGCTGCTGTACTCATATTTTATGACTTAGCTTAGTGACCTGGTAGCTTTAGCTATAGGTGTGGCTTACAATGTTGCTCCATATAGTTACCCTAAGGCAGTGATTAGTGCTTCCATTCTGTAGGTTGTATGTAGTTATATATACATTTTCTTGTTTGATTTGGCCTCTAAGTGGTTTGCCCTTTTCTTCTTGTCACTCTGTAAAGGATTTGTTAGTGAGCCAGTATACCTAGGAATAGACGTGGCTTAGCATGCTGCTCCATATACTCACAAAAGTCATGGGGAGTTTTTGGAGTCACAGGAAGGTTGTAGTGAGACTTGCATGCCTTAGTTAATCATTGTGTTCTGTATCCTTCCATGTAGTAAGTCTTACATCTAGTTATATAACTGCAGTTGTACGTAGACGTGCCACATAGAAATGTGGTCATACACTTCTCATACAATGATTACTTCCTTCGTTTGTATAAGACATACAAAGTCACGCACACATTTCTTGTTTGATTACGGCCCTTAAGTAGTTTGCCCTAGCTTGTAAGGAGTTATCAATCACTCCCGTAGCTAGGTGCTGTACTCATATTTATGACTTGGCTCAGTGACCTGGTAGCTTTAGCTATAGATGTGGCTTACAATGTTGCTCCATATGCTTACTACCCTAAGGCAGTGATTAGTGCTTTTGTATGTAGTTACATATACATTTCTTGTTTGATTTGGCCTCTAAGTGGTTTGCCCTTTTCTTCTTGTGACTCTGTAAAGGATTTGTGTCTTGGCATAGTGAGCCAGTATACCTAGGGATAGACGTGGCTTAGCATGCTGCTCCACATACTCACAAAAGTCATGAGGAGTTTTTGCAGTCACAGAGTTAAGGCAAACGATCGAAGAAGGTTGTAGTGAGACTTGCATGCCTTACCTAATCATTGCGTTCTGTATCCTCTTTGTGTTCCACGTAGTAAGTCTTACATCTAGTTATATAACTGCAGTTGTATGTAGACATGCCACATAGAAATGTGGTCATACACTGTCATACAATGATTACTTCCTTCGTTTGTATAAGACATACAAACATTTCTTGTTTGATTACGGCCCTTAAGTAGTTTGCCCTTCTAAGGAGTTATCAATCACTCCCGTAGCTAGGTGCTGTACTCATATTTTATGACTTGGCTCAGTGACCTGGTAACTTTAGCTGTAAGTGTGGCTTACAATGTTGCTCCATATGCTTACTACCCTAAGGCAGTGATTAGTGCTTTTGTATGTAGTTACATATACATTTCTTGTTTGATTTGGCCTCTAAGTGGTTTGCCCTTTTCTTCTTGTGACTCTGTAAAGGATTTGTGTCTTGGCTTAGTGAGCCGGTGTACCTAGGGGTAGACGTGGCTTACCATGCATGCTGCTCCATATACTCACAAAAGTCATGGGGAATTTTTGCAGTCACAGAGTTAAGGCAAACGATCGAGGAAGGTTGTAGTGAGACTTGCATGGATGCCTTAGCTAATCATTGGCGTTCTGTATCCTCTGTGCATTCCATGTAGTAAGTCTTACATCTAGTTATATAACTACAGTTGTATGTAGACGTGCCACATAGAAATGTGGTCATACACTTCATACAATGATTACTTCCTTCATTTGTGTAAGACATACAAACATTTCTTGTTTGATTACGGCCCTTAAGTAGTTTGCCCTAGCTTCTAAGGAGTTATCAATCACTCCCGTAGCTAGCTGCTGTACTCATCATGATTTATGACTTGGCTCAGTGACCTGGTAGCTTTAGCTATAGATGTGGCATACAATGTTGCTCCATATGCTTACTACCCTAAGGCAGTGATTAGTGCTTTTGTATGTAGTTACATATACATTTCTTGTTTGATTTGGCCTCTAAGTGGTTTGCCCTTTTCTTCTTGTGACTCTGTAAAGGATTTGTGTCTTGGCTTAGTGAGCCAGTATACCTAGGGATAGATGTGGCTTACCATGCTGCTCAATATACTCACAAAAGTCATGGGGAGTTTTTGCAGTCACAGAGTTAAGGCAAACGATCGAGGAAGGTTGTAGTGAGACTTGCATGGATGCCTTAGCTAATCATTGCATTCTGTATCCTCTGTGCGTTCCATGTAGTAAGTCTTACATCTAGTTATATAACTGCAGTTGTATGTAGACGTGCCACATATACCCAGTAAGTGTGGTCACAAATTCCTCCGATTGTGTAGGTCACACATAGCTAGTTACGCATACTTTTCTTGTTTGATCCTCTAAGTGGTTTGCCCTTGGTTGGGGTTAACACTCCCATAAGTGCTGTCCTTAGCTATATTTGTGACTTGGCTGAATGAACCGGTAGCTAGCTATACCTAGTAAATGGGTGTGGCTTACAATGGTGCTCCACATGCTCACAAAGTCACAGTGAATTTTGCAGTCACATTCTCACAGAGTCAAGGGACAGGGAGAGGGTTGTAGTGAGACTTGTGTTCCTTGATCATTGTTATTGTTTTTGTATTCTTTGTAGTAAGTCTTATGCATAGTTATATAACTGCAGTTGTATGTAAATACACTGCATGTATATGTGGTTATACAATGATTACTTTGTCCAAGGTCAGAATAGGTGTGGCTTACCATGAAGCTGCATACACTATACATGCTTCTGTTCTGTAGATATTACATGCCACCAGGAGGTGCAATATATTTTAGTAATGTGAGATTAAGTACAGTATATACCCCAACATGTCTGTACTTCAATATATGGTGCCACTAGTTTCTGTCCAACTTTCCATCAACTTTACATAGCTATACTAGCCCATTCAATTCTCTCTGCCCAGCTATGTGCATGGGTGCAGTGACTATGTATTGCATCAGCAGTAATATCATTTAGCTATCAACACCTCTAGACACAACATCATGATGCAAGACTGGTATTAAGACGTCAGAGTAGGACGAATTGTATATATTGATACATTTTTTGTTTGATTTGGTCTCTAAATTGTTTACCTTTTTCTTGCAAGGGGTTATCACTCTCGTAAATGCTGTACTTAATATATTTGTGACATGGCCTAGTGACTTGGTGTTACAGTGATATGTGTTTCCCCTGGGGAATGTGCGCCCCAGAACACATTTTCCTAGTGATATCTGTTCCCTAATTAAACAATAATTACTAGGGTCAGAAGTTTCCCCTTGCAAAAAACATCTTCAAAGCTTACACCTGCATGATACTGACAGCGACTGAAGGATTTAAAGCACGTACACTCCTTCACGCATGCATCTCAAGAATGGAAGAAGACCCATAACACGTGTTTATCAACTATGTTATATACCAAACAGTCATGCCAGTGATATCTGCTCAGGGGAACAGATATAATGTGTTCAGGGGCACATGTTCCACAGAAAAAGCACCTGTCACTGTCAGAAAGTCATCCATGAGGAGTTTTTGCAGTCACAGTCTCACAGAGTCAAGGGATATAGGGAGAGGATTGTAGCGAGACTTGCATGCTTTAATCATTGCTATTCTTGTTGTGTTCTTTGTGGTAAGTCTTCTGCATAGTTATGTAACTGCAGTTGTACTACATGTAAGTGTGGTCATACAATGATTACTTCCTCTGTTTATGTATAGTATACTTTTCTTGTTTGATCCTCTAAGTGGTTTGCCCTTGGGTGGGATTAACACTCCCATAAGTGCTGCACTTATATTGTGACTTGCCTTAGTGATACGGTATACCTAGGAAATGGGTTTGGCTTACAATGTTGCTCCACATGCTCACAAAGTCACAGTAAATTTTGCAGTCACATTCTCACATAGTCAGGGGACAGGGAGAGGGTTGTAGTGTAGCCTCCAGTTGTAGTGAGGCTAGTTCTAGCAACTAGTCCGAGGTAGGTAGTAGGTGTTGGCAAATTATGCTGGCATATGCTCCTTGCTAGAAGGTACCTATAATGCTTGAAATTATGCTGGCATAATAGGCCAATTAATAATTAAATTTCTTGTCAGCCCTCGTAGATTTAGGATTCTCAACTTCTTCCTTTTTCATACTAAATCTGATTTTGTTGGAAGGTTTAGTTTTTCCAGAATAGAACAGCGAGGACAGTCACACCTTGGCTCAGTTGGCTGAGTTGGCTCTACAATAGCATCATCATTATTAGATGCACATACTGCACATGCGTATAGCTATACACAACACAGTCGAGCTAGCTAGCATAATACTGAGGATAAGAGGACGGTTTTACCAGCAATGCCGGCATAGCATAATAGGACAAAGGTTGAGCATAATTCGCCAATGTCTAGTAGGTAGCTAGTGTACCCCGGACAATGGATGGTGCACACGTTTCCAAAATATTTTGGAAACAATCCCCTGCCTGACCTTTCTACCCTATCCTTGTTTTCAAAACAGTGAAGCCATATAAATCAAAGAATTGTACATTCCCAGGCCTGGGAATGAGGCTAGTTGTAGTGAGGTTGTGTTCATTGTAGTAAGTCTTATGCATAGTTATATAACTACAGTTGTATGTAGACATACTGCATGTATGTGTGGTTATACACTTCCTCAAAGGTCAAAATAGGTGTGGCTTACCATGTTGCTCCATAGCCTCATTTCCAGGCTTCCCCCTACTTAGCAGGGAGAACCTAGGAATGAGGGCTAATTACTCCATGTACTCACAAATTTGTGACACATTTTATGTAGTCACAGTCACGGGAAAGGGGAAGGGTTGTAGCTAGTAAGACTTACATGCCTTAGAGCAGAATCCATGTTGGATGACATGGCGACAGGCTGTGGGTTTTTTAATGGGTAGGGCAGTACTTTTGCTTAAGTCCTTGCGAGAGTATAGTACCAACTCTAAAACAATCCCCAAGGATGTTCAACATGGCAACCACTGTACATATAAGAAACACAAGGAGTACAACAGTAGCTCTAACTAAGCATTACCAATGACAGTCAACATAAGAACTCCAGCAGTGACTGAGGCTAGCCACAATGTGTCATCAGTGGAGATTGAAGGACTACCGGATGCAAACACCATGCAGGCGTGATCCTGTGCTTGCTGATATTTTTGAGGAAGAACTAGCTATATACCAGACTCAGAGACCAGGGAGGAGACCAGTATCAAGTGCTTTGCATGTCATCCTGTAGCTACTTGCAGTAGCTATGCACGTTATTACGAAGATGTTACCGTTAGCTTTATAGCAAGTTAACATCTGAAGAAGCATGCCGGTGTCGGGGAGGAAATTAATGGCTGGATAATGCTCAACCAGCTGGCCGGCACGAAAGTGAATCTTTTCCCCCCATACCCACCCACCCCTGTTGATATGCATACGTCAGGTCTGTGCATGCATCTAGCCATCAGATGATCTACCTTCTCCACTAGTGAGGTTCCCCTCAGCATAAATTCCCTCCAAGCCCCAAAATAGGGGTGCCTATTCTGAACATCCATTTGCACGAGTTGCACTGGCCCCCCTCTGCTTTTCCTTAACTTATCTGGATTGGTCCATGCCATACATTAAGTTAAAGAGGAAAATGAAAAGGCTGGCAGCCACCGGGAATTGAGCCCAGGACACATGGCTTGTGCAGCCAGTGCAGTGGCAGATTTAGGGGGGGTAAGGGGGTGCAAATGCACCCCCCTTTGGCGGCTATAGTAATGTATTTTGCGTACATAACTGCACGAGTCCATCAAATGATTATGCAGCAGTGGCATGCAGCAACAACAACCAGGCACAGTTACACACTCACGTATCAGCTCCTTACTGATCTCCAGACGTTTGACTAGGCCTAGAGTTGCTTCGAGATATTCAGTTCGGCCCGAGGGGTCCGCCTCGGCGTACGAGATTTCGAAATCCACTGGATTTCACGTGTATTTCGGATTTCACAGTGGATTTCTGGATTTCAGTTTGGATTTCTGCCGACAGGTTTCTTCTTGTATGTTCTTGGATATTTTAGTTATAGTTCCCAGCTTAGTAGTTTTGGTTAATTTTAAAAAGGCCATACTAAAGTGTATTTAGTTAAAGTTATAGTTAACTAAAACAACGCTGTCGGACAGTGTACGAGATTTCTTTTGTGACAGACCCCTCGGTTCTAGCCTCGTCCCCAGGCTCTCTCCTCAAAAACGGGGGGAGGAGAGAGCCTGGGGACGAGGCTACCTCGGTTCGGCCTTCCAGCTATATTAATGCGTTCACGTGACCGAAAGTGGGCGTGGCACCCCCAAAATTTTTCCGGCGCTTGCTGAACCCCCCTTTCTAAATGTCTAGATCCGCCACTGCAGTGCTCTGCCACTGAGCTGTGACAACCTGACAACCACGGGCACCAGCCCTCACAATCCTCTGCACAGGTGGTATTGAAATGCCTCAGTCGCACACCCTGCAGACACTCAGTATGTGCTGTCAGAACTCAGTTAGGGGTTGACCGAAATTTCTTTCCATCAGAAGAGAACACATGCTGAGCAGTTTTCTCTTCTAAATGTTGGAATAAAAAGATGTTTTGAGGTGAAAAAGCGGGAGTCGCCGGGAATTGAACCCAGGACACCTGGCTTGTGGTCTCGTGCCCAGACTGTTTTTTGGCACGAGGAGGGAAAATTTTCCTCCCTCCCGTGCGGAAAAATAGTCTGGGAACGAGACCACTCTGCCACTGAGCTACGACAACCAGACAACCACCACCCCTAGCCTCGTACCTAGCCTCGTCCACCACCCTCCACATCATCAGGGGCGGATTCAGGTGTGTGTGTGTGTGTGGGGGGGGGGGGGGGGGGGTAGTCTCGTGCCCAGACTACTTTTCGCAGGCCCCCCACTTACTTGAGGACTGAGAAAGCGCGAAACGCGGAGGTTACCGCGCGCTTAGTACACGTAGCTATTCTGACGCAGCGCACATCACTACACTGTATATCCAGCAAACATAAAGCACTCAAATCTGCAGCTCCCAAGAGACAGTTCTGTAGCAGTGTACAAAGGCTGAGTACGAGTTACACTCCAGCCAGTTGCCATAAATTTTGCGTGGTTATGGTGGTCTCCGACAGCCTTAGAAGCACTCTCATATGGTCTAAATTTCAAAATTTTCCTCGGGGAGCATGCCCCCCACGCTGTGCGCTATATATACGCGCGCGCTACGATTGCCGCACCAGCCCCCACTCTATATGTATGCCCCCCCTCTCTTCTTCAATCTCTGGATCCGCCCCTGTATCATTGTGAGGGCTGGTGGTTGTCCGGTTGTCGGGGCCCTCTAAATAGCCATTCCATTCCATTCCCAGTGTCTGCCAGATTGTGGGTGGCTTTTCTCCTGTTTGTGGGTGTCCAGTAATGAATATGTACATTGTACTGCACCATTCCAGCCTTGTACACAAATTACTATGCATCTAGAAGGAAGTATATTGAGATCAACCCAGGACTTGATCCCTGGCTGAGTCTCAATGTTCTTTTTTTCTCATAGCTCTACTCTGCAAATAAAACATCTCTCCACCATATGCACGAACTGTCAATGGACAATCGATGAACCACACCTCCCTGGAAAAAACAAGGCAGCGCTATTTGTTAGCTATACGAAGTGCAGGATATGTTTCAGACAAGATCAGACCTCATCAACTATATACGCTGGACCAGAGTGACCAAGAGGTGCATGTGTTTTGTTTGATCTTTGACCTCATTGGACTGCTTGTATACATACGGGATTATATAGTGCAACTGGGTTCAAGTTGGGTAGCAGCATGTACTCCACAGGTCACAATCAGGTTCCACAGCAATGTGTGGGTGGAAATACATAATTCCACAACAAAGACAGGATGAGTCTATATATGTGCAGCGATGGGATAAGACTGTACAAATATGAAGGAATGGCAGCACATGCTATAGAGAAGCGTCTCTGAATACAAAATATATAGGGAATATCAATGTATGATACAAGTAAGTGATTTATGGATCAATGCACCTCTTTCAGAGCTTTCATTAACCATTTGAGACGCTTACAACACAGATTGCATCGTTTAGAATGTTCTCGAATAACAGGATATGGATAGTCCCTCCCAATCACACATCCCGCTTCTTCCTGGATAGGTGTTGGTGCTTTCCATGGTTCATGGACATACTCTGCTGGGAAATTGCGCAGTTCAGGTACGTACTTTTTGACATAGTGTCCATCCACATCCAACTTCTTGCCAAGAAGATACGGATCACACATCTCAACTCTTTTGCTGAAGTAAGCAGAACATGAGCTTTGCATCCAGCACAAGGCTGAGACTGGAGTTTCAAAGTCGAGCATGAACTCCTGGAAGAACCGTAACCCATGCTCCCAGGACAGCCAGAGGTAGCCACGAGTGAGGAATACGCCAAGGCTATCCCTCACAATGAAGTGGGCCCAGCCCTCTTTGCGAATTTGGCGAACAGCAGCATCAATCCACGGGTAACCAGTCCTCCCTTCCCTAAAAATCTTTAAGAAGACTTCGTCCTTATCCCAAGGAACCTGGATGCAGAGAGGATTACCCACCATGACATCAAATTTTGGAGAGTTGGATCCAATGACAAAGGCAAACTCTCGCATGAGGAGATTGTTACAGATCTTCTTAAAGAGAGCTTGTCCCCTAGAAGAAGTTGAGGCAAACTGCTTCACCTCGCTGTATAGCAGGCGCACTGAGAGGCAGCCAAAGCGAATGTAGGGACTCAGGGCATCCTTGCTTGTTAGCGAAATGAAAGCCTCCTCTGGAATCCTAGCACGGCGACTGCAGTAACTGTGGATATGGCTGAGGGCCTCACTTTCGCCTCCGATCCACGAATTGGTGTACAGTTCCTCTTCCTCCTCAAAGCCAAGATCCTGGAGAGTAGGGAATGTTCCCTCTGGTTCTTCAATGGTTTCAGAACTGTCGGTTGATGTAAGGACAGTAGGGTCTGGCTCAGGAACGGGTTCTTTAGGCTTTCCAATCTTGGGAATCAAGCGGCAAAATTCCTTGTAAGTGAGAGGTACATTTCCATCATTGAGAGCAATCAGGTCTGTTGGGTTGAAGAGGGTGTGCGAAGTGAAGGAGGTAACGTCAACATCATTTTGTTGTGCAATCACCTTGAAGATTTGATCGTGATTCACTGACTCACTGCTTGATAGGGAGGTTTGGTAGGTGAGCTTTTTAACATTCCACCTTTTGAAGAGAGACGGGAGGAGCGTGGTCGGTTGACCAACGAGGACATTCAGTCTAGTTCTGTACGGTTTTTTCTGCAGACGGCTATCAAGGTCTTTTAGAGACTCCAACAGAAAGCGCCAGACATTCACCTGCGGCCCACCTCTGTTGAGTTTAGCTGTAAACCACGGGTCTATGATGAACAATGCCTTGAAGCGCTGGCCGCTAGTGACGGCATCCGCGAAGGATGGGTTATCGTGCAGACGGAGACAATGGAGGCGAAACCAGTGGACAGCGGTTGGTGGGGGGATAGTCGGTGAGGGGATAGTCGGTGGGGGGATAGTCGGTGACTCTGGGATAGGCCGATCGGGGGAGAGATCCATAGGGGAGAGCGGGTCTTCCGAAAACATCTTGGTAGTCTAGATATCGTACACGCAGTCAACATACTAGGGATACTTTCGCTTTTCCAAGTAAGTTACCTTTTTTTTTAATTTACTAAGGCAGATAGCTGACTTTCTCAGCCGACCCCTAGCTAATCCAAAGAAATTGTCCCGGTGTCGGCTGGTGGCGCATGGCGAACACTACGTCGGCGTGGTCTTATAGTTTTTTACCGTTCCACATCATTAGCTTCCGGTTTTTGGGTTAGGTTTCCGGAACGGTGATTCAAGATGGCTGCGCAGAGGAAGGTCTTCGTTGTTGGCGTCGGAATGACTAAGGTAAACGTATAGTGGATGAACTCCAGCGCTCAGATCATGGGATTGCTAATTAATGACTCGGACTGGACGTAACAGCTTGACGCGAAGGGGCGTGGCTGGTTTCTTGTGCCTGCCCAACAGAAGAGCCCCCCCCCAGCCCCCCTCGGCATTAATTGCTCTGACATTGTCACAAATGCTCAAAATGCTCTTTTGTATATATGCTTCACCCCCCCCTAGTCTCGCAAGCCAGACCCTTTCTGTTCCACACCACCGATTGCTTTTAAGCGCTGTTTCATTGTGATCGGTGCTATGGAACAGAAATGGTCTGGCTTGCGAGACTACCCCCCCCCCCCCCCCAACCTCAGATGCAGGTAGCTATCCAATTAGCCTCTCACTCCAAATTTATAATAGCAAATTTTTAATTTAAGTGATGAAAGCTAGAAGCGTGACAAGCCAAGGGGTAGTCACTTATATGTCCCGTGTAGAAGCGTTTGCGACCGGGATCAAAATTGAATCAAGCGATCAAAGCCCTTTTTGGGGGCTGATCAAGGGATCAAGGTGGCCTCCAAGCTGCTAAAATCAACGGATCAAGAACGCACGGCTGCAATTTGACCTTTGACCCTTGAAAATCAAGCGATCAAGAACCTCAGAAGGGAACGATCAAGCAATCAAGCACATTTTATTGCCGATCAAACATTTTGATCACGGTCACAAATGCTTCAACAGGCAACATATAAGTGACTACCCCTTGCAAGCTGAGAATAAAGCTACTATCAGATAACCCCAAAACACAATTAATGCTCTTCTATGGGTTAATAAATGGATTAACCCATTACATTAGTGGTTGATATTATTGACCTCTGCCCAACTTTCTGTAGTGAGCACTTTGGTTTCTTCAGGCTAGCACAAATCCTGGTGTAAAGCCAGCCCTTACTCTCAGGCTTTTCCTGCTTCAAAATCTTTTTAGAGTAGGAAGAGGAGGGATAAGTATAACCCCATGAGCTAAGTCCATTTCAGCAGAGAAGGTTAGCAAGATGGTCTGGGAGAGAGGAAGAGAGAGTTACCAACTAAATGGCATATTTGGTTTGGGGTGAGCAAATAAGATAGGCTAAACCTAGCCTCATTCCCAGGCCTTCCCCGGCTCCAGTTTTTGATCGCTTGCAGTATCCGTTTTTGCATACTGCAAGCGATCAAAAACTGGAGGCAGAGAAGACCTGGGAACGAGGCTAAGGCTAAACCACACCCCAAGATACCTCACAACAGTAGTCCCCTAGCATACTCATAGTGGCCTCAGGCATAGTCTCGTACCCAGACCTCTTGGAGGGCTGAAGGGGGGGTCTGGGTACAAGACTGCCTCAGGCATTGACAGTTAACATAGGTACTCAACAAGGAACATTTAAGTGGACCCTGAGAGCTTAGGGCCACTTTCTCACACTTTCAGTCGCTTCTCAGTTGGCTTCTGCCTAAATGAAGAGAAGATTATCTGTTACCAACTTGAGCTCAGAAAATAACTTAGCCGACGTTTCGACTGAATGCTCCAGTCGTCATCAGGGCGAAAGTCTTCTCGACTCCAAGGTCAAACCCCAAATATGCACTCGAAAAACTGGGGAGGATCCTGCATGGGAAGGAGGCTATGTGCACTCAGATTGGAGGTCCAAAGCTTTCCCTGGCCTGTGTGTATTACGTTGGTCCTTAGCCTTGTTCTTAGGTGCTCAAAAAAATGGGAGGGAGCTACCTCTGGTTTTTCGAGTGCCAGGGAACGAGTCTATTTGGTACCTTAATGCAAAATCTTGTGGTTTACTGGCAACGTTTTCGGGGCTGTGTTTGAACTTTGATTGTGTTGTCTTTGGCTACACTTGCAGTGTGTGCGTATAAGCACTCCGCATGTGCACGCACACACACCTACTCCCTCATTCACAGTTTGAGAAGCCTGGGAGGCGAGAAGACTTTGACTACCCAGACATGGCCAAGGAAGCTGGTAAACATTAACAAATTAGCTCAGTGATTACCAGCTAATTTTTGCAAGCAATCCACAATGGCTTGCAGATGTCTTTTTCGACTCCAGCGCATGCCAGTGTGCATTTTTGTGTAATTATATCAGTCCCACTCAATTTTTCAATAATACGCATAAGCATCACATGACAAGTAAGGTGGGAGTGGCTGCCAACTTTGAGTAATGTGTATGTGGGCGGTTCAAGTAAAACTCAAACTTTATGACACATGACTCAAGTTCTATTAAAATTGAGGTTTACAGTAATGGAAAGACTCACAGGTTATTAAAGTTGCTTTTCTTCATCTACAAATGCGCAGGTATATCACTAACTAGTATATATATTGGCCACACCCACCTTAATTGGCAATGATTCTATGAATATCATTAATATTTGAATTTTACTTGAACCAACTCACAATTATTATACTATAGTTAATAATTTACCTACACATTTGTAGGGGAAGAAAACAAACTTTAATAGCCTGTCCGTGAAAACCATAACATGAACGGGTGCAAAACTAAAACCACAGTGTGTACACAGTAACTCGTAGTATTATATAACAACTCATGATGTTATATAACAACTCAATAGTTTTGCGAGATGGTTCTAGGTATTCGTATTGCTCATTTGGGCAAAAAATGTTAACGTGTGGTTATGTAACTGCAGTTGTATGTAAACGTGCCGCTTGTACGTGTGGTTACACAGTGATTGATTCCTCTGTTTGCATGGGTCATACATACATGTCTGGTTTGATTCAGCCTGGTCTGCCTCTACATAGGGTTAAATTATATATGTGACCTGGAAATAGTTGTGACTTAAAACGTGGCTCTGTATGCTCATGTGACAAGTAAGGTGGGTGTGGCTGCTACCCTTTTGGTAATATCAAGAGCGCATAAGAACGGGCGGCTAGAGTAAGAGCATGTAACTCCAATAGAAGTCCGTAGTCCGGTCAAAATTATTGAACCATACTAAAAATAGAACACCCGGTCACGTGCTTAGCAACAATGCCTTATGTCTATGCAGCATGCCCAGTTACGTGTTACTATTTTTAGTACTGGTGGTAAATTGCGACCGGTTTCAAAATTTACGGAATTACATGCTCTTACTCTAGCCGCCAGTTCTTATGCGCTCTTGGTAATATTATATTCTAGTTAATAATTTACCTACACATTTGTAGGTGAAGAAAACCAATTTTAATAGCCTGTAAGTCCCTGCGTTGTTTCTGTTCTTGTGTGTTACAAAGTCAAGAGAATTTTTATCAAGATCACAAGCCTAGCAGTGTGGTCACCGGGTCACATCTATTTGGCCGTCACAGATCGAGAATGACCACTCCTGCTGTCCTTGTTAATTATCGTTGACAATGTAAGCAGTCACTTGTCTACCACACACAAGTCATCGTGCTGACCACACGAGCATTTGTTTCCGTTCTGTTGGGTTAACAAGCCTCTTCATGGTACACGAGTTTTTGTGTGCTGTTGGCGTTGAGAGTAAATTCTACATGCGTTTGTACTCAGACCTAACTGTCCATGCTGTAACAAGGGGACCACCAGCAGTTGCAACATTTGGTAGTGAACCTTTCTCTCTCTCTCTCTCTCTCTCCCTCTCTCCCTCTCTCTCTCTCTCGGGGGTAAAACCTTCATATTTGAGCACATACCATGTTTACAAACAGAAGGGAGCCTTGATAAACCTATACACTGTTATACAATGTGCCCCACTAAGACACAGCACAGATGATTGTAAGGTCAAGGCTATTACATAAGCGAGGACATAATAAATAACTGACATGATACATTGACTGCTCATACAAACAGATAAACATATAGAATGATTACTGCTGGTCTCTCCAGTTCCTAGTACACCATATCTTGTGTGACTCTAGAATGGCTGTTCGGGCAAGTGTAATCAGGAAGGTTCGGAACTCTCGCTTGCTAACGGGTGTGAGCGCCTCTAAAAGGGATTTAAAACCCTTTACTGAGACAACACCTCGACTCCCAACCTCAATCGTCATAATCTCTGCTCTGTACCCTCTATTTCGAGCCTCCTCTCTCAATTCTAGATACTTGTCAGTCTTTCTCTGAATGGCTGCTTCAAAGGCGGTCTCAAAACATACTGTCAGCTCTATGAGGGTGACTTCCTTTGGATTCTCGTGCCAAAGGACAATATCTGGTCGGAGGTCAGTTGTAGCAAGCTGGAGTGGGTATTGGTACATCGCTCCTGGGAGATCGGCCATGATGTTTGCTCTCTCTCTCTCTCCCTCTCTCTCTCTCTCTCTCCTTCTCTCCCTCTCTCTCTCTCTCTCTCCCTCTCTCCCTCTCTCTCTCTCCCTCCCTCCCTCCCTCCCTCCCTCCCTCCCTCCCTCCCTCCCTCCCTCCCTCCCTCCCTCCCTCCCTCCCTCCCTCCCTCCCTCCCTCCCTCCCTCCCTCCCTCCCTCCCTCCCTCCCTCCCTTCCCCCCCTATAGCCACCAAAGCGCTACAGGATGCTGGTATAAACTACTCAGAAATCGAGCAGGCAGTTGTTGGTTACGTCTATGGTATGCAGTTGTGTGTGTGTGTGTGTGTGTGTGTGTGTGTGTGTGTGTGTGTGTGTGTGTGTGTGTGTGTGTGTGTGTGTGTGTGTGTGTGTGTGTGTGTGTGTGTGTGTCTCGACCATATTTGGTAGCCACCATCCTCACCCATTTGTTAATTACATGTTTGTTGTTGGCTGTAAACATCTGTTTACATGAATCATAACTAAATGGATGTTGGGGGAAATCGGGTGGGGGCAAACAGGAGTGTTTAGATATGTCACCGTCCTGCATAAATTATTCCATCTCCTATTTCAACCACACACATTTGAAATGCTATACCACTGAAATTTTTGCTTAGCAACCAAATTTGAATATATACATAAAGTGGAATGGGTGGAGGTGATAATGGATGTGGCAGTGGGTTGCTAGGGGCAACATCCAACAAATAAGTTACATTCCTCAGACAGAACGGCATTTGCTCTTTGGGCTCATGCTGCTCCGTCTGGGGAGTAACTATTATGTCTACAAAGTGTATGTGAGTGCTACATTTAATGAAACTTCAATAAATTTGAACTGTGATACAGTCAAAATAAGCAACAGAACAACCTTTGATCTCCTCATGGGACTGCCCAATACACTTATGTACTAGTCTATCAAACATCATCATCATCTCTCACCCTCCAGAAAAGTCTGGAGGGTGAGAGAAGGTCTGGCTTGATAGACTAACTTATACATATTTTTGCTACCTAATGTGAACCTTGACCCATGTACGGTATGTATGTGTGTACACTACTAATAGACTAGACACTACACTCAAGCACCATACATGTGTTGACATTTTCGAGGTAATATTTTGCAAAAGCCGGAAAAAGCTTGCCACACGAAATTTTATAGTTTTTAATTTCCTGAGTGCAGACTAAATCACACAAATTTATAGACCGTGAAATTTCAACATATGCGGTACAGCATCATAGTGATCACCATAGTAACTGGTTTTACTGCCACATTAATGAGACGCACCTTGTCTAGGAGCCTGTTAGTCGATTAAAAACAGAGTCAGTGGCCTTGAATTTTTTTTTTTTTGGCACACACAGACTTTTGGCTCCTCTCCTTTGTAGTGTACACAGAAAGCATAAAAGTGGCAGGCTATTTGTGTAGTTCAATCACATCACTATGGTAACCACGGTTTACAACTTGTCCTCAGACTGCACCCAAGCAGTTGGGTGATTATTGACCATAAATTCCTTGCAGTTCCTAATATGGGAACTACATGTTACTATGTACACTGTGGCATGTTGCATGGGCCAGTTTTTATAGTAAATCACTACAGTTGAAGCAGCTATAGTCTTGTACCCCGCCTGCGCGCCTCCCCGCGAGAAATGGTCTGGTGGACGAAGTCGAATTTCTTGGGCTTATTACCCAAAAGTGGTAACGACCAATGAGATTGCGAGGTCGGTAATTATTATGTAGCACTTCCCTTACAACAGTAAAATTTGTTCATCTCCATTCGACTATCCGTACCTTTTTTGAGTGGGTTGGCCGCAAAATGTTTTGATCGTTGCTAGGTTACATTGTCGCAAAAGTGTGCAAGAAATTCGACTTGGTTCACCAGACCGTTTCTCCTCGTGAGAGGGTGGGGTCTGGGGACGAGACTAAAGCAGCTAATGCTATTCTAATTCTCATTTACATGTTTGCATTTAGTACGGTATCAAATGAACTAAGCTAGACGCAGGAGGCATTGGTACCAAAATCCTTAGCTTAGTATGGCTTTTTGATATATGGTTGAACACGACAATACACACTCAGGAGTCACAGCATCCTATGGACACTGCCAAGGTAGTCTCATTCCCAGACCATTGCAGTGTTCATGCAAAGAATGAGGCCTGGGAACGAGGCTAGACACAAGTATCTGAGATATTGCCAAAGTGGAACTAATGTGTGGCTACTCAAAACAAGCTCGTTCTGAACACATGTGAACAACAAAGCAACTTCTCCCATCTTGGTGTCCTACTTAGGATGGTGGTACTCGAACCCTGAGTGCCCTACTTCTGTTTGAACATCTTGGTGTCCTACTTAGGATGGTGGTACTCGAACCCTGAGTGCCCTACTTCTGTTTGAACATCTTGGTGTCCTACTTAGGATGGTGGTACTCGAACCCTGAGTGCCCTACTTCTGTTTGAACATCTTGGTGTCCTACTTAGGATGGTGGTACTCGAACCCTGAGTACCCTACTTCTGTTTGAACATCTTGGTGTCCTACTTCGGATGATGGTACTCGAACCCTGAGTGCCCTACTTCTGTTTGAACATGTGTTTGCTTGTGAACCATACCAACTCTTTGTGTTCTCTCATTGTGCAAAGGAGCTTTGTCAATACTTACCCTCCCACTGGGCAGACATACATTATGCTCACAAACCAGCCCATTGTGCCAACCTGCAATTTCCCTTTTTGCTTACCTTCTCATCTTAGCATTAGCCTCATTCCCAAACCCCACTCTAAAAATTGGGAAAGGGGCCTGGTCATACTTGTATGTGCTGAGTCAGCATACTATGTGGTAGCCAGGTACTGTTGACGATGGCGTTACAATGAACAGATCTTGCCAAGGAGTGACTAGTGGCTAATCCTTGGAGGCAAGAATAGTGATGTAGCAAGCATAAACATGCTCCAAGTCCGAGGCCCACGAAAAGTCAGCTTGTCTCGTTCTTAAAATATGGTCTGGAATGAAACTACTAATCAAGAATTGAGTGGACGAGCGTGATTTGTCTACCCCTGACTTAGGGAATTTTTGCAAGTGTGACCAGCCCTTTTCCTTTTCCTGATATTTTGGGTAGAGTCAATCCAAATTACACACATAATCATTACACACACACACACATGCACATACACACACACACACATGCATATACACGTGCACACACATATACATGCATGATCAAACACACACACACATGCACGCTCGCATACACACATGATTGAACACCCATGCATGCACACACCTTCCTTCCTTCCTTTGGTTTTGCTGCCGTTTAACGGCCACGCGACCCCCCAACAAGGGGGGGAGAGCAAAGCTAGGTTTCACTTGCTTGGTCAGGTCTACAGTTGTGAACAGATAGCCCTCCGCGGCTTCTAAACCACCGATGGTTTCACTTGCTTGGTCAGGTCTACAGTTGTGGACAGATAGCCCTCCGCGGCTTCTAAACCACCGATTGCATGTTGTACATTGCACTGCTCCCTCCGCGGCTTCTAAACCACACACACACACACACACACACACACACACACACACACACACACACACACACACACACACACACACACACACACACACACACACACACACACACACACACACACACACACACACACACACATACACACACACACACACACACACTCACTCAAAAACAACCACCTCTTCTTTCTTCTTGTACAGGTGACTCCACCTGCGGCCAGAGAGCTCTCTACCAACTAGGACTGTCTGGTGTACCTATTTACAATGTGAGGATTTGCACAGGGTTCCCCCCCTCCCCCACCCTCTTCTCCCCCCCCCCCCCCCCCCAAAAAAATAAATAAATACAAATTATTTTGCCCCAAACGTTAGGTGGCAATGAAGTTACATTTGGTAGTTTGCTAATACCACTGAACAATCTAGCCAGTTACAAGGAGGATCTCTGCTGCCCTGAACTCTAGGGTTCTTGGGGTGTAGTTTAGACTTGAAATTGATATGCTATTAACAAATCTGTATTGCAAAGCTTTGTAAGCTGGGGAGGTGGTACCATATTGTCCCGGGCAAGCGGCCACCCTCCATTTTCGACAGTTTTGTGGTTTTTTGAGATCCTCTGTGTAACTGCCCACCATGCTAAATTCTTGCATAGTGAACCGAAAGTAGGTCAGCTGACCTCATGTACATAGCTGCGATCATTCTGATGCGCCACAGCATTCGCACACACCTGTCCGTAGCCTTGTTCACAGCGTTCCTCAATTGCAATACGAAATTTGCGTACTGCAAACATTGCAGAAGCTCGGCAATGAGGCTATGGGTTGGTCCACTTTCTAGCACGTTACAGCATTCTCTATCGTTGGGCTGGCCTCAACGAAGCACGAGCGAAGCAACGGTGCAGATCAATTTAGTACCCCCTGGCAGCTAATTTCGCATCCGGGGTGGGCACTTGCACGGGTATAGTTGAACCATTCGAGCACCTCCTCCATGCGACCGCCCACCCTCAAATTTTGGTGCTTGAGCTGCGAGCGCCCATGAGCACTTGCCCAGGACAATACAGTACAAGATCATGTGCACAAAATATCACATTCCAAATTTGGTCAAAGGAAGCTTGAGAATGAAAATACAATGGTAAACAGAAGCTAATCCCCCAAAAATCACCGAAGCAGAGAGATACATGTAGGCTAGATTTTGTGCTTAATTGGCTCAGGAATGCAATTAAAGATTGTGCTTTGTAAATATGTGCATGTATGTGGTTAGCCCCGTACCCAGGCCGTGTGGGAGGAGAAAGACTAGTATGTGGTATGCCCTACTGTAAAACACAGTGTTTCTGTACTCGGAGAGAGTGCAAAGCGGTCTTTTCAGCACCATACTTTTACTTCTGGTGAGCGGTTCATAAGCTCCTGGTCCTCAGAATGAGTCCATTTCGCAGTCTATTCCATGAGCTCCTGGTCCTCAGAATGAGTCCATTTCGCAGTCTATTCCATGAGCTCCTGGTCCTCAGAATGAGTCCATTTCGCAGTCTATTCCATGAGCTCCTGGTCCTCAGAATGAGTCCATTTCGCAGTCTATTCCATGAGCTCCTGGTCCTCAGAATGAGTCCATTTCGCAGTCTATTCCATGAGCTCCTGGTCCTCAGAATGAGTCCATTTCACAGTCTATTCTATGAGCTCCTGGTCCTCAGAATGAGTCCATTTCGCAGTCCATTCCATGAGCTCCTGGTCCTCAGAATGAGTCCATTTCGCAGTCTATTCCATGTTTTACAGTAGGCCATGTGGTATTGGTGGAGTCAAGTAACAGTTGCAACGAAGAAATGTCATCCAGATCCTGTTTATTGAAAAGTGTAAACCTAGCTGGCAGCATTTGGAGGGATTTACAACAAATGTACACACTAGAGCCACACAACAGTTATGCTCCAAGTGTCCAGCTGAAATCCATTTAGCCACCTGTTACAACATAGCGTGACACTCACAGCTGTTCACTCATGTAAGAACCCTAACACATGCTACAAACTCCAACACATGTGATCACTGAAGCCCATGGTATTGTGGAGGTAGAATGTAAGTTTGTTCGCAAGATAATGAACTACTGCAGCCAAGTTGACAAATTTACTGCAAAGTTTTATGAATGCACCCCATTCTGTGTGTGTTGAAGCCATTAACCATACTTTGCTACGTGCATGTTGAAGTCAGTAGTCATGCCTCACTGGAGTATGCATTGGGTAAGCAGTCATACCTCACTGTGTGTGTTGAACCATTAATTATACCTTGTATCGAAGTCATACCTTTACAGGGGTATGCACCGAGTACGTGTAAGCAGTCATACCTCACTGTGTGTGTTGAAGCTATTAATCATGCTCCGCTCCATGCATGTTGAAGCCAGTAGTCATACCTCACTGGAGTATGCATTGGGTAAGCAGTCATACCTCACTGTGTGTGTTGAACCATTAATTATACCTTGTATCGAAGTCATACCTTTACAGGGGTATGCACCGAGTACGTGTAAGCAGTCATACCTCACTGTGTGTGTTGAAGCTATTAATCATGCTCCGCTCCATGCATGTTGAAGCCAGTAGTCATACCTCACTGGAGTATGCATTGGGTAAGCAGTCATACCTCACTGTGTGTGTTGAACCATTAATTATACCTTGTATCGAAGTCATACCTTTACAGGGGTATGCACCGAGTACGTGTAAGCAGTCATACCTCACTGTGTGTGTTGAAGCTATTAATTATACTCTGCCCCATGCCAGTAGTCATGCCTCACTGAAGTATGTGAAATATGACTGCTGACTTTGACACACAGGTAGTAAGGTATAATTAATGGCTTCAACACACACAGTGAGGTATGACTGCTTACCCAATGCATACTCCTGTGAGGTGTGACTACTGACTTCAAAACACATGTAGTAGTGTATAATTAGTGGCTTCAACACATGTGGTAATTAAGATGTGACTAATGACATGTACTTATCTCAACACACGTGTACTGCTCAACACAGTGTAGTAGGTATCACTGCTTACCTCAAGACACGTGTACTGCTCAACACAAGTGTAGTAAGGTATCGCTGCTCAACACACGTGTAGTAGGTATCACTGCTCAACACACGTGTACTGCTCAACACACGTGTACTGCTCAACACAGTGTAGTAGGTATCACTGCTCAACACACGTGTACTGCTCAACACAGTGTAGTAGGTATCACTGCTCAACAAATGTGTACTGCTCAACACAGTGTAGTAGGTATCACTGCTTACCTCAAGACACGTGTACTGCTCAACACAGTGTAGTAAGGTATCGCTGCTCAACACACATGTAGTAAGGTATCACTGCTCAACACACGTGTACTGCTCAACACAGTGTAGTAGGTATCACTGCTCAACACACGTGTACTGCTCAACACACGTGTAGTAGGTATCACTGCTCAACACACGTGTACTGCTCAACACAGTGTAGTAGGTATCACTGCTCAACACACGTGTACTGCTCAACACACGTGTAGTAAGGTATCACTGCTCAACACACGTGTACTGCTCAACACAGTGTAGTAGGTATCACTGCTCAACACACGTGTACTGCTCAACACACGTGTAGTAGGTATCACTGCTCAACACACGTGTACTGCTCAACACACGTGTAGTAAGGTATGCATATAGCACACACACACACACGCACATTCTAGTAAAATATGCTGACCTCACATATGTAAGGATGTATGAACAATCATTGAACCTGAAAAAAGGCAGGCCTAGAAGTTATGCAAGGTTACCCACTGCACAAGACATGTTCGTAGGCTAGTCCTGACACGCCCTCTTCTAGCTATACAGCTATACAGCCATGCAGCTTCTGTTGGCTCAATCGCTGAAGAGTGCTCCCTTTTGCCCTTCCCCCCTCACATCCTTCCACCCCTCACACACACCCTCTCAGGTGAATAATAATTGTTCCACCGGCTCGACTGCCCTGATCCTAGCTAAGCAGCTGGTGGAGGGGAGGATGGCTGACTGTGTGCTGGCTTTGGGGTTTGAGAAGATGGAGAGAGGGTCGCTCATGGCCAAGGTGAGAAAGAGAGAGAGAGAGGTAGCGAGAGAGTGTGTGGGTGCATGTGTGTGTGTGCATGTGTGTGCATGTTAGTGTGGGTGTGTGTGTGTGTACATGTGTGTTATGTGTTTATTACAAGTGCAATTGAGTTCAATTGTGCAGATATGCTCATGTATGTCTGTCTGTGTGTGTGTGTGTGTGTGCATGACTACATTCTGTGCATGAAATAGCAGTCCCTATCTCCCAGTCACTTCAGCACAGGTATTGGCCGAAACACGTCCTGCGCAGTGGGTAACTTTACATGAACATCTAGGCCTGTTTTTTTGAGAGATGTGGTTCATTGATTGTTCATGTATATGTGCACACGTGTGTTAAACACATGATTGTGTATTATGTATGCAGTTTGATCATGTGTGCTTACTTGTGTATGTGCACACGTGTGTTAAACACATGATTGTGTATTATGTATGCAGTTTGATCATGTGTGCTTACTTGTGTATGTGCACACGTGTGTTAAACACATGATTGTGTATTATGTATGTAGTTTGATCATGTGTGCTTACTTGTGTATGTGCACACGTGTGTTAAACACATGATTGTGTATTATGTATGCAGTTTGATCATGTGTGCTTACTTGTGTATGTGCACACGTGTGTTAAACACATGATTGTGTATTATGTATGCAGTTTGATCATGTGTGCTTACTTGTGTATGTGCACACGTGTGTTAAACACATGATTGTGTATTATGTATGCAGTTTGATCATGTGTGCTTACTTGTGTATGTGCACACGTGTGTTAAACACATGATTGTGTATTATGTATGTAGTTTGATCATGTGTGCTTACTTGTGTATGTGCACACGTGTGTTAAACACATGATTGTGTATTATGTATGCAGTTTGATCATGTGTGCTTACTTGTGTATGTGCACACGTGTGTTAAACACATGATTGTGTATTATGTATGCAGTTTGATCATGTGTGCTTACTTGTGTATGTGCACACGTGTGTTAAACACATGATTGTGTATTATGTATGCAGTTTGATCATGTGTGCTTACTTGTGTATGTGCACACGTGTGTTAAACACATGGTTGTGTATTATGTATGCAGTTTGATCATGTGTGCTTACTTGTGTATGTGCACACGTGTGTTAAACACATGGTTGTGTATTATGTATGCAGTTTGATCATGTGTGCTTACTTGTGTATGTGCACACGTGTGTTAAACACATGATTGTGTATTATGTATGCAGTTTGATCATGTGTGCTTACTTGTGTATGTGCACACGTGTGTTAAACACATGATTGTGTATTATGTATGCAGTTTGATCATGTGTGCTTACTTGTGTATGTGCACACGTGTGTTAAACACATGATTGTGTATTATGTATGCAGTTTGATCATGTGTGCTTACTTGTGTATGTGCACACGTGTGTTAAACACATGATTGTGTATTATGTATGTAGTTTGATCATGTGTGCTTACTTGTGTATGTGCACACGTGTGTTAAACACATGATTGTGTATTATGTATGTAGTTTGATCATGTGTGCTTACTTGTGTATGTGCACACGTGTGTTAAACACATGATTGTGTATTATGTATGTAGTTTGATCATGTGTGCTTACTTGTGTATGTGCACACGTGTGTATGTGCACACGTGTGTTAAACACATGATTGTGTATTATGTATGCAGTTTGATCATGTGTGCTTACTTGTATATGTGCACACGTGTGTTAAACACATGATTGTGTATTATGTATGCAGTTTGATCATGTGTGCTTACTTGTGTATGTGCACACGTGTGTTAAACACATGATTGTGTATTATGTATGCAGTTTGATCATGTGTGCTTACTTGTGTATGTGCACACGTGTGTTAAACACATGATTGTGTATTATGTATGTAGTTTGATCATGTGTGCTTACTTGTGTATGTGTGCGTGTTACTGTGGATGTCACTCTTCTTCGAATAGCGTAAGTACGGCGTAGCGTTATTATGAACGTGAAGTGAATTCAAATTCAGCTCAAATATAGTACTCCTTGTGTGTACATTAATGCTAATGCATTTACACTATTTGAAGAGGAGTATATGAAATAAAATCCACAGTATGTGTGCTTGTGTGTGGTGTGTGTGTGTGTGTGTGTGTGTGTGTGTGTGTGTGTGTGTGTGTGTGTGTGTGTGTGTGTGTGTGTGTGTGTGTGTGTGTAAGGAGATGTGGAGAGGCTAGAGAGAAAACACATTGTGTGTCGTTGAGTGTATTCATACTTGTGTAGTATACAGATCGGACTAACCCCATGGACAAACACGTGGACGTGCTCGCAGAGCGGTATGGCATTGCAGGGTCCCCCATTACCCCTCAGATGTTTGCCAGTGCTGGCAAAGAGCACATGGAGAAATATGGTAAACACACACACACACACAGGTAAACACGCACACATGCACGCACGCACACACGCATACACATACGCACACTCCTGGACCAGCTGCACAGAAAAACTTTGTTTTTACATTTTACTGTAACTGAACTATCCCTTCTACTTCTTCTCTCTCTCTCTCTCTCTCACTCACAGGCACAACCGCTGACCACTTTGCAAAGATAGCTTGGAAAAACCACCGTCATTCTGTGAACAACCCGTGAGCAAGGAACTGCATGTCCACACCATGGAGTACACATTCACATACATTTGGCATGTGGTCTACCTCTCTCTATGACACAAACCTGACTTCCATCCTGTGTGTCTGTAGTCTCATTCCCAGACCACTGCAGTCAGCAGTCTGGGAATGAGGGTAGCCCATGGGCATAAACTTCCTCACCATGTACACACACTCCCACCCATATTCCCACTCCCTACACACACACACACACACACACACACACACACACACACACACACACACACACACACACACACACACACACACGCATGCACACACACACACACACACACACGCATGCACACAGCTACTCACAATTTCAAGATGAATACAGTATTGACCAGATCAAATCCTCCAGAATGGTCCATGCACCGCTCACCAAGCTGCAGTGCTGGTATGTAGCCTTCAGTACCATCCTAATACCCTCCCCCAAGTTACAAGATGTACACAATTATAGTTTAATAGATAATGCATGGTGGCCTGGGATTTATGGTCAATAACCACCCAGCTCCAAGGACGGAGCCCAAGGACACCATAAATCTCAGACTAACATGCATTATATTCTTCAACCTGATTGGTCCTTGTTATTATTAGTAAACATACGAGATAGTTTACACTACAGTAAACAAGGAAGAATCACTTTACAACTTCCTGTGGATATATTATATAAAACAGAATCTACATCTTCCAGACAAGTTCCTGTCAGTGTATACACCCACCTGTTACTATAGAAACAAAGGTGAAGTGGAGAATATATAGTGTTACCACAACACAATAAGTTACAAGATGTACACAAGCTATACTCACTGTCACCAGATATGCACAATATTAGCAGCTCTCGTGCATGTGTGTAAGCTATATGTATGAAAGGCGGTGAAATCCAGTCCCCCCTCAATCTGAAGTGTCTTCCATCAAGATGTACGCAACTATGGATTACACTTGTCTTAAGATAAAATATGGTTATACACAACATCCTGCATGTGTGTAATCCAGCCCCCCCTCAGTATCTTTCACCACCGCTGGGTGCCACGCTACAAGATGGTTGAACCCTCCTAGGCCTAAAGCAGAGGAGGTCGGACATTGCATGGTCCCATACATAAGGGATCGAATTTTGGAGCTGGCCAAAGATAGCTTGCTGGTAGCTGTGTTATAACATACAGAAGCTGATGCCAGCCTGATCCCCGAGCAAAACTCAACAGGATAGCAGAAAACACCAGTTTAGTATGCTTAATTGGCTCAGGAATGTAATTAAGAGCGCATTAAATTACATTCCTGAGCCAATTAAGCATACTGAACTGGTCATATCCTGTAAATTCCGTAGATCTTGGATAAACTCATCTGCATGGAACTGAACAGCATAACATATTTGTTGAGTGCTGTTACAAGTCATGATGAACACATTGTATCTAGCGTTTTATAGGAGTTTTCTTCGGCGGTCACGACATTGATTTCTGTAGTATACGGAGTTTAATAGAGTTAGGATGTGGTTAGGGTTGTTTTTTTTTCTTTCTATGAAACTTTGCAAAGGACACAAGAATAGTGAAAGTTCACCTCACACTCCTAATGTTAATATGAGTAAGCCTCACAGATAACACCGAACAGCCCCAGCCCCACCCTAGCCATAGCTCAGCTTTTGGAACCAACTATACCCGTAGGCGTACAGTATTTTCTGCTATCCTGTTGAGTTTTGCTTGGGGATCAGGCTGGGATCAGCTTCTGTATGTTATGACAAAACTACCAGCAAGCTATCTTTGGCCAGGCTGAGCTCCAAGATTTGATTTTTATGTCCTACCTCCTCTGGGCCTAAAGTAGCCTCCTTCCCTGGCCACTCCCAGCCATGGAGGAGTCTAGTGGCCTGGAAACAAGGCTAGCCCTAAAATGTGGTGCTGACACTTTGGCACCAGCTAGGCTATGTAATACTCAATTATGTAAACCATGTGGAAAAGATTTGTTAAAGTGTAGCTTTGAATATTGTGTACGCAACCGCCATTTTATGGCTTGTAGTTTTCAATCTCAAAAGTACACCTTTGCTGGCTAGCTATAGTGACAGACCCTTGATGACTGTCAATGAGCTAGATTAAACTTCTTATCCTTTTCATTTCAGCGTATGTAGTGTTGTAAAGGTCAGCTGAAAACGTGGTCCAGCAATGTACAATTCTTCAACCAGATTCATAAGGCTTTGCTGTTTCAGAAACAAGGGCAGAGTATGAGGGCAGGTTTAAGGGTCGGGCAGGGGATTGTTCTGAAATGTAGTGCGTGGGAGCCAGTTGTCCTGGTGCACCACCTAGTCACACTAGTCACGTTAGAACACCGTACCATCAACTCATAGTCTCATGAGTATTAAGAGATACCGTCCTAAAGACTTTGGCTCCGTCCCTCTGTCTGGCCACTCAGAAAAACCTGTAAAGCTTATGGTAGTGATTGAGAGAAGGTATACATGTGTATTAGCGTTTGTTTTGTGAGAACTTCTGTGCAAAATGCAGAAGCAACTGGGGGGTCTGCTCCACCAGAAAGTGTTGGAATTTTGAGCTTCCCGGGTCAATTCTGAGGCCCACCCAACTTTATTCAGATTTTAGTTTAGATATTTGCGTGTAGCGGAGAACCTGGGGACATAAATAAATAGACTCTTGGCAGCTAGCTCAAGTCTTTACGTACTGTGTCCCCAATCACTTGTCCTGCTCACAGCCCCACTTCTGATGGGGGTGCAGCTGCGGTGGTGTGCAGTGAAGACTTTGTGAGAAAACACAGGCTACAAGGACAGGCCGTGGAGGTTGTTGCTATGGCAATGGCCACTGATCTGCCCAGCACTTTCAATGAGAAGAACTGCATGAAAATGGTAACCATGTAACTGCTCTCCTGCCCCAAATTTACCTACATACCCTCTCTCTCCCTCTCTCCTTCCCTCCCTCCCTCCCTTCCTTCCTCCCTCCCTCCCTCTCTTCCTCCCTCCTCCCTCCCTTCCTCCAACCTTAATTACTCCCTCTTCCTCCTTCCCCCCCCCCCCCCCTCTCTCTCCCTCCTTTCTACTCCTCCTCTTTCCCTCCTTTCCCCTCCTCCCTTTCTCCTCTCCTTCCCCATGCTCCCTCTCTGACTAGGTTGGCTACGACATGTCCAAGAAGGCGGCCCAGGAGGTGTTCAGCAAGAGTGGGTACACTCCACAGGACGTAGACGTGGTGGAGCTCCATGACTGCTTCTCTGCTAACGAGCTCATCTCATATGAGGCCCTGGGTCTTTGTGAGCCTGGTGAGGGTGGTGTGAGGGAGAGGAGTGGGAGAGAGGGAGGGAGAGTGTGGAGGAGGGGGGAGTATGGGAGGGAGGGAGGAGAGTATGAGGGAAATGGGAGGAGTGTGTGCTGTGGCTCCACCATTGTGTGTGTGCATGTGTGTGTGTGTGTGTGTGTGTGTGCATGTGTGTGTGTGTGTGTGTGTGTGTGTGTGCATGTGTGTGTGTGTGTGTGTGTGCATGCATGCGTGTGTGCATATGTGCATGTGTGCATGTGTGGTAGGAACGAGTGTTCATGAAATATTATGATGATATGAATTCTGGTGTATATGCACGTGTAGGCAAGGCTGGTGAGATGGTTGACCATGGAGACAATACTTATGGAGGCAAGTATGTGGTGAACCCCAGTGGGGGGCTGATATCAAAGGGCCACCCCTTGGGGGCCACAGGCTTGGCCCAGTGTGCAGAGCTGTGTTGGCAGCTGAGGGGAAAAGCAGACAAGAGGCAGGTGCCTGGGGCAAAGGTCGCACTTCAGCATAATATTGGGCTTGGGGGAGCAGTCGTGGTGGGTCTCTACCGGCTAGGGTTCCCAGAGCAGGCCACAAGAAACCAGTGAGTCATCCTCCTGCTTCTCCTCTCCCTTTCTCTTTCTGGCATTCCAACCTCTGGTATACCTCTCCTGCACCCCTTCTCTTTCTTCCCCCCTTTCTTCCTAGCTTCATATACATTTACACCCTTTCTTTCCCCTTCTCCTCCTATATATATAGCTTCACATAACTAGGAATACGCATGCGTATCGTGCCTCGCGCTATTGCCTATACACATACTCACCAACACAAAAACAACACACGCCAGTGCTAATACATATGCGACTGGTAGCTAGCCTCCCTTGCTCTTGCCTCCCTTCTCTTTTCTGTCCTCCCTCCTCTCCTAGCTTTATTTACAGTCATATCCCCTCCATAGTATTGGGGGCATGCATGGACGGCTGGGCACAAATCTAGGGCTAATCCCCCTCCTGTCCCCCATTATGTATGTAACTTTAGCTAAGAGGTGTAGTTAAGCTAATTTAAAGTTACATACATGACTGTGTAAATATTCATATGTAGGTCATATGACCCCAGCTGTAATGTAGCTCCCAATATTCATAGTTTGCAAACGTGATAAGGGTGCTGCACTTAATTACTACACTATAACCCTCAGCTCACTAAATTATTCATACCATAACTGGGTGTGTGCAGTGGGTTTTAATAAGAAACAGCTGAACTAGTAGGTGAGCAGCTGCCGGTAAGTTAACAGTGTCTGGAGGGTACTATGAGGAGTGCAGCTGGCAGCTGTCTTTCATCTCTCTCTCTCTCTCTCTCTCTCTCTTATTCACATGTACACTTGGTCCTGGGGATAGCACTATGCCAGGGGCACCGAAATGTGAGCCTGTGTTTGACCTGATTGCTGAGAGAGTGAAGAAGGTAGGCAAGACATGTAGGCTCCTTCTTTGCAGTTTTGACTTCAAAAAGTCTCCCTCCCTCTTCTTTCCCTTTTCTCCCACTCTCAACCTTCCTTCTTGCTTCCACCTTTCTCCCATCTTCTCACTTTTTCATCTGTTTCTCCTCTCCTTCCTCCTCCCTTCCCTCCTTCCTCACCCTCTCTCTTTCTCCCCCCACCTCGGCCTCCTCCCCTCCCTCAATTAACCAGGATGGTCCCAACTTAGTGAAGAAGGTGAAGGGAAGTTTTCTCTTCAAGGTCACTGCTTCTGATGGCACTGTGCACGAGTGGCTGATTGACCTCAAGAAGGGGAGCGGATCTGTCACCAAGGATCCAGGTGAGGGAAAGCTAAATATTACCTATTGTCTCGTCCCCAGACCCCACCCTCTCACGAGGAGAAACAGTCTGGTGAACCAAGTCGAAATTCATGGGCTAGTGCACACTTTTGCAACAGTGTCACCTATAGCAACATTCAAAACATTTTACGCCAAACCTGCTCAAAAAAGGTACAGATACTCAAGTAGAGATAAAAAAAATTACCACTGTAAGGGAAGTGCTACATAATAAATACCGATCTCGCAATCTCATTGGTCCTTACCCTTTTTGGGGGAATAAGCCCAAGAAATTCGACTTTGTTCACAAGACTGTTTCTCGCCGGGAGGCACGCATCGGCTGGGCACGAGACTAAATATTACCATTTCCCAGGCCCCAACCCAGCTTTCTGTCACTTGCAGTGTGGAGTACTGCAAGCGACTGAAGCTGGACAGGGTCCTGGGAATGAGGCTATTGGTTCCCCTAGTTTGAGCTGTCTTCTCCTCTTCCACATTTCTCCCTTTCTATTTCCAGGGAAGAAAGGTGACTGCATTGTTTCAATAAAGGATGCAGATTTTATGGACTTGGTATCAGGAAAACTTGGACCACAGAAGGTACATTATTTTGTATGCATGCCGGAGATGTGGTTCGTTGATTGTTCATGCATAAATACACACATACATATACGTATGTACATACACAAATACATACATACATACATACATACATACATGCATACACAAATACATACATGCATACTTACATACATACATACATACATACATGTTATAGTTGTACCATGGCTTCTTAATGGGTATGGCGATTGTACCATCCGAGGGTTAATGATGTCCTTCCGAGGGCGAAGCCCAAGGAAGGACATTATTAACCGGAGGGTGGTACAACACCATACCCATTAAGAAGCCATGGTACAGCTGGCTTGTATCATAATTGATCTGATTAGCACAGTTACTTATAGCAACAACGATTGTGAGGCTTCTGCTAATGTGAACGGGCTGGCTGTTGCTTAGCGACTAGTTGTACCATATGAGACAACTAGGATCACAGGTGCCGCCACGGTGTACATGGGATTTGTACCCCGTGGCGGCTTCTTTTAACTTCCCACGCAGTATGATACAAACACACATGCATACACACATACATACATACATACATACATACACACATACATACATACATAAATAAATATGACAAATGGTGTGAACAAGCATCTTGCTAACATACATTGTTACATCAAATTGACCGCCCTGTGGAAAGTTATGTTTAGAAACATTTTAAGCATGACAATTCATTGCAGTCACAGTAGTAACCTAGCCTTGTTCCCAGGCCTTGCATGTTTGTTGCTTGCAGGTGGTAGTAGTAACCCCCATAACAAGCATGCAAGCACGCAAGTACGAGTAAACCAAAATCTATATAAAAAGTTTTCTGGAGTTTCATTTGTATGTTGCTCCTTCTAGCCATGATGGTTCACAAACGTTTGATGCACTGTCTGTTATTTATCCTGTTCCGTCTGCTCTGCTCAATCACTAGGCTTTCTTTGAGGGCAAGTTGAAGGTGGCAGGGAACACGGCTCTTGCTCTCAGGCTGCAAAACGTGATTCCAAGACCCGGCAAAGCCAAACTTTAAAATTGATTCTACATGTAGTGCTTCAGTTTTGCACAGATATATAGCCTTTTATTAAAATTTTGTGTTAATATTTAAAGTGTGTGTTTGTCGAATTTTGTGTCGTCCGATTCTTCTTTGATGCATGCTTCCAGCTTGTTATACTGTATGTAGCTCACTTTGGGTGATCCAGACCCACATCTAGAGTAGGATGGTCTCATTCCTAGACTGCGCATTTGCAAAAGTGGTCTGGGTATGAGGCCAGTAGTGTGGTGCCCCTAGTTTCCACACTCTTCTAGTGCTGCAGGAAAAGAGGGAGGGCTCCCCGGTATATAGCTATACATATATGGGGATTGGTTGTGGGCTCAATCAAGCCTAACATATCACAAGATTTAGAGGGGGACCAAATGTAGAACGAGTCCAGGGCTGAGTTGAGGGTATGTGTGTGCAGGCTTCCTGGCATGCAGAGTCTGGAGACAAGCTTCCTGGCTACTTCTATAGTGGTGCATGGATCCGGAGAGAAGCATGAGACACAATGCACCATGTGTAGCCTTTCTAGATCTGCTCTGGTGTGTGGGTTTGGGAACAAGCAAATAATGGCTCCACCCTCTTGTAGCTTCTGGACTAGTTCTGGTGGTGGACAGTACAGTATTAGAGGCATGCAAGTAGCTCAGCTGGAGGAACGGCCTGGGAACGATGTGATCCCAGCCTCATTCCCAGGTTAACGAGGCTAGCATAATAGTAGTCTCGTTCCAATTCCGGACGTGGGGTTCTTCTACATGCACGTGATAAACGTTGCTATGGCAATAAAGGAGCAGTATTAAAAAACACAAAGGGCCATGCCGGAGCCTTCTGAGACCGACGCGGCGCAGGAAGCCGATAAGGGGAAGGATTCAAAAGAAAGAAGCTCTGAAGAAGTACCAGCGACCAAGACTATCCCAGATGGCATTGTGCCGCTGTTTTTCTCTGGTCCAGGCCAGGAGATCTTCGGCTGTGTGGCAGACAGCGATGTCACAGTGGAGAATCCGCACAAGCTCATCGCCAAAGAAATGATCCTGGAGGACTTCAAGAACCGCGCCGCCGTTTCAGACTTCCACCCAGTCAAGAAGACTGTGCTGGTAAGACGGGGCTGAGTTCCATTTAATGCGCACCAACAGCATAGTAGCTTGCAAACTGTAATCGGACTGTGTGATGATTTGTGCAATACAAGCATCTATGTCGGTATCTTCTCCTTTCTGTGTTTACAGAAATACCCAGGGGAGGAGGTGCTGCTGGTATATGACTATGACTTCAAGTACGGAGAGAACTTCTACCTCTGCATCACAGAGGAGGCCAAGGAGCTGGTGCTCAATGTAAGCCAGTCAATAAAGTAGGTTTAATAGATGTATCATTTGTGCAGCAGAGAAAATCTATGTGATCTACATTATTGTGCTGCGTTCAACAAAAGCCCTCCGAGAACGTAACAATGAACTTCTACTTGATCAAAGTAGCCTCATTTGGCACTGCCTGTTGCAACAATGAGCCCCTGACTGAGTCCCAGGCAAGGATAAATTTTTGCTGCTTCCAATTAGCTGTCTCCAGTTCCCCTTGATTACTTTATTGCGACTTGTGGACAAGTAGTTAAAGCATTTGATTGTGGACCAGGTACAAGTCTCGTATGTTGTCTCCCAGACATAGTATTTTCTATATTTCTTCCTCTGTGAAACTGAAAAGACTTGAAAAATTTTTTTTGCCTTGACAATACGGCTATGCTCATGTACCACACACACAAACACACACACACACCCTGACAGCCCCCTGCTGAGGTGGAGGGTGAAGCAGAGAGAAAGGAGGCAGAGGAGGGAGAAGAGGTGGTACCAAAGACTCCTGAGCCAAAGGAGTGGGTGGGGCAGGGGTCCGACCTCGAGATCCTGGATGGCGGTGTGAAGCCAGGGAGGACACTGGTGAGGAGGGGGCAGTGTGTGTGTGTGTACGGCATGTGGCAAGTTCAACCATAAAGATGATAGCTTCCATATTTCAGAGTTGAGTCATTCGGACTCTCAGGATTGCCATAAAAAATTGGTATCACCATGACAACATCTAAGTCTGAAACCACGCCCCCTGGATTCAAGAGGTACATGCAAATACTGCACACAATTTAATACATTTGTAAAAGGTAGGAGGTATTAAAGGCCTGGGAATGAGGCTACACACGATAGTATCTCCTCAGAATAAACACACCCCCTTCCCTTTCCCAGCTCAAGTATACGGTGTCCCGCAAGCGGCGCCATTTTGGTTCCCCTTGCTCCTTCTCGAAGTACAGTTCGGAGAACAAAGATAGTTACATGGAGATTGTGTCACAGGAAGACGCTAACTTTGAGCTGCACCGAGCAGAGGTGGATACCGCTGTGCAGGTAAGAGACAGAGGGAGGGACGGAGGGAGGGAGGGACGGACGGACAGATGGAAGGAAGGTAGGGAAGGACGGACAGATGAAAGGAAGGGAGGGAGGGATGGAGGGATTGGCAGAGAGGGAAGGATCAAAGGAGTGTGTGGAAGTCTCACAACATAATTTTATTTCTTGTCTAGGCTGTTACGGAGAAGGTGGATGCAGCCAGCCAAACAGACTGGTAAGTCAAGCCAGCACAGGTGTGTTGTCTGTAGGCGGCTCCGTCAAGAGCACAGCTTCATGTTGTACTGATCTCACACTTTAGGCTGAAGCCTCGCCATGCTGCAGTCCAGTATGTTCCCCGGAGCATGAGTGACTCAGAGATACAGTCTGTACTAGAGGGGATGGAGCTACAGGACTTCCTGGCCAAAGTCTGCCAGAGGTACATATGTATGGACAGTTAATCTGGTTGTATCAACGTAGTAATGAGGCTATACTCTATTAATAAACCACATGTCCTACAAAGTCGCTCACTGCACGGGACACATTTTGGCCAATACCACACCTCATCAGCTGTGCTGGGGTGTCCAGGAGATGGCAACTGCTCTGAATATATGTGCAAGCAATTTTGCTTATGGGGAATTGTTTTCTCATCAAGAGTTCATACATGTACATAGCATAATAGTCGAGCCATAGTGTCCCCTTCGGAGTCTCCCTCCTCCCTCCTCCCCTACAGGTTTGAGGTGTCTCTTCAACAGAACGAGATTATGGATGCCTTCATAGACGACTACCGCTCTCTCTCAGACAGTGACGACATCATGGGGAACAAGTCCGACACGAACCTAAAGGTGCAGCTCTCACAACAAGGGTTATTACGTAAACTTAGATTCACTTTACATTGATCTTGCAGCTATTACAATATTGCTTGTTGATAGACAGTGGAACATTTAGTATGTACAATCAATGAACCACATCTCCCTGAAGAAAAGGCCAGCCTAGAAAGTTATAGAAAGTCACTCACTACACAGGACACATTTCAGCCATTACCAGGCTTATTGGTCACTGTGTAGGGAGCTCATCTGCTTAAAACAGCCAACAATTAGAATACAGTAACTCTATAGTGGTCAGAAAATGTCATCCCAAGGGTGACCGTACTAGAAAGGTTCCACTGTATTGCTCATGGCTGATGTTATGAGAGTTTTGTCTTATTCTCTCTCACCATCTGACAGGAATATCAATCGTTCACAGACCTCAAGTTCAGCAAGGACAAAGTGATCACATGGATTGACTGGCATCCCACCATCAAAGGTATCGACTCTTCTTTAGTACACCTGATAACCATGGCTAGATTGTAAGCATATTTACGGCAGTGGCAAGAGGGATGGGTGTCAGAGAAACCAGTTTATGGGACAGAGTGTTGCTTGCATGCTGGCCTGTAGTGGGTAAATTTGTTTTAGAGAACATGCATGCATGCACTCCTTGATGTAAACACATACGCACACTGTCATTCACCCCTTCACACAAGCACATACTCATGCCCTCCATCCACCCCTTCACACATGTACCATCATACCCATTCTCATAACTTAGCATGATGTGGTATTCATGTTCAACATGCATCTACCCACCCACACACACATACCTTCCATCCCAACTCCCTCCCCCTCCCCCCGACATGCACACAGGTACTTTAGCAGTGTCATGTGGCGGAAGCTACTCCTTTGATGAGCGGATAGAGATCTCTTCTCGTCTCCTCCTCTCCCGCTCCCTCATCCTCATCTGGAGCTTCACTGACCCCATACATCCGCAGGTAACCACACTCCACACAACACACACATTACTCTCCACACAGTCTATATGCTTGCACGCACCCTAGGTTACTTTTTTATTTAGTCATTTTATTACTATTGACATCTGTACACTTTAATATGTACATGAGCTTATGAACCACTGCACTTCATTGCACTCATAAGCTCCTCGTGTGTATAGCCTCATACAACCAGGGTGCATGCTACTTCCAGCACACTTCATGCTCTTGGTTCATTTCTTCAGTTAATGTTGGAGGCTCCTGATGATATTCTCTGCTTTGCTTTCAACCCAACCAACCCTAATGTTATAGCTGGAGGTTGTATCAATGGACAGGTGTGTGTGTGTGTGGTGTGTACACGTGTGCATGTGTGTGCACGTGTGCGTGTGTGTGCATGTGCTTGTGAGGGTGATGTATATTATCCCTCCCTCAGATCGTGCTGTGGGACATTGAGTCTCACCAGGACTGTCTACAGATCAACAAAGCCCCAGACCCTACTGACTCCAGAGGGACAGCCGCTAACATGGTAGAGAGACCAGTAAAACATGTACACAATAAGATCGCCTCAATTCCCTGCCACTTGAGCCTGCACTGTCACTGTAGTATGGTAGCCTCGTTCTAGCAACTAGTCTGAGGTAGGTAATATACCCCGGACAATGGATGGCACGCACACATTTCCTAAATGTTTCAGAAACAATCCCCTGCCCAACCCTTATACCTTACCCCTGTTTCTGAAACAGTAAAGCCATATGAATCTGATCGAAGAATTGTATGTTCCCAGGCTCCCACCCAGCTTTCAGTCGCTTGCAGTATGGTACTGCAAACAATGGGCAGTTGGGTGGGGGCCTGGGAACGAGTCTAATAGTGTGGACTACTAACCTCTCCGCCCACCGTTTGTGACAAGGTACCCATACTTTTGAAGGAAACGATAAAGCTTGGGTATAAGACTAGCCAAGAGTTTAAGTGACTAGAAATCAACTGAAAGACTTGCGTTTTCTTCTTGAAGCTTAGAGGTACCGTGTGCTTTCTTCTTGAAGCTACACCACAAGTAGCAGTCCATTCGTGTACAGGATGGGTGGGTGAGTCTTCCTCACAGTCTCGTACACAGATCATTTTGTCTTGGGACAAATCTGTCTGGGAAATCTAGACACTCTTGATAATACATGTAGGAAATTGGTAAACATTAAAAAAATAGAGCTGCTTCAGTCATTTTGTGATGTGTATTTATCAGCACTCATACATGTATGTATTTGCACACACTGACAGGCAATATTTGATACAGACCCCAAGCTTGATCATGCTCCCATTGTGCAGTACAGCGCCACCTCCTCCATTGATGTTGGACACAGCATGGCTGTGTGTAACTTACACTGGATACCAAGCCACATTGAGGTGGGGGAGAGAGTGGAGAAAAAGAGCATGAAGTGGAGGGAGAGCAAGGGAAAGGGGGAGGGAGGGATAAGAAGGGGAGATGGAGAGATGGATAGACACATACATGATAGAAACGTAGAGACAGGCATTTCCTAATTTTATAATGAGGCAATTACCTTGATGGGTTGTGTTGAGCTGTGAGAGCAGTAGGCTCCACAAACAGCACCTCATAAACACATCACTACTTTGCATGTATGTACGCATCATCATATGTGTAACACATTCATTCCTCCTCCTCTCAGGTATGCACCAAGACAGGGCAAGTGCTGGAGAATCCTTCCCACATGTGCAATCAGATTGTCAGCTGTAGCATAGACGGGTAGGTACTGGGGGGGGGGTCAGTGTGTAATACAGTATTGATTATGTGGTCACATGTTCTACATGACTGGTATTCTAGCTTCATAGATCAAATCTCTTCCTTGCATATACATATGCATACACACGCACGCACACACACACACACACACACAGCACTGTCATGTTCTGGGACACACGACCACAGCCCCAGAAGCGTCCCAACCAGGCTAACCAGCAGAAGATGCCAGTAAACCTAGACCTCCCCTTCTCCTACCTCGACCTCACATGGAAACCCTTCATCAAGGTACGTAAGCTCTCCTCACATGTAGTACACACGAGAAATCAACCTGTGCTCAAAGCTTTGAGCTAACCCATGGCATTAACATTCATTGCTTTAAGTTCCAGGGACATTGGCTATAGTAGGCTGAAAGTGGCACTTATAGGAATATTTTTGCTCTATCTCAGCTACTCCTATCTTCTCGCCTGCACATGTATAATACATACATATATGCATACACACACGTGCACGCACACATACATTCACCTCCATAGATTCCCCTTCCTCGCTCAGATGCCCCTGGTAATTTCTCAGCTACACGAGTCAGCATAAAGGAGAAACAGAAGGAGACGCACAAGAAAGGTGGAAAGCCCAAGCGATGACTGTGTTTGCTTTACATTGTATTTGCCTTTGGTGGTTACGTTACCTGCTGCACTGAACAGACATTCCATGTCATCTTGCTAGATTGTGATGCTGATCTCTATATGCACCTTGCTTCCCCCCTCTAGTCTCAGATGAAGAAGAGGAGAGTGGAGAGCAGAGTAAGGTACCAGAGACCAAAGAAGGAAGGCCTGTTGAGGGAGCATCCACTGTCTACTGTGTTGGCACCGAGGTAGCCACTACCAGGGATGATTACTGTAGACTACTGTAGACTACTGTAGACTACGGTAGACTACTTAAGACTACTGTAGACTAGTGTAGCTTACTGTAGATTACTGTAGACCACTTAGACCACTGTAGATTACTGTAGATTACTGTAGATTACTGTAGACAACTGAAGATTTCTAGAGATTACTGTGGGGAATTACTGTTCACAGGATGGTGAGATTGTGTATGGAGACTGGATACCAAATAAAGACTCTGAGAGTGGGAAAGCAGTTGGTAGGTCAACAAGCATTGTAGAACAAGAATGTAAGATGCAATTTGACATATCAGTGTGTGCCAATTGTTGGTATGTGTATGGAATCAGAACACAGAGCTCACGAGTGACCCTTTCTTGCCCCAGCTTCCCCCCCCAAGCAGCACTTCAGAGGTCACTGTGGCCCTGTGTGTTGTGTGGAGCGCTCTCCGTTCTTCAGGGACATTCTCCTCTCAGTGGGTGGGTGGACCTTTGCACTGTGGAAGGAGGGGGCCCAGGTGAGTGAGAGGGGAAGGAGAGACTTTGAATCACGGATAGCGCTGGTTGCCACACACGGCACACTTCTGTGTCATTTGTAAAGCATTGTGATGCACTTGAGATCTTCTGGCAATTTTATGGACAGACTTGTTTGTTCTCTCTCTCTCTCTCTTACCAGAGTGATGCTTTAATAAAATCCTGCAGCTCCACAGTACCTGTGACTGGAGGGGCGTGGTCCCCAACCAGACCAGGTAGGTGGAGTGAGAGAACTTTAGAGAGATAATATTTGCTAATTGATAACTGATTGAGAGCTGCACTCACCTTACATCAGAGGAATGTAGCTGTTTGGCAACTTGGCTTCAGAGTCTAATACTCACATACGATCCTCAGCAAGACTACACACTGTACTGCATTCTTTTTTGACACTGCAGGAGTGTTTTTTATCACCAAAAGAAATGGAAATATTGACGTCTGGGACCTCATGGATAGGTCAGTCAGTCACTCAGTATTAATATATTTATGACCCATGCCTCTGTGTCAAGCTCTTCATTGGTGGACTTGTCTGTAGGTCACATGAGCCGTCCCTTGCTCAGAATATCTCCTCAATGGCAATCACCTCCATACACCCCTGGCCGGTAACATGTAAGCAAACAACACCTACTTGACTTACAGTGTAGCAACTCTCACTGTTTAGTGTATCAGTTACCATAGCAAAAATGCATGAAAGGTTGAGTCTCATCCCATAGTGGAACAGGTCTGGTGACACAGCCTCAAATCTTTGGACTTGCTCCATAATTCGAAAGTGCAATCAGAGAGCAGCATATCGTACCATTCAAAGTGGAGTTGTGAGAATCATTCGTGACCACAAACTAGTTTTTATTCGTGCCCCTACAACTAACAAGCCTCAGAACTTTTTTGGCATGCCCAATGATTCAAGCTTCAGACCATTTTTCTCTGTACTAGGCACGTGACTGTTTAGCTCTGGTAGAAACTAGACTGTTCATGTTATAAATGGCAATTTGTCTGTCCGTCTTCAGCCAAGCAGCTGATGCTGGCAGTGGGGGACAGTGGTGGGACGCTGCATATCTTGGAAGTTCCGTGGAGCCTCAGTCACCCCTCCACTAGTGAAGTCAGTTATTTCCCTCACCTCCTGCCTTCATACTCAAACACACATGCACACCCACACACATGCATTACATCCACATGCACACATGCATGCTAGCCTCGTTCCCAGGCTCCGTCCAGCTTTCCGTCGCTTGCAGTACGGAAAAGTGGGAACAAGCGACAGAAAGCTGGCGGGGCCTGGGAACAAGGCTACATACATGCTGCACACACAAACACACACAAAACAAGGCTGTACATATTTAACCTCTGAGTTTAAGTGATTTTAACATCCAACTAATTACCAATCTTAGGCCCATCTATGACATCATGGTAGGAATATACATGGCAGTGTCCATTGTGTATAACTTTGTGTTGCATGCCATTCTGTCTAGGTTACAATTATGGAAGCATTCTTTGATCGTGAAGCAAAGCGGTTGGAATTTACTGCAGAAAGAACAGTCCTGAGAGCCAATGAGAAGAAGGCTCTTGACAGTGCTCAGATCGAGAGAGAAAAGGTAGGACATAAAAGTACCACAGTTTGAGTTTCACCCTAGCTATGATTATCCATTCTTTCAGTGTGCATGTATTTTAAATGCAGCCTTGAATTGAAACTGAATGTTGCAGTTTTGGTTGTTGTTTTTTTTGTGTGTGTGTGTGTGTGTGTGTGTTTTTTTGAGATTAAGCAAATACTGCCAGGAAATTTCTGCCAGGGAAAATCTTGTCAATAGTTATTTAGTGAGAATAACTGTGAACATGCACGGTTTTGCCCATGACAGCTACCAGTTGGAAATAGCACAGGGAGTCAAGCTTCATACCTGGGGAAGGACACCCAATTCTGCCCAATTACTGCCATCAACCACATTCTTCTCAATTAAAGCATTGCCAACAGCCTCAAATACAGACGTAATCAGTTGAAAATCGTTTTACCGGTCAAATTTTACTACCTGACCCTTTCTTTGCTAGCAGGAGGACAACCCTCCTCAAGATACTGAAAACTGGGAAGAACAGGCAAAGAAGGTATAGTAATAGCTACAAAAATACATTCACTCAAGCTACTGTTCATAACCACTATTCTATTCTTGGATTGCAATGACGATATGGACAAAAGTTTATATTGATGGCTAAAATGACTAAAGTGTCCTGTGATGTCTTTGACATGATTTAATGGTGAGTAATAATTACTACAGGACTATGAGGAGTACCTGGCTTTGGAGAAAGCTCTGCTGATACAGCTAGGCTTGATAGAGTCTGAAACCAAAGAGGAATAACACTGCTATAGGCAATGTACAATGTCGCCTTCGTATATCACTTATACCAAGAGCGCATAAGAACGGGCGGCTAGAGTAAGAGTGTGTAACTCTCTAAAATTTGAAACCGGTTGGAATTTACCACCAGTGCTAAAAATAGTAACACGTACTGCGCAGCTGCGTGTAGACAGGCGATTGTTGCTAAGCACGTGACCAGTGTTCTATTTTTAGTACAGTTCAATAATTTCGACCAGGCTATGGGCTTCTATTGGAGTTACACGCTCTTACTCTAGCGCCCATTCTTATGCGCTCTTGCTTTTACTTAATAATGTCTTTGTAAAGTGGTATCTGTTGGTTATTCTTGTGAATCAAACAAAAACATTTTCTATTTGCATTATCAAAAGACTATACATATTTTTTGAACAATTAAAAAAAAAAATGTAAAGCATTATTTTTATAGTCTAAAAACTCAAAAAAAAGGTTCCAAGGCTATATATATAACAACAATTCTTACTATTCACAGTTACTACAAAACTACAATCTAAAAAAACTTGTTTCTACTCATTTACAAGTGTTTTCATCATGTCTAAGATGGTTTCAGCATTCTCTTTTGCTTGTTGTGCATCTTCTGGTGAGTAGTGGTCAGATGGAATCATTGTACTGCCTGGGTATCGGTTTGGAAATCGAGTATCCAGGTAGTAATCTTCAAGTGGGGTCGTGTATCCAGCAAGACCTTGTGTTGAAGACGGCTCTTTGGCTTGCAGTGCATACGCCAGGGGAGTAAGGTTGTGGGACTTCAAACTCTTCTCTCCCAGCCCACACTTAGCATACATCCCACCTTTCAGGGCCTTCTCTGCAACCTCATGTGCCATAAAACAGACACTAGCTGAGACTTCACAGGAGGTAGATACTTGATTTAGAAGTTTCATAAGAGTGCGAAAGTCAACTTCAGCTTGCTTCACCCACCTTTCTCCTTCTTGTTGGTCAGTTTGTGGCCCAAAGTCTTCATCAAATGGAAACTGTGTATGAGTGGGACCACTGCCACCTCCTCCTCCCCATCCCCCTCCACCTCCTCTAGCCCTATAGTGATTCTCACTTTCTCTGGAACAGGAGTGTTGGTAAGCTGTTCGATCCCATCTTCTGAAGTAGGAACTCCACTCTGAAGTGAAAGTCCCAAATGGCCTTTGTGAAGGTATGCCGTGTGTGGCAGGCTCATCAGGATCTTCAAGGGGTAAGCCTTGTTCCAGACGTTCAATTTGCTTCTTTAGAAACTTAAATACTTCCTCAGCAAGAACAGGTCTGTCTGGATTCTTATCAGGATGCCATTTGAGGTAAAGTCGGCGAATTGCCTTGGTCTTTTCAGTTGAAGGCAGCTTCCAGATCTCTCGCAACTCATTGCAGATTTGCCGCTTTATGCTCTTGAGATCAGTCTCTTCCCTTGCTTCTCTTCTAGTCCGACTGTCATCAGTTTCCCCCTCATATTGCACCAATGCTTTGTTCTCTCCCACATGTTTCCCAGCCTTTTTGCCACGGAGGAATTTGTACAGATCCAGTGCACTGACTTCTTTTCCTTCTTCATCATCTTCACTTACATAGATCTTGTATATCATTTGAATTCCTACCTCTACATCTTGACTGTTAGCACCATCATCTTCCACCACTGGATGGATAATTTGTACAAATATGAAATGATCTTCTCTGTCCTCATAACCAACCCATTCTTGAGGGTGGAAGAGGTTGTTGATATCCTGGTCAAGACGGTGATGCCACGATTCTGGTATGGGCTTTCCAAGCGTTGGAGTAATATCTGTTTCAAACTGGATGTCTTCTCTTTCAAATTTGATTCCTCTGTTGTACAATACAAACTTAACCTGCTGTGGTGTTTGTGCCATTAACAGATTTGTAAACAAATTCGCAAGTATCAAGAAATTGACATAGGGTATATCTGTGTTTTGAGTCTTGATTATATAAGTCAAGTGTTCTGCTAATGACTGGCATGCTAATGACCCCATTAGATCAGGGCCACTCTCGGAAATTTTAGAGTCCAGGTAAAAACACCAGGATGCCTCCTCCTGTTGTAGGTAGAAATCACACTTTACTGACCCTATCAAAGTATTTGGCTCTCTTATCTGCAGTATGATGTCAGTTTGAAGGTTTCGAACAGCAATAATTCTGATACTCTGCAAGAATTGTGTAATGGTGGGTTCAAGACATCTGCAAAGTTGCTCATCGCCAGTGACATGTTTGATAGCTGCTAGTATTGCCTGTGGGAAGTTGTGAAGCCTTAATGTGGTCTGGAGGGATGTGGCAACTGAGAAATTGTCGGCCTCAGTGCAACTTTTTGGCACCACTTGTTTGCAACACTGTGAAAGCCCCTTTGGCCTAATGCTTTCTGGTAGGTAGCCACAAAACTCTTCCTCTAGGTCTTGGACCTCACAGTAGCTTGATGTTGCAAGATGTAGAAGGGATAACCCAGTATCTTTGAGATTTAAAGTGCAATTTCTGTAGTTGCAGCTGTCACAGTAGAGTAGGGATTGTGTGTGAACTAGCATTCCTTTTTCACTAGGGAGGTACAGAGGAATCAGCGCAGCTTCAACATCTGCAGCTGTGCTCTTTCTGGATGTTTTCTGCTCTTTCAACAATGTGAACAGACACTTGATTACTTTTTGAACTACACGTTTGGTGTTCACTTCAAGCTTTAGCTGACCTTGATCAGAGCATTTGAATGCAGTTTCCAGGGCAATTCTCATGTGACACAGTTCAAGACTACTCTTTACTCCAATTTTTCCAAGCACAGGGTGTACAGCAAAGAGCTCATCTGGGATGCAGTGTAAGAAAGGGAAGTACTCTTCAATGTCACCAGTGCTAAGAACAAGTGATGGCTTTACAAGCACAGCACGATATCTGGATGCAAATCTGTGCTGTGATGTGGCATAAACAGGAATGCATGGAAGGTCTTTCAGTGGGCTGAGGTCATCACTGGTTAAGTCTTTGACTGTTGCTAAAAATTCAAAGTGCCGGAGCATGATTTGGATCAAATCCTGTGCACCCTTTGGAGGTCTGCACTCATCTGGATACTTATCAAAGAGCCCAAAGTCTGCCAAATGAGATCTAGAAATGGCAATTATGTTATTTACTACATCAGCAGTTTTGGGCTTTGTAAGTACTTGTAGTTTTTCAAGAAGGTCTGCTTGCCAATACTTGTAAGGAAGGTACACAACACATTTTACAGCCCAAACAATGTTGCCATGTTCAGATAGTGCTGCCCCTTTCAACTCAGTCATGTGGACAACTTCATTGCCCCTCTGGATGGTATTAGATGCAGGGTGCACTGGTTGGATCCAACTCAGCTTCTGGAGACCTTCTGTACATACAAATTGAATTTTTGAAACATCTGAGAGAAACATGGAATCATCATACCATGCATTGTCTGTTGCTTCCTGTGAGAAGAGGTAATTAACCAGAACTGAAGAGGCCTTTTTGAGATGGTCATTTTGCCCGTCAGCTGTTTCTCTGCAGAACAGTTGAAATTCTTGCTTAGTGATAGTCTCTTTTAGTCCAATGGCATGGAAGAACTTCATCCACTTGGGACATTCCTTCTCATTGCTTGTGAAACATTCCGGCAGAAAGTGGAAATGCTTGGAGAAGGTCGTAAAGATGTCCTTCTGATGTGTACAGAACTCACTCACACGCATGAGCTGCTCACCTTCCCTGCCTATGCAAGGGAGAGCCTTCAAAGCATCAATAAACTGTCCTGCTAGACTCTTTTGCTCAGAAGTAATGGACTTGGACCTAGAATCCAGTATGAATTTGTTTGAGTCAAAGAGACTGTCCCTGATGTGTTTTAGATGTTGATATCTCTCTTTTTCACTCAACTTGGAAAATGATTGGAAGATGTATTGGATATACAACTTTTCTTCGGGAATTTTCTCAATCCCCAGAATTTCCAGGTTAGATGGTCCAAGTTTAACCCATGCACCACGTTCATCTAAAAACACAACATTTTTGCCATGTACCCATTTGGAATAGCCACTGATACAAGCATTCCTGGGCCAGATGTACGTTGTTTTTCCATCAATTGAAGTCAGATTGCCCTCTGTTGTAAGAAAAAGAGGAAGAGCTTTTATGTTTCTTTGACACTCATAATGGTACACTTGAAAATTGACATTCTGCAAATAAGTAATCAGAGTAGTAATGTTATCCCTTGTGATTGTTGAGGAGAGGTCACTTTGTTGGTGGAGATGGTACAAGTTGGTCAGAACACGTTTGAAATCACTCAGCTGTGGACAACAATTCTGCACATTTTGATGTTCTACTATATCAGTTGCTAGGAAAGGCATTCCTAGGTAGCGCAGCACTTCATAGACAGCTGAGAAGTCAGGAACAGTTGGCAGTGTGAAATGAGAAGATGGTGGGAGGATGGGAAGCAGCAAGTTTGTTGATGAGAACAGCTGGTTAGTAGTACTGGGTAGAAAGGCCCAGCACTTCAGTATGTCCTCCAAATGTGAACAAAAGGTTTCATCACAGGAAAAACAGACCCACAATTCAGTGAGCATGGATTTGGTTATGTGCTCTTCTTCTGCATTATGCACATATGTAGTTTGCAGTGCATGTGGAAGTGCCTTGGACAGAATTTCTTGAACTGTTGTATAGCTCCCTGAGTCAACTTCAGGGGAGAGGAAGTAGTTACTGCTATACTTCACATCCAGAAGTTCTGGATGTAGAAATCTTTCAAAGCTCTTGGGAAAGAGTTGTGAATATTCTGATGAGATCACTTTATTTCTTCCATCAAAGTTTCTAAGTTGACCATCTGCGGTGAGAAGGAGTGGATAGCCAAATGGAGGCTTGGAAAATATCTTAGTAACTGATGTTGGACATGACAAGAGAAGATACTGGGTGAATATTTTGAAATCTGCAACTGAGTGAAAAGCAGTCACTTCAACAGCACATGGGAATCTGCCATTGGGACTAACCTGCCCACTGAATTGTGTGTAGTAATCATACACAGAGGAGGGAGAAGTTTCTGGAATATCACACTCAACAGTATGGAAGTGGTTCTTGATTCTCAGTGGTGCACAGGCTAATTTCATCCCAATACGTTCCAAGATAGGCTTTAGTGGTGTGTCATCAAAACCGAGCCTTGTTGCCCAGAAGTAAACTTGAGAAGACGGACTTTCTGGATTCTTCAGTGGGTGCCACTTTACTGTATGTTGTGCACCTCGCCCTGAGGGTACTTGCACTGAAGCTGTTGTAGAGGGTGGTAGCTGAGTTGATTCAATGGTTGCAAGAACATTTGCATTGTGGCTAGCTAGCTTTCTGTAGACAGCCTGTGCTAGTTTGAACCACTGTCCTTCAGGAACTGTCTGATCCTGCATGGGCCCTTTAGACCAGTTTGGGAAGACACTGTAGTAGCACTGTGCACTAGTTTTGAGTGTTTTAAGATCTTCGAAGGGTTCTGACTTAATGTAATAGCTACGAGCATGCACCAGAAAATCAGCATAGGAGGATGATATCGCCTTGAGAAGGTTCTCATTCCACCTTGACTTGTCATCGACTTCTCGTGGAACTGTGGATTGCCAGAGGTTTCTGCGAGATGCATTAAGAATGAAGTGAGCATTTACATGCACTGGGAGGTTGCAACTCACTGGGAGAGGAAGAAAGCAGAAAACATTACCAAAGAATGCCCTCAGGTGTTCTGGTGATGAGCTGAGAGGTGCAGCTATGCCGTGTTTAGGTTTGACTTGTGAGATGTAGTTCCATGTTTGTTGCTTGTCTTCCAAGTCACCAATGCCTTGTTGAACGAGCCACTTTTCCTCTGTCTTTTTCTTCTCTCTTTTCTGCAGTGTACCAGGGAAAGTTTCAGTGATAGTCAGAGGGTATCGGACTACACAAGGCTCACTCCCCCTCCTATCTTTGAAAGCAGCAATCTTCTCATGAAGGTGAGCACGACTTCGCTTGCCTGATTCATCAATACATACCTGAAAACGGTGCTCTGAAAATAGTGAGGGTATAGATGAATATGAGACTCCTGGTGATGATAGCATGACCTGCTTGTTGTCTTCAATAATAAAAAAGTGCAGTTCTGTCACATGGTTCAGAAAAAGTAAAGCATGCTTCATTTTTGGAGCCCAATAATTAAGATATCTGTGCATTCTGTCAGCTGTAAGAGTTTCATGTGTATAACTAGTGCTGTGGTCTACAATCTTTGAGGACTGCATGAGTTTGTATGTGTGTCTCAGGGGAAAGCGAAAGAGGGATCCACCCAGTAGCTCTGGTGGGCAATCCTTGAGTCCATCTTGCAGATAGGCTGATTTGAGGTCTGGAAAATCCTCCCAAAAGCCACTTTTCAGGTCATCAAATCTTCTTCCTGGCATTTCTGTCCTAGCCTCAGGGACAAAGCGACAGTGAGGGTCCATGACGCAGAGAGTCTCTCCACCAGTGATGAAGCTTGGACAATCTGTGAGATGGTAGACCACATTGAAGCCAATGCCATATTGGCCAATGGATTCTGCATCTGATCGTTTGCTTCCAAGGCCCAGCTGCTGAATTCCCTCTAAATCTTTCTCAGTGAATGTGCTGTCATTCCAAACAAGCAAGGCAGGACCTTGTAGCTGCTGCCATTCTTCTGAGAGTACACTTTCTTGACCATGAGTTCTTTTGTCAAGAATGACATACATCTTTGTAGCCTTTGCATCATCAGCATTTTGGAGGAGTTCTTTGAGCACAGTTATGTCAAAAGGGTACTCTCTAAGGATGTTCTGAATTCTGCGAGTTAGTTTCTCATGCTGTCCGAATGGAACTCCTCGAAAGTGGAGTTTAACCCGAGAGACATATTTCTCCAGCTTCTTGCTTCGAACTGGTTTCACCTCGAGCTGCAGAGCTAGTTCTCTTGGAATGATGTTGTTTACAAACTTGTAGTGTTCTTCTGGTTTGCACCAAGGGGCATCATTGAAAGCTAAATCTGAAGATATGTGCATCACAAAAGAAGTATCTGGGAGCCAGATAGGCTGAGAACACTCACTGGGTTGGATTTTGTACAGTTGAGACACCAGTTCACACAGCAGTTTTTGGCAAGCATCACTGACAGGATTGTCATTAAAATCTTCTTTCATTTGAGACAGAACTCTCACAATATCCTCTGCAGCAAATTTGTCTTTGATTCCCAGTGATGCAGCCAGGCTCTTTCTAAAGGCTAAGCTGGAAGGAACGGGATAGAGGTAGGGACCATCTAGCTTCCATTCTTTAGCGACATCTTGAATTGCAATAAATTTTTTGCCAGTCCACACACATGGAAGACCTTGTAGTTCTTGTAAACCAAGCGGTAATTGTGGTGCTTGTCCTGTTGGTTTTTCCTGCTGTATCTGCCCATCAAGAAATTCATACGCTTGTCGACAAATGCGATCAGTCCAGTCAACTAGTTTAGAATTGGACTGTTGTGAGTTGAACTCAGAGATCAACAGTTTCATGTGGTTTACAACCTCTTGACAAGATGGAGAATTTCGTACCTGGAGAATTTCTCGAGTTTTTTGGGTAATATAGCCACACCCACCCTCTTCAAGATTTGCTTCATTCACAATTGCTACTTGGGAACCAGCTATGTTGATGTTATTCTCTACAATTTTAAAAGAATATCGGTGCGTGGTTGTTCCCTTTATCATTAGTTGTTCTCCACTGAGAAGTTGATGGCCTTCATCAAACCACGGCAAAGGAAAGTCCTCTGGTTTCTTCATGACCGGAAGAAATTGAACTGCACTTAAAGCTCTGGCTTCCTGTTTGGCTTGCTTGCCTTTTGCATTGGACTCAATGCACTGAAGGATTAGTTTTACTCGTCTGAGTGCTTTTGCTCTGTTGGTAGGATAGAGCTGAGCAATAGTTTCTGCTCGTTCAATTACCATGCTCCAAGGAATGGTTTCACTAATCATTCCAAGTTCCAAAATTGCTGTAACTACCAGATGTCGCTCACTGAACTGTTGAATGGGGAACATACCCTCTGATGAGTCATAGAGATTTGCAAACTCAGCTTTAGGGTAAATAATCTGATCACACTTTTTCAATTGACTTCCATCTGGAGTGCAAGGAACACAAGGGTGTTCAGTGAGACATTCTCCCATGTAGTTTGTTTGTTCTGTTGGATTGTGATCAAGTCCAATAGCATACACTTCAAGCATGCACTGAAGGACTTCATTTCGACTCTGCTGAATGTTGGTAAAGTGGGTTATATTCTTGAAGAATAGCTGGATAAAGTCTTCCTCAGTGATGGTGGAGCTGCTGAGACTGAGGTGGGTGTGGTATTTGCTGGGAAGATCAACAAGAGGCAGTCTCAGATGGGTAACAATGGCAAGCACACAGCTGAGAACATCAGGGTCAGTGGATGACTGGCGTAGAATGCTAGGTTCCAGGAACTTGCTTTCTTGGAGGCTCAACCACTGGTTTGTAGATGCAGAATGGAATAGTCTGCTTGAAGATACTTCTCCATTATAGAGCTTGTGCACTGCATAAGCCCAAGGGTTGTGCTGGGTGAGGTTTCTTTCTAGTGGCCACAGAGAATAGAATACATACTCCTTGAGCATGCCCCGAGAGTGCATCAGTTGGAGTGACACCAAAAGAGAGTGGTATGCTTTAGGAATCAGCTTTTGTATAAGGGACATGTTCCACTGTACTTCAGAATCACTTCTTGATGCTTCATCTGCTGTCCAGATTCCTCTTCGGTTGTTTATCACAGCAAAGTTGCTGCTCACATGCACAGGGAGTCCAGTCTTTTGTGCCAAGGGTAAGAAACAGAATACTTCTCCTTCTACTTGCTTAACATTGTAGCAGACACTAGGGCTAGTGACTTCTAGCAAACAAGCAATGGATGTAGTGGCTCGCTTGGTATTGATAGAGTCAGTATGGGTGGCTACAAGCCAGCAGTCTTCCTGGGATTGTGAAGATTGTACATCCAGGCATCTTAGCTTCTTGACTTCAGCTAATACTCCAGGAATAGGCTGTTCCTCCTCCTTGGTGATCTGTAGCAGGACTGTGGGGGTTACTTTGCCTTGGTTGATTTGGCTGACAGTGATACGCTTGATGTGCTGAAGGAAAAGGAAAAGCTTGGAGCTACATTCTTTGATATTGTGAATCAGTTCATTGACTGTTGCTTCAGTGTACAGAGTACCACTTAGCTCACTGGCAGAGGTGCGGAAGGGGAATCTGAACATGGTCCCACTGTAAGCTTCCTTTGGGTTGAAGCCAAAGAGACCAGTGTATGGGACCAGCTGATTGGATGAAGCAATGAACCTCGAGGCAAACTTGACCTTCTTTCCTGGCCTTGCAGGGTTTTTAATTTCTTTCTTGAGGTAGCTCAAGGTGGGGTCAAAGATACACAGAGTGTCTTGACTGACAAAAGAGGGAACATCGGTAATGTGGTATACAGAACAGAATCCAACTCCAAACTTCCCAATTTTCAGAGCTTTGCTTGCCTTGGTGGCTGCTGCTAGTTTTGTTATGTTAGTAAAGTCATCTTGAGAGAAGGTGGCATTGTTATGTACCACCAGTGCAGGTCCATGGCATTCTTGCATTCCTGGAAAGAAAAGAGATTTGGGATTGACAGAATGTTGGCGAGCATCATAGCAAATATTGACCTCAGTAGCCTCAGCATCATCTGCATTTTGCAGTAATTCTTTTACAATGGTCAGTCCATCTTTATAGTCTTTGAGAATGTTCCTCAGTCGCACAGTGAGGGGCTCATACTGACCAGCATCCTCAAATGTGTCTTCAGATATGTCCAAATACTGACTGAAAGGAGTCACACCAAGATTAAGGGCCATTTTGGGATGAATGCGATGATGTACAAAAGTATATGATTCACCATCATCTGTGGATGCTAAGAATCCTTTGAGGAAGTCATTATCAGTGTAGACAACTTCACTGGGCTCCATTAGCTGTGGCCACAAGGAGTCAGACTCCACTGGGACGTACAGAGTGTCCTTCTCTGATAGAGAAGGTTCTTGCGTCCCATCACTTGTGAGCCAGTTGAGGATGCTCATCACAGTTTGCCATGCCTCACTGTCATCTGATCCTGAACCTTTGTCTTTGATCATTGAAAGGACAGACACGATTTGTGACTGGGTAACTGTGTGTTCCATGCCAAAGGCACTGAAGAGGTCTGAGTATCTGAACAAGTCATCAGGAAGAGTGTAAATGTATGGCTCAAGGTTGTGCCTGAAGCTGCTGTTCTGGTACATTGCAACAACATCAGGGCTAACAAAAATGTTGTGCCTTCTGATCCACATCCATTCTGAAAATGACCTCAGCCCATGTAGTTGTTGTGGGTATTGTTTGTTTGATGCCTGGAGGTACTTGTAGATCAGGTCAACAATGTGAGTCATTGTGTCAGTAGAGATTTTGTGCTTACAGCGAATTACTTCTTTAAAGTGTGCCAAGATATGATGCCCAGGTATTCCAGCAGCAAAGATGTTTGAAATGCTGGAGGGTAGGGTTGAGTCCAGTAGGTACACCTGTGAACCAACTACCAATGATATGGAGTGAAAGTTGTCAGCAGTTGGAATGAGAACTGGACTGCTGAGGGAAATAAAATGGGATGTAAAGCTCCTCCCCTTCCACTCCAAACAGGAAGGGTAGTCTTCAGGAGGTGATGAACAAACCGGAAGCCAGTTGCGGTCGGTTGCCAAGTTCTTCAGAGCTGATGAAAAATGGTACCTTTGGGATCTCCTATGATAGGAGGTAGTGACAATGACTGAAAGTGTAGAGGAGTCACACTTACTCAGATACTCAAGGACAGCTTTAGCACGAGACAGTTTTGTGCTGTCAACTGACTGTGGGTATATATTTGCTGGAGTGCTGATGGCACAAATGATATCCACAATTTCCTGTGGTTTGACAATTGTACGCAAGCCACAGTTTCTCAAGTGGTGAAGGTACCTTTTCTTGTCAAATGGCAAAGTGGGAAAAACTGGCTCACCTTTATACAACTCACACAGTAGCTGAACAGAGGGGTCAAAAAGTTCCTGTGGACACTTTCGGGTTCCTGATGATGTTCTGAGAAATGGGAGACTCTGAAGTGCAGACAGCAGCTGCTGTTGTTTTCTGTATGGAGCCCTGGAGACTAGGATCTGGAACATGTCCAGAATTTCTTGCATGAGGTCATCCAGAAGATTGTCTGGGAAAACTCTTCTCTGAATTAGAGGGAAGAGGTAGTCAAGGATAAAGTCAAGGTTGCTAGGAAAAGCAACGCTGCCACTCAAACACCTGAGAAGTTGTACTTGGTAGTGCTCATGAGAGAACATGAGAAGGTTGGGAGGTAGGTGGGATGCACTGACAACTGTGTTCTCTGGTTCTACAACTGCCTTGTGGAGGAGTGAGGAATTTGCAGCAGATGTAACTGAGTAGAGATTACCATCAGAGTTCTGTGCAGTGGTAAAGATGGCAAGATTTTGAAGAGTGGACAATTGCCATTGATTTAGGGCATAGATTGACCCTGAAGAGAGAAACTCCCGAACGCTGCGTGCTTCCTCTGATGTCATTGACACCATCCGCAGCTGAAAAGTGGAAGTGGAAAGTGCAATTACGTCCAGGATGCCACTTGCATTGAACTGCTTCAGACATGAGGCAAGTTGACGGTGTTCAAGATAAAGAAACTCTGCCACCTTCACATATCTGACTTGTAACTTATCAAGTGCTGCTGTAAGTGATGGAGAGCAGGAAGTAAATTGTGGTATATACACTACTGCTGAGTTTGCATTGAGACGCGTGACACGAAACTCCACACCGTACTGCTGGCTACTCTGGCTGATTGGAAGTATCAAGTTACCAGCAAAAGACTTGAGAGATTTGCTTCGCACCCACTCCCAAAACTTCTGGAACCACTCAGAGGGGAAGCGATGATGTGGCAGAGAAACTATCTGCTGCTGTCTCCACTCTGGAGGCATGGATGTGGGGATGAGTTCTGCAACCTTTTCAACGGTTAACTTCTTCAGCTGTGTGACTTGTTGATCAGCCACCACACTCAGGCTCCTTGAAAGGTCAGGATCATTGGGTAAATCTACCAATATGTTGTCCAAATTTGGAAGCAGATGGCGAGGACACTCTGCAGTGCAAAGGTAACAATAGTTTTGGGAATACCAAGAAAGAACTTGAAATGTAATGAAGGTATGATTTGCAAGTGGAAGGAGGGCTAGACCAGGAAGCTCACTGTACTGCTGGTCAGATAGACAATATCTGAGTATCTCCAACTTTCCTATCTCATCAACATTGTAGTAGCTCTGCGGGTTGCTTTTTAGCTGTGTACGAACAAACCTAGGTGACACTTCTGAAACTGCTTTTCTGGAATGACGTAAGGCATTCCAGATTCTGGGAGGAATGTCGACTAGCTTGATCCCACCTCGGGAAAGGGTGTTACGGACAACAGATGTAACTGTGCTTCCTTTTGGGATGAATGAACCCTCAGCAATTTTGATCCACTCTCCTACTACTTGCAATGCTTCTGTTCGTTCTGTCCAAACCACTGCCTTACTAAAGAGCTGAGTGAACAAAGGAAACAGGAGCCCCTCCCAGGGTGTGGGCTTCACTACATCCACACCAGGCCAGGCTTCATAGAACTGCTGTGGATGAAGGTGCTTCTTAGCTTCCATAAGCAGTTTGGCATAGCATGGGGGGAGGAGCTCACTTACCAGCAGTTTGTTCCAGTCAGCTGCAGTATCATTCTTTCTCTCAACAGTTGGCCATTTCAGAGTTCTACGGTCATCATTTAGACCAAAGGTGCCATTGACATGCACAGGGAGGGGGGAAGAAGCCTCAATAGGCATGGGAAGAAAGCAGAAAATGCGGCCACCAGGAAAGCTTGAGTCATCACTCAGCTCTAGTGCCGCTCCCACCCAAGGGAATACATGCTGCTTTGCAGCAGTATCAAGAACGTTTCGAGTTTGTGACCCTACCTGGTTAGCCACCAGCCAGTGGCTGACTGTTGTGGTATGCTGGAACTGGTCAGTTACTTGCACATGGAAATCTGCCACCAGGTGTATGGACCTAGTAATGCAGTATGGTAGTGACCCTGCCTGCACACTTGCTGTTTTCAGCTCACTCATGAAATGTTCTCGCTTGTGGCAGATGTCATCCCTCTCACGTATCACTACTTGAAAGGACAAGTTTTGTTGCCCAAACTCAGATATCTCATAGACTTCAATTTCTTGAACAGAGCGGAGGAAAAGAAGCAAGAACTTGGCCTCATCTCTGAGAGCAACAAGAAGACCATGCAGCTTCTGGACTGTGTAGCAGTTTTCTGATAGATCAGAAGAAGCTTTACGTAGTGGGAATCGAAAGAGTGTACCATAATAGGTTCCCACCTGACCAGAAAAGCCAGCTACTCCCTCAAACGGTGCTAGACTATCCAACTTGCCTTGACTATGAACGTCCTGAATGAGGTAGGACCGTCCTGACTCTCCACGCCACACCTTCTCTTGAGGCTCCATGTAGGCCAACTTGTCTCCACTGATAATCACTGGAAGGTCTGCATAACGATACGTTTGTTGTGTAGTGCAGTCAAATATTGTATGCATCATCTCTAACTTAGCTACTAAGTATTAGTAGTCAGTCTGAGTGGCCCCACACTACTGTGCAGCCAGAAATGTTTGTGGGATTACAATTTCGGGGATGACCAACAAATGCTTGAATGAAACATTTTTGTGGATTTAAGTTTCATGGTATGTGCATGCGAACAGAAGTAAGTGGTTTAATCTAGTTTATAGTTTACATTACACACATACATGTCTGTTCATGTTTACATACATCTTGACACTTCTGCAGCTAGCTTTGCCAATTATTCAGAGATGGAGTTTCAAGTTAAATACCTAGCAACACACTGCAAAAACGCTTGGGTTACTTCAACCACACTTTTAGGTTGTCTCAGTTGCATCAGTGTGACCAAGGAATGCTACCAAATAGGTTTTCTTGAAAGTTCATTGAGGAGCTTCTTTTTTAGTTACATTAGCTAGTCTTCTTTTTTCAGAAGACCTATTTGGCTACAAGTTCCTGGCATTTCTACCACAACCAAGGAACTCTCCAGGGGCAGATGTATAAGATAAAAAAACAACAACAAACCTCACTAGAAATGCTGATTTATAGGCTTTCTGAAAGGAGATACTAATTTAACAAAAGAGGGAAGCTTCTCAACTACACTATGGTTCAAATTGTAAGCACTCCTTGAACTTTATGTGCCATGCACACAAAAGGAATGCAACTGAGGTGACCAAAATATGGTTGAAGTAACCTAACCTTTTTACAGTGCATCTCCCTTGTGCTCTCATGAGATCTGGTGTAACTCCTTTGAGTCATTTTCTGTCTGGTAGTCAATGCATTTTCTCATTCAGAGTTGTGAAAAAGACATACCAGCTGCCAGGTATACTAAACAGTTGCTCTAGGTCATCAACATTGGGTGTGGCTTACGTAGAATGTGCAAGGCAAATGATTCTATGCTGGAATTTTACCCACAAAATCAACAAAATTAAAGTACCCATCATGAAACGTTCCGGTTATACGGTAGTATAATTATGTTCACTGTCAAAGAATGCAGCGAGTACATGTTGCTATTAGGTACTAGCATTGATTGTAAACCTCCGTAACCGGGATAGGAAACATTTCATTCACACGTTAGGTCATCGTTTCACCGGAAGTTACACTTCCTGTTTGGGCGGTGGTGGAAGTTTACATGCATGAGGATTTTTACAAGTCATCTCAAGCGTCTTCTCAAGTGCAGGCGCTGGCTGGCAGAGCTGGTGAGGCTGATGTCCAATCACAAACAATGATATGCAGAGAGGTGAGCCAGATGAATAAATCAAATGAGCAACGGCCCATATTGGCGGGTAGGCTCTATTTAGAAACTAAGCCAGTAAAAAAAAGTAGCCTGAGTTATATATATAATTAGCCAGTGAAATACATTTTGAAGTGTTGAAAATACTGTCGGAATAGCCCTACTCTACCTTACTTAGGTTTCAAATTTTGCAGGTTGCCTACAGACAGGATGACCATGTTGACTGAAGAACTGCTACACTATAGCCATGTGTTGCCATCTGCTTTGTGTGCCTAGCTTGACAAGCTATTAAAGTAGCCACTCCACAACTGCCCCACATCCAGGAGTTCATCCACTACTTGGAAGATACATACTTGATGGGAAAGTTCCCTTAACAGCAGTGGAATTATGTATGCCAGAATGACTCATTACGGCTCTGAGCTGCCAACAACAATTCTAACTACATGTGTTCTGTTACTACCCAGTGGTTCATCTTACCATAGTACTTTAGCTACACCCACCATCACAAGGAAAAGTCTCTAACTTTGGATGAGGCTGTTTATGCCATTGTCATACCACAATGAATACCTCTCCCTGATGCAGTTGAAAGCTATACTCCAACAATTTATCACATGAACCATATGCCAATGAATGCTCAACACCTGCTTTATGTCATGTGTATGAACATTCAACGAACCACATCTCCCTAAAATGCACATTGAAGCAAATGACATAATCTACTGGTGGTTCGTATATTATGCACATGCATGTTCATTCATGTTTACATACCGTATAGCGGGAAATTTTCGCTGGTGCAAAAATGGCTCCAGACTCTTCAGAAGAAATTTTCGTTGAACGAATGCGTGATGCTCTGACCACACCCCTACCAGTTGATAGCCACACTCCACATGTGAACCGAAGAAACGACACTGAATGACAAAGCAAAGAAGCAAGCTTGTGCAACAACGGCCTAGACTTCCTTTTGTGTGGAGGCCTTCGCAATTATGAAAGTATCAGGACTGCTGCCATGGGCGAGAAACTGGCTTATTGAACAGAAGGATTCAGACTGCTGATCTCAACTTCAACAACTTCTGAGCGCCTCTTACGAGTTAATTCGTTGGCATATTGTATAGTAGCAGGTTGATTCTTCTCTACAGTGACCATTTAGAGGGCAGACAGACTGTAGAGAACCATCTTGTTCACACAGGCTCTAGTTCGTATCGACGTACGCACATAATGGCGTCATCAATTTCCATTTTTTCATGTTTTTTATTTTCGTGGAAGCAGGTCTGTCCACGAAAATCGCGAAATTTGTACCCAACGAAAATTTCCCGCTATACGGTATGTCTTGACACTTGCTAGCTACCAATCTGAGAGATGGACTTTCAAGTCAATTACCGTATTTGCTCTAATTTATGGAATGGCCAAAAATAATTGACCTTTCTGCAATAATTGGAATGTGTTAAAAATCATTTCCCTTCACGTTTGAATAAATTATAGAGCAGTTTTGCACATGTCAAAACCAGTTGAACAGCTACCGAAAAAAGCGAGATGGATCGATTTGTGACAATATCAACGCCTCGGAAAGCACAGAAATCTCTCCTGGCTAACACTGTGGAGACTCTTACTTTAACTAACCATCCTTTGCCGCCGTTGAAGAGACGTTGCCAGCTGTGAACTGTGGCCCTGGTCGACCGAAAAAGGAGCTTCGAACTGATGAGCTGGAAATGTAGTGGTATGCAGGACAGATTCACCGTGGCCGTTGTTATACACAGCATTCATAACATCAATACTACTGTTGGCCGTTTATCTAGAGAAGTCAGCCGCTTACTCTGGCATTTCTGACTCACAGAGGTAAGATTGAATGCAAAGTGAATGGAAGTCGACGGTGCTCTCCCCTCATTCAAGGCAGATTGAAGATGTCCTGCTACATAACACTCCATGAGAAGAAAATAAAAACGGAGAGGAACTTGCCCATTCGGTCGATTAGAAATTTCAAAAATTCATTCGTTCAATGAAGTAGAGTAAATTAAATAATTAAAATTTTGCAATTAGAACGTTTCATAAATTAGAGTGAATACGGTACCTAGCAATCTCTTCCTTGTGCTCCCATGAGATTTTGGTCTAACTTCCTCAAGTCATTTTCTGTCTGGCCGGCCAATGCATTTTTCGTTCACAGTGGCAATGACCCCAAAATGCATACTAGCTGCCAGGTATGCATATAGTAAGCGATTGCTATAGGTCAACATTGGGTGTGGCTTACATAAATTGGCAGGGCAAATGATTCTATGCTAGAATTTATTTTCATGAAAGATCTCCTACCTACGAAATCAACAAAACTAAAGTACCGTATTTTCTTTGAATAGACACCGCCCTCGAATATAGTAGCCGCACAATCAGGAGCTCTGAGTGAAATAATAGCCGCGGCTACTATACATGGCACACGTATGCGAATGATTTCTGACGACATTCATCGGGCTAGTGCTAGGACTGTTCGTGTTGTACGACTCATTTCCACGGCTGACAGCGTCTAACAGTCGTCACTGTATCGCTCGTACGTACCTTATCCAGCCGTTGTTGTCTTGTTGATGTCTGTGGCCTTTCCAAAGAAATAAACACCGCCCTCAAATAGTAGCCATACCAAAACGTGCAGCGAAAAAAATAGTAGGCACATAGATACATACCATAAACTCTGGTTATTAGGCGCACCTTGCTATTAGGCGCATATTATTTATTAGGCGCATGCATCCTTCTTGGTACACGGCATCATTTATTAAGTGCATGTGCATTAAATAGAGTACACAATGAGTAGCGAAAGATTGAGTGAAAACCAGAGAATGCAGCACACTTGATTATCATCCTGAAGTCAAACAGAACAGCAGCGCAGGTTTTTCCCAATTCTGGATAACACAAAGCTCACAAGCCACACCCTTCGCCGCTTACACATGTTACGAGACTAGAATTTCTCTGTACGCATGGAGCCCTGCATATCTCTTCGATACACTGTGGCTGCGAACCACGCTCTCTTTGAGGAAGATGGAGTCTTCTGATCTTACATCGATACTCGCCAGGTGACAATCTACTATACAGTGCTTCGTACCATGACCTGTTGGGCATGGCTCTAATTGCATCCCTTATTTAGCGCATATCCTCTATTAGGTGCATGTTTGCTTACCACTTACACTCATAAGCGCATGCACTTATTAACTCTTTGCCCCCGACGCGCATGCACAGAAATCAATCTCGTAGCCACGAGACAAGATATTGAAAAATGGCGATTTTGTATCATGACGATTCATAGCGTTATATCTTGTAAACTAGCTGAGTTCACAGGTTGATAGTTAGGCTTAGTTTAATCAAAAACTAACCTGTTTTACTCAGGAAGTAGTCATACGAGTTGATAGTGAAGCCAGAACGGATGAAGAGCGGGTACTCGCTATCCATTGGAAATGACGGGAAATCAGTGGCCAAACTTCCAGCGAAGGTACGTTTTCATTGTTGTTGAGATGATTAGCTAGAAACAATTCTGTAGAACCAGTTGTGCGTAGGATACAAGCTGTTCTGTGACAATGCTAGGTTCAACACGGTCGGCAGCCAAACTTCAAACGTGATTTCCGGGGAAAGTCCCTATGGGACACCCCGCCTAATTATGCTTCGATCGACTTCCTGTGGCTTATAATAACTATGTACTAACTCAAAAACGCGCAGCTGTGGCGATAAATAGCCGGAAGCTAACACGGGCACATATGGGCGCTATCAGGTTTAAAGGTTGTCAAAATTCCGGGCGCATACAGGCGCTATCGGGGGTAAAGGGTTAACCAGAGTCTATGGTACTTGTTCTGTTGTCTCTTTGGTGTGCTATAATATTGGCTAAGTTTTGTCACAATAACCAGATTGGCACTATAAAGGTTATGCCACACCAACATGCAGCCAGATTGTACTCAATGTGTATACAGTCTGTGTGGGATACTTTTCAACTACAATTCAATTGGGCTCTTTCACAAGTGTCTGGGTACAAAATTTGTGATAACCATCCCCAATAGCTACTTGTGTTTTATGATTGGGTTGAGACAAAACTGTTGCCTTTCAGTAGGAAAAAGAACATTTGTTGTTGCTAACATTTTTATGGGCAGTTTGATTATAGACATACTGCTTGAAGGATGTCTATTGAGATGATTAGAGGGAAAGCTGAGGTGGGCAGCTGGAAGAATTATCTGTAATGGGGTTTGTTTGACATCAACCAACACCATACAGACGCATCAATCCACTTGCTTGCATGGTTATATCCATGAAGGTAGGAGTTGATATTAGCCTTGTTCCCAGGACCAAAAAGGAGGAGAAAGGGTCTGGTTTCAGCCGTTTGCGCATGCACTTAATCACAGTGGAATTCCACCACCCCCGCATACTATTAATATACTTCTGTACACTCGTGACGCCAATTGACTAAGTGTTACACTGTCCGTTGATTTATCATAGCAGCATATGACATGCAAAGAACTCGCTCAATTGTACTCATCCAGCGGCCGGTTTGAAGCTATAAATGGAAGGTGCAAACTCCCTTGGAGTCGGTTGACAAGAAGAAGAGGCTACCTATTGGTAAAACCATTGCAAGAGGTAACTTGGGCTTCTATTGCACTTCTGTCTGCCCTTTCTACAAGAGATCTTCATTGATAAACAGTGCAAGGCTGTTGGCCAAGGCAGTGAGATAATAGCTACTCAGGCTAGCTAGCTAGGCTGGTTTGATATCATGATGCGGTGAGAAGTGATGTCATGCAATCGATCCTGTGACTTTGAAGGCGTCATTAGTACCTCCCACTGATCAACACATGCTTAAATCACAGATAATTAAGCGTATACGCAAACAGCTGACACCAGGCCCTTTCTCCTCCTCCTCTTTGGGTCTGGGAACGAGGCTAGAGTTGATATATACTCCCAGGGATTCCATCCACTGCATCTTTTTATACTATCCAGTGAGTGTGTGAACATGTACATGTAGCTAGCTGGCATGCAAGACTGGCAAAAGGTCACACGTGAAGTCAGGTGACATAGTATATGGTTACTTAATAGCTACATCCTTGTAACTGCTTATTTTGTTGTACATTATATACCCTATTGTGGACTAAAAGCCGTGTTTCAAATTATTCGCTTACTCTTGTTTAACCCTTTACTCCTGATGCACATGCGCAGAATCAACACGTGGCTACGAGAGAAGCAATAGAAAAAATGGCAATTTTGTATCTTGTAAACTACCTGAGTTAAAGGATTGATAGTTACGCTTAGTTTGGTTGAAAACAAACCTGCTTTACTCAGAAAGTAGTCATACGAGTTTACAGTGAAGTCTGAGTAAGATACAGCTGTGGAAGTGTGGGTACTCGCTATGTATTGGAAAATGACAGGAAATCTGTGGCAAAACATCCTGTGAAGGTACGTTTTCACTGTTGTTTAGATGATTAGCTAGAAAAAATTTGGTAGAACCAGTAGCGTGTGGGATACAAGCTGTTCTATGGAAGTACTAAGTACAACATGATCAAACGGTAAACTGCGAACGCAATTTTCAGGGAAAATCCCTATAGGACAGCCCAGCTAATTATGCTTTATTCGACTTCCTGTGGCACGTAATAACTGTATACTACTTTGCCGCGAGGTATAGAGCACTGATCGCTCGATGGTGGCAATATAGTCATCATTCGTAATTAGCGTGCCCATATTCATGACGAATATCTATAGTCGTCATTCGGGTTTAAAGGGTTAATTAATTAAACAGCTCTGCTGGAGGCCCATTCCAACCAAAGAAGGTAGTGGAGTATTTCTTATTAATTCACCCCATAGCATGCTGAGAGAGACATGTACACACTGCCAGGTGTAATTTTTCTGGCAGAGAATTCGTGGCCATGTAATCACCAGATGCAATGGGGAAGGCCAAGTACACATCTCTATACAGGAGTTTCATAGAAAGGGTGGGGTACATGATCATGCAGAGTACGTAAGTGTAGTACTAGGTGTACGCATGCGCAGAGTAAGCCTCGCACATGCAAGGAGCATATATAGGCGTGGTCAATGACTGAGGAGTAGTGCATGAATGAGGGTGTCAAAGCATGCTTTTTGAGGAGTTTGCAGACATTAACAAGGTATTGCAGCCTTCACCTAACACCAAAATGGCATGGCGTAGTAACTTCACTATCACTGTTTTTGTTCTACTCTGCTTGCCTCTTTGTCTTCACTTCCTTAGTGTTGCAAGGCATTGACTGTGCTCTGCTAGCTGGCCTCTTGGACTCCACTTACTCAAGCTTCTGTTTTTTGGTCCACTCTGTTTAGCTCTCTGACTACTGCCCTTCACTTTGTTGGTGCTGGCATGCACTGCCTGCACTCTGCTGACCCCGGTATGAAACAATGAGACCACAGCCAGTATGAAACAATGAGAATGCTAGTGCCGCTGCAGCGATGGGAATGAACTGCATTCCTAAGCGTGACGGATATTTGTGTGATGAATATTAGTGCGTAATTATGTAAGCCATATCCCACTAACTGAGAACAGACACTGCAAGATTAGTAGCTTGCTAAGGCAATTATAGAATATCGTGAACAGCTTTCTCTTATGGAGTGGGCATAGCCTCACTCTCAGGCCCTGCCTAGCTTTCCATTTCATCACTGACCGAGGTTAGAGTGGGCAATGATTATCGCCACAAACGCTCTCAATATGCTTTATCAATTATAAAATTGCAAGTTGACGCAACATTTGTTGGAAAAAAATGTCTTGTGACACACGTTTAGAGATTGTCAGATTTTGTGCACCTCGAGCCCACACTGAGACACCGCACTTTGTCTTCACAGTTAGGTCTTGATTAGTCTGGACCCCAGACCTCCGAGGTAAATGTCCCAGTTCTCCTCTCTAGAATCACTTCAGTATAACGATTGTAGGCATCATCTACCTCCAGTCATACAGTCAACAAATTTCATAGTGACATCCAGTAATTGGCGACTCTTGATCTGTACCAACAAATGACAGGACGATCCACTACATCTTGTAGAGGCACGTTACCAAGTCTTCATGGGACAAGATCACCCACAAATACCATAAGCTCTCGAAAATACGCCCCCTTCGAGCAAATGCCCTCCCCCCCTCTTCAACCCCCAAGTTCTTACGTAGGTATTTTTTCCGCGTGTAAGCGCCCCGTATCAAGCGCCTTCTGGGCATGCTTTTAGTGAGCTTTTGGCTTAGCTCCATCATCGATTGTGTTCGTTAGCACATACACACAAAATTACTATAGCCTCGTTCATTGGCCACCATCAATGGTTTTGTTGCTCGCACTGGAAACGCGAACTTACGCGGGGTCGTCCCCCTGTCACCACTGACAGTGCAAGTTGCTTCGATGACTCTTGGCTTAGTATCAACACAAGCGCCGCTGATTTCCTGTAGTACACGTTCATCGAAGCTGCCATTCTTCCAGAAAGTCGCGCCAGTCATTGCGATTGTTGAGCGCGTATGTGAGGAACTGTGGGAGGGGCGTTTGCATGAGATGAAATGAATATTTCAGCAAATGGCCCCTCCCCACGTTTGCCTCAAAGTAGTGTGCAAAAAGGGGGGGCGTATTTTGGGAGCTTATGGTAGTAGTCTCACGGGCCAGACCTGCGAGACTATGCAAATCTTCGTGACATAACATCAGAAAAAGCTTGAGAAAAAAGCTTCAGTGATGATGCAAAAAATAAAAAGTATTACCAATCTTGACGCAAATTAGAGTGACGCAAATTTAGAGCACCTACAGCATAGCTGTTTGTGTAGATCTTGCCACAAAGAGCATGCCTGAGTATTGCATGGTTCGGGTGCAGGGAGTAACCACTTGATGAATACCGCTATGATCTAGTTAACAACCACATAATGAGATTCATCTGAACAACTTGGTTTGTGTTTTTATTGCAGGGTAGGCATGAGCCAATTATTCCCCCAAAAATCCCAATTATTCTTTTAAGAATTTCCTCCAAAAATCCCCAATTATTCCCAGATATTTACCAGTAATTCTCAAAATATTCTGTTGGCAGTGTCTCACCACCAGGATGAGACTTGTCATGGGCCACTAGAGACTTAGCTATATCTCTTTCCCGAGCTTCCTTTGCTTCATGCCTCTTAATACTGTCAGCGTGCTTCTTTGTCTTGATATGGCTTTTCAGCACACTAATCTTTGTGCTTAACTCTTCCCTGCAGAAAAGCTTGCCAGCCGAAACAGTGAGCTGCTCGTCAGGGAACTCTCGCACTCGTTGTGAAGGGGTAACAGATTTGGGATCGAAGGTGCCACGCGCAGCTGACCTTCGCTTCCCACGTGGAGGCGGGTTGATAGCTACTTTCCGCTTTCTCGCGATGGTTGCAGGTTGAGGACAGCGTAGCGTCGCAAGAAATGAATGGCCAGGTACCGCTTCGTCGTCTACCGTCGCTGAAGCAGAAGGGCCCACAGCGTTAGAGCCACTCGCTTGACTCGCTTGAGTCGCTTCCATCATTGCCGTACGAACCTCGTTCCCAGACTTAAAAACATGGGGATGATGCCGAAAACTACCGATAATTCTCGGATTATTCCCAGTTCCCGTAGCAGCCTATTATTCTCAAAATTATTCCAGCATTATCGGCGCATGCCTACTGCAGGGTCTACTCAAAGAAACAATACAAAAATGCTTATGGCTATATTATAATACTTGGCCCTGACTAGAAGTGAGTGATACCTAGCCTCGTTCCCAGGCCTCCCCACCATCCAGTTTTTGATCGCTTGCAGTATGCAATAACAGAGGGGGAAGGCCTGGTCCATTTTATCACGTGAATGACGTTCTGTCTAGGTAGACAGAGGGGGGAGAGTCCCTGATTGACATTTTGCGCACGCATTCTTTGTTTTGAATCGGGAGTGGTACGTTTTTCGCTTCGCGAACGTTCGAAACTCCAGCGCTTGGTGCAGAAACTACAAGATAAGGCTTCATTCTTTCGATGGGGGGCCCCTCCCCTCCTCCGTCTACCTAGGTAGCACGTAGACAAGACGTCATTAACGTGATAAAATGGACCAGGCCTTCCCCCTCCGTTTTTGCATACTGCAAGCGATCAAAAACTGGACGGTGGGAAGGCCTGGGAACAAGGCTAAGTGATACCACCCAGAGATAAGTCAATCATCTTAAAACCAACCAAAACCTAGGACGCTGTGTTAGTGACGGCTAGAGATAGGCAATATAGCTACTGTAAAAGCTCTAATTAAGGTGCCATTAAAATAATTACGATCCTCAAAGGTGCCCTGTTTGGAGTGAAAAAAATTGCCTCGGACCCTTGGGGGTGCCTTGTTTAGAGTGGCGCCTTCTATTTAGAGCGGCGCTGAAACTGAAGTGACAAAGATACAGTTGAGAGTATAGTAGCAAACGTGCACTGAAAAATGTTTGGCCGATGTTCTACAGAAGAGTGAATAAATGGATTCCCCATGACTCACACAATTAGAGCATTAGAAAGTATGTGAACCTGTGATGTGGTAAACGGAGTTGAATCCAATTCCAAATTTTCCCACTTTGAAGGGATCCTCCGCCTTGACGCTGCGCTGCAAGTTCTGTATACCCTCCCAGTCCTCGTCTCTGAACTGCGCATCGTTGTAGGCTAACAGTGCGGGTCCTTGGAAGGGAGCCAACGCGGGATCCACGAGCGAAGTCGTTCCGTGCTCCCTGCTGTCGATGAAAAACTTCACCGTCTTTGCCCCAGCATCGTCCGCATTCTGAATAATTTCCTGCGAAAAAAAAAGTTAGCTAATTAGGTCAAGTGCGCGATCAAATTCGGACTCGGGTAGCTATAGGCATACCTTGAAAATCTGGCCGTCAGGGTATCTCTCGAGAATCGCTTTTATCGTCACAGACAGTGGAGGTCGTCGCTGTCCAAAGTGCTGCCCAGTCAAAGACGCACTCCTGCTCATTCTGTCTAACCCAACTGCGTAGGAATAACAACAAAAATTATAGCTACGAAGTAAATAATGAATGCTGTTTCGTACTATACCAGCTAGCCGACTTGTAAATATGAATTATTGCAGTTTTAATTAATAGCTAACTTCACTTTTACCTTCATTCCCTTCATGATCATTGATGTTCAAGAGAGAGTCAAATGCTTACAGTTAGCTACATAGAGAGTTGTTACTAGCTTTCCCAGGCTGTATATCTATTCACAAAAGTCAGAAATAGGTTTCGCTCTGGTCTTTATCTCTCATCAGTGCGATAGAGTGCTCAGAGGGTATGCAGCTACAGCTCAACAGCAACTTTTTCATCTGAACTCAATTTATCCAACTATGAATTTGAGTTCCAGATAAAAATTATGAATACAGGATTAGTCATTGATTAGGTTGTGCCAGGAAGTTATAACACGTCACATAAACACAGTGTTCTAATTCTGCGGTTGAGTGTTAGTGTATAGGCACCGGAAACTGTAGCTATGGTGTACAGAATCAGTACAGCATGAACCATCAATTAACCACATCTCCCTGGATCCAGTCCATCAGTCCAGTCCAATAATCCAGTCCAGTGATTAGATACGACCTGGATCAGTATTTGAACTGAATTTGCTCATATCACTTGACCTCTAGCCAATCAGAATAGTGGACAGGTCACATGTTTGTACCAACAAGTACAATGGCTTATTATACAATGTCAGCTGGAACTAACCATCATGGTTGCCCCATGGCAGAGGAAGTTGCTCAGGCATGCTGTGCACAACATTCAGTACTTCCAAGATACAAACACATGCAGAAAAGTCATTGGTGAAGTTTCTGTTTGTTTTGAAGTGGCTGAAATTGTCTAGAAGTAGTGAGGCCATGGCCAGTTCATGCATAATAAGTTGGGGGTCTAGGACATGTCCCCCTTGCCCCCACCCAGGGATATTTTCGGCCACAGTTCCTTGCTGCATGTGAAAGCCAATTAAATGTAAGGTTATGGTCTTCATCCATGGAATGGCTTGGTAAGCCCTTTGACTCTACTGTCACTAGTCTATTTCCAGGCCTCTCAACACAAAACACACTTTCTAACGGACTACTATATGTGGTACCTGGTACCCTTTTACTCAATCGACTGTCACTTGTGTGATATGCATGAGCGAACTAATGTTAGTTCAATGTTTTGCCATTCAACAATCCAGTCCGTCAATCCAGTCCAGCATCCAGTCCGCAATCCAGTCCATGGATTAGATACGACTGATAAAAAAAGGCAGGCCTAGATGTTTGTAAAGTCACCCACTACACAGGACGCGTTTCGGCCATGCAAGAGATACTACTAACTATTCTAAGTTGCACACCCTGTAAAACTGACACACCTAATCTGGCTAACCACCTCTCTTTTCCCATCAAAACGTTTTTGCACTTAGCTATGTTGTGCAATATGTTTCATCCCACTGTTTCATAGTATCCTCCACAAATCACTAATGATACAAACAGAAGGGCTCAAAGTTCACTTATTTTGAGTGTAAATGCTTAAAATCCAGGATCAACCCCGAAATTTTGTGGTACCTGCGGTGGTTGCCAGGCAGTAAGGAATGACCACCATAAAAGCAGACACTCATATTTCATGACGATCAGGCTCATTATTGAGAAATGCTTTATGAGATTAAGGTGTGCTCATGTGGTAAACAGCTTCAGTACTTAGTAGCTAATGAATACTCAATATGGCGAAAATCCTAATGAATATATGATTGTCTGATCCTAATGACCCATTCTATACTTCTATGGCTACATTTGGGATAGCCACTCTCTTCTCAGAAGCTCTCTGCCAGCTTGCAAAGGCAATTAAGGTTTCAAATTCCAGTGAAAATCAAAGTCGATATGCCAGTGTAGTGCATGTCTTAATCCGTTCTGCTGAACTTGTATAATTGATACCAGCTAGTTAAGAATTAGAGATATCACATGTACTGTGAGCAGACATGTTAATACTGGGATATAGTTAATTCACATGTTGACCTCTGTGACATGTGACCACTAGTAAGCCTAGTGGTGCCACATGACCATTACAAGCACCATTGTTATTTTGTGATAGTATAAACTAGAAGTGTCCAAAAGGTATATATACTCAAAAAGTTGCATGTGCTTGGTTGCATTCCAAGTGTAGCTAGCTATCTCACCAGGTGCATGTATATAGTTACTGTCTTCTTACAAGTTCTAAAGTTCAGTGAAATTGCATGTAATTGGGGGTATTTCTAGTTTGTCTTGGGTGGTGCCACTGGACTTAACCAATAAACCAGCCATACAAGAATAGTATTACCTACTAGCTAGCTATATCCATCACCATTGTTCAAAAGATATGAGCAATGAGCTACAGTAATAAGTTTTGGAGTTTGTCACATTAAATTTACTAACTGGACCTATTTACTTACATTGTGTGGGTTCTAATTTTGCACACAATTTAACAAACTATCTAGGGGTGCCTTGCAATGCTGCTCTCTAGTGGCAGGGGCTGAAATCCACCATGAATCATTGACTTCTTTGACTAAGGTGACAATAAAACCAGACACACTCAGAAGTCAAAGTGCATAGTAAGTTTAACCTGCTGTGACATAGCTAATTTATCTTTGTATGAGTGTGAATTACTCATTAGTATGCATCCTAAATAAGCGTACGAGTTTAATTGACAATTGTCTAAGTCACAGATCAGTGATGGTATTGTCATATTGTGATACAACATAGTATATTGAGCTAACCAGCTCCATTATAATGATTACGCATGTATCTATAGAGCCAAACACTATCAAATGTAGCTAACACTGGAGTTGTATTACTGTAATCATTTTGCACAAAGGATCTAGCAAGGTCGAGTGTGATAAGAATTGGGAGTATATCCTGAAGTAGATCCAGTTGTTGCCATATTGGACTGAGAATGGACAAAGCATTTGAGTTTTTGCAGTCTTTCCATACTGTAGTGTCTGCGTGCCTTATTTGGAATGTAACAATGTGAAACCTCACAAGGCTTAACTAATAGCTATAAGGTGCCTTAAGCTTTACTCTATGTGTACCACATAGCTATCAGCCTAAGAATTAGGTCAGTTTATTTGCAAACCACATACATGTCAGCGGTTTCCAGGTACTACCAAGAAGCCCCTAATTTGTACTACTGGAGAATATAAATGGAAATTGTGATGGTAGTTTGGAGCCACTAATATGCACTCTTGTAGCCCAGTAGTGGCCTGACCTACCCTGTTTTGGCAGTGATCCATGGAGGTCAGATCTTCATGGGAACCTGCTGCTGCAGCACAACAACCTTACACTACTAAGCTGTGGACTACAATATGTAGCAGTAGGCATAATATATCACACTTGAATCATATTTACATTTGTATGCCTGCATGTTCTCAAAGTCACAAATATAATTCATGAATGAGGTATGTATAACGAGTACATTCATCTTTTGGGCGTTTTGTTCAATATCTCTGGCTTGGTCTTGTGTGTTAAACATTGGAAATTGCAGTTGGTGGACAACGCTGGTTGGGGAAAAAGATTTAAGCACATCCTAGAAGTTCCATGGAGCCTCAGTCACCTGGGGTCAGTTCATTCCCTCACCTCCTGCAGGTTTTTTGTAGGAATTAGATGCTCTGAGATTGCTTCTGGTGCTATTTTGGGACAGAAGCAGAGCCGTAGTAGCTACATGGCCTGCACAGTATTGCATCCAGTTTTTGCCTGTCCATATATGGACATTTGCTAAGCCAGCTGACATCGAATTTCCATGAGAGAAGGTACTACGGTTGGCAGAACAGCAGGTGGGATGACAAATGGTGAAACAGTATGCAGAGAATGCTGAAAAATATGTCAGAAGGAAGAGCATCAAGCTTATACGACAAGATGTCTATAGACTATACATTAATATGGATCGTGCGTCTCCACGTGTTTTCAGAAAGATGGTATGGCACCAGACTATTCAGTTGCCTCTTGCTTTCTGGCAGTGATTCATTAGAAGGACAACTGGTGAACTCTTCGGCACATGAAATGGCTTTTTATTTATGTACATATTTATGCGCGTCCTTTCTTCGCAGCGGCGTAACGCGTTAAGTGCACGTTCCGCATTCATCTGCTGTTCCTCCATAAACAAACGTGGTGCATAGCAGCTTGTTTGGACAGTGACGACAGCGAGGCTAGTGGACCACTTACAAATGGCAGGGCACTTAAAATGTATAGCTAGGCAGTGTATAAAAGGCCAAAAGGGGGGTTCGAGCGAACCCCCCTGCCTACGGGCAACACCCAACCCATCTTTGACAACATGAGAACGAATTAGTCATATGTATATCTACATGACATTGTCCATTGTATACAGGACATTGTCCATTGTATGCAGGTCGTTGTCCATTGTATGCAGGACAATGTAAAAGGAGAATGTGATGCCACACTATCCAGGTTACAATCTTGGAGGCAATTTTTGAATGTGAGGCAAAGCTGTTTGAATTTACAGCACAAAGAACACCAAATGACTTGACAGTGCTCAGATTGACAGAGAAAGGTAGGACATGCAAGTATCACAGTTTCAGTTCATCCTAGCTATGATTACCCAGCCTTATAGTGTACATGTAACTTTATGTACAGCCTTAATTCCACCTCTAGTTAACTGCATGTTTTCACTCATCAAATTTTACTACTTTACCATTTCTTTGGTTTAATTAGTGTAGCTACATGTAGTTCAATTACCAATGGCATAGCCAAAATTCAAAAGGTGGTTGGACACACCAGGTCTGTGAGCATGAAGCTAAGAAACACTAGCATGTGGGGGTCTGGATTTAGAGTCTCTCAGGGTGGTTCTGAGGCCACTTTTACCATTAGCTAGCTACCATCTGTCATGCATTTTCCATGGCATTGCCATAGTCGTGTGAAGTCACTCAACCCCACACATGCACACAAAGTAGCTACTAATTAGTTGTGAACAACAATTAAGAGATGCTGTTTGACAGCCACCAGTGGTGAGGAAATGAATTAGCAAAGGAGTCAAACTTTATATCTGGGGAAGGACTTCTTCTCCTTCCATGTGTCTGGGGTACGAGACTAAAATTCTTCCTAAATATTGCCATGAACCACATTCTTTTCAACTGAACCACTGCCAACAGGTTCAAATACAAACTCAATCACAAGTTGCAAACTGTTTTCCCGGATCAAATTTTACTACCTGACCCTTTTCTGCTGGCAGGAGGACAACCCTCCTCAAGATACTGAAAACTGGGAAGAACAGGCAAAGAAGGTATAGTAATAGCTACCATTCACTCTGGTTCAAGGACCCACTATTCATTTGAATTGCTAGAATTGTTCAACTGCCCATTGATGGCTAAAATGGCTTTAAGTGACCTGTGATGTCAATGGTGAGTTCTGTTATGTAATTCGGGACTATATGAGGAGTATCTGACTTTGGATAAAGTTCTGCTGATACAACCAGGCTAGATAGAAGCTGAAACTGAAACCGACACTGCTATAGACAATACACGTCTGTTTCGTATATCACTTGTAGCTAATATTGATACCATATAATACCATACTTGCTCTAATTATCCGAACATTCTAATAGCTCGAATGGCATATTTGTTAATTTTGTTTCCTTCCTAATTCATTGAACATGCTGAATTTTGAATTTTCTTACCCGTTCTATTTTAACCGAACAGCCATGCCATGCGCTGTACACAAGTATTAAAGTATGGCAGGAGCTCGAGAAGACAACTCGGAGTTCAGCTTCACTGCAGCTGTTAGAGGCTTCCACGTTTATCGCAGAGTGTGGTTACCACATCTTGGACAGCGTCTAAGCGCGGAAAGGGAACATGGAAACGCTGAAGATCGTTTTGCGATCGCTGGCGGTGAAGGGCAATGCACGAATGAGTGAGGGGATGTCTTCACTGCAAAGGTCAATATTGACTGCTGTCTCGTCTTCGTTGTCTCCATAATATTCTAATCCGTTCTAATTACACTCAAAGAAGCCACATGCGAGATTGATTTGCTTTCTATTTAATGCCAAACGACCGTATTAATAATTAGTTTTGACCGTTCGGATAATTAGAGTGAGTACGGTAATACAAGAATAGGCACCCCACATAAAAAGGCACCAACACAATATTTTGATGACAAAATAACTACCCATAATTGTAAAGCATTATTTTTGGTCTAAAACTCAAAAAAAAAAGAGGTTCCAATTAAGACTACACAAGTGCTACTATTCACAGTTACTACAAAACTACAATCTAAAGAAACTTATTTCTACTCATTTACAAGTGTTTTCATCATGTCTAAGATGTTTTCAGCATTCTCTTTCGCTTGTTGTGCATCTTCTGGTGAGTAGTGGTCAGACGGAATTGTTGTACTGCCTGGGTATCGGTTTGGAAATCGTGTATCCAAGTAGTAATCTTCAAGTGGGGTCGTGTATCCAGCAAGACCTTGTGTTGAAGACGGCTCTTTGGCTTGCAGTGCATACGCCAGGGGAGTGAGGTTGTGGGACTTCAAACTCTTCTCTCCCAGCCCACACTTAGCATACATCCCACCCTTCAGGGCCTTCTCTGCCACCTCATGTGCCATAAAACATACACTAGCTGAGACATTTTGAGAAGTGGGTGTGCGGTTTAGAAGTATCATAAGAGCACCAAAGTCAACCTCAGCTTGCTTCACCCACCTTTCTCCTTCTTGTTGGTCAGGTTGCGGGCCAAAATCTTCATCAAATGGGAATTGTGCATGAGATGGGCCACTGCTACCTCCCCACCCCCCTCCACCTCCCCCTCTGCCTCCCCCTCCACCTCCCCCTCCTCTAGCCCTATAATGGTGTTCACTCTCCCTCGAACGAGAGTGTTGGTGAGCTGTATAGTTCCATGTTCTGAAGTAGGAACTCCACTGTGAGCCTCTTGAGCCAAATGGTCTTTGTGAAGGTATGCCTTCTGCTGCCGGTTCATCAGGGTCTTCAAGGGGTAAGCCTTGTTCCAGACGTTCAATCTGCTTTAGTAGAAACTTAAACACCTCTTCAGCAAGCTCAGGTCTGTCTGGATTCTTATCAGGATGCCACTTGAGGTAAAGTCGTCGGATTGCCTTGGTCTTTTCACTTTGAGGCAGCTTCCAGATCTCTCGCAACTCATTGCAAAGTTGCCTCTTTATGCTCTTGAGATCAGTCTCTTCCCTTGCTTCTCTTCTAGGCCAGTCATCATCAGTTTCCCCCTGATATGGCACCAATGCTTTACTCCTTCCCTCACGTTTTTCAGCCCTCTTGCCCCGGAGAAATTTGTACAGATCCAGTGCACTGACTTCTATGCCTTCTTCATCATCTTCACTTACATAGATCTTGTATCTCATGCGAATACGAATCCCTACATCTTGACTGTTAGCACCATCATCTTCCATCACTGGATGGATAATTTGTACAAATATGAAATGATCTTCTCTGTCCTCATAACCAACCCATTCTTGAGGGTGGAAGAGGTTGTTGATATCCTGGTCAAGACGATGATGCCACGATTCTGGTATAGGCTTCCCAAGCTTTGGAGTGATGTTTGCATTAAACTCTGCGCTATCAACTGAAAGTTTTTCATCATCAAGTGCATCTTGAATATCTTCTGCTGTCTGAGCACTCAGAAGCCCTGCTAGGAAGTCCTTTAACTTATAAAGAGTGGAGTAAGAAACATTTTTTTTTGTGGCTGAAATCAGGTACTCTGCCAGGTACTTAAATACATGCAAATTTCTTGCACCACTCATTCTCAAATTAACATAAAAGTTGAAAGAGTGTTCGTCTTCTTGCAAATGAAAGTCAACTGTTGCTCGTCCAAGGGTTTGATGTGGTTGCACAGTTGTCAGTGCAATGTCAGTTTGAAGATTACTGACGGTAAAAATTCTGATGTTCTGCAGAAATTTCTGCAAGAATTGCTCAAACTCTCTGCACAGTGTTTCGTCATTTGTGCAATGCTTGAGAACTACCAACACTGCCTTGGGAAACTGAGGTAACTCAAGGGTTGTCTTGAGGCTTTCAGCAAAGCGGGAGTTATTAACAATCACACAATCTTCTCTCAGAGTTTGTTCGCAGCATGTTGACAGCCCCTTGGGTCTGATAACGTTTGGGAGCATCTCACAGAACGTGCGTTCATTGAATTTGGAATTTGTGTTGGGGAGATGCAAGAGAAATAAACCGGCTTCTGCAAGGTGATCCAGCTTGCATCTTTTGTAGATTTTGCTATCACAATAAACAAGTTCTGATGTGCACACTAACTTCCCTTCACTACTAGGAAGATAAAGTGGCTTCAAAGCAGAAACAATGCTCTCCTCGCCCACTTTCCCAGCCCTCCTGACCTGGTCCAACATTGTGTAAAGTGTTTCAATCACTTTCATAACCTTTTCTGCAGTATTGAAATCAAGTTGCAACTGGTCAGAGCATTTAAAAGCATTCTCAAGGGCAATCCTCATGTGCTCCAACTCAAAACTGCTCTTCACTCCAATTTGTTGAAGTAGAGGAAGCACAGGAAACAGTTCATTTGGAATACAGTGAAGGAATGGATAGTACTCCTGAGCATCTCTGTTAGTGAGAACGTGGTTTGGCTTCACAAGGACCACTGGCACACTTCGGTTGGGAGCCATGATACTTTGGTTTGGGGTGGCATAAACAGGAATACATGAAAGGCTGCTCAGCAGTTTAAGATCAGCTGAAGTTGAGTTCAAAAATTCAAAGTGTCTGAGCATTACCTCTACTAATCCTTTTGATTTATCAGGAGGTCTGCAATCTTGAGGGCATCTGTCAAACAGGTCAAAGTTGGCAAAACGAGACTTAGCGATAGTGAGCAGATTTGCAGTCACATCAGCAACACTAGGGAATGCGGTTACCTGCAAATTTGCAAGGAGGGTTTTGTGCCACTCCACAAGTCTGTTACAGGGAAGGTGCACAATTGGTTTGACAGTCCACAGAAGACTGCTGTGTTCATGAAGTGCTGCACCAGCCAATTTTGTCATTGCAATACCTTTTGGTAAAATGTGATTCTCTGAGGGGCAAACAGGCTCAATCCAGCTCAGATCTGGGAGCCTCTCTGTGCACACAAATGAGATCTGTGAAACACTTGAGAGGAAATTGGGATCAGTGTTCCATCCATCTTTTTTAGCTTGTTCAGAGAAGAGATAATTGAGCAAGACCAAGGATGCTTGTCTGGGATCAGGGTGCTTCCCACCAGCTGTTTCTGCACAGAATTGTTGACATTCTTGCTTGGTAATGGACTCCCTCAGTCCAATTGCATGAAAGAATTTCAACCACTTAACACATTCATGTGCATCACTTGTGAAGAGTTTTGAGAGAAAACAGAAGTGCTCAGCAAATGTTGTAAATATTATCTTCTTATGGTTGCAGACTTCATGTGCACATCTGAGGGGTTCACCATCACTCCCCAAGCAACGGAGATTTCTTAGTTCACTAAAGAAACTCTGTGCTACCTGCATCTCATGCCAAGATCCTGATTCCAGGTTGAATTTGTTTCTTTCAAAAAGGCAGTCTCTGATATGTTTCAGATGTTTGTATCTTTCATCTTCATTGAACTGGGAAAACACAGGGAAAATGTAGTTGACATACAGCTGTTCTGCAGAAATTTCTTGAATTCCCAAGTCAGATTGACGTGCAAGCATGGTCCAGTCACCATATCTGTCTAGAAATACAACATTTCTGCCAATGACCCATTTGGAATATGCAATATTGCAGGCATTCGTTGGCCAAATGTACACTGTCTTTCCATCAATAGCAGTAAGATTCCCTTCAATTGTAAGAAAGAGTGGAAGAGCTTTTAAATGTGTTTTACATTCATCTCTACACACTTGGAAATTTATGGTTCGCAAGTAAGTGATCAGAGTGGCAACATTGTCTTTTGTGATCATTGAAGAGATGTCTGTCTCGCGGTGGAGGTGGTACAAGTTGGTCAGTATGTGCTCATAATCACTCAACTGTGGGCAGTAGCTCTGTACAACATCTGCATTTACAACATCAGTTGCTAGGAAAGGCATTCCAAGGTGCTGCAGTAGTTTGCAGAATTTAGAGAAATCTGTCTTCCCGAGAAAAAATGGTACAGAGGTTGGTGGTATGACAGGAAGAAGTGTGTTTCTAGATGAAAACAGCCGGTTGGTGGTACTGGGTAGCAAGGCCCAGCATTTTAGTATATTCTCCAAATGTGAGGAGAATGTCTTGTCATGGGACAGGCAGGCCCACAACTTAGTGAGCATGGGTTTGGTTATGTGCTCTTCTCCTGCATTATGCACACACATAGTTTGCAGTGCATGTGGAAGTGCCTTGGACAGAATTTCTTGAACTGTTACATAGCTTCCTGAGTCCAATTTAGGGGAAAGGAAATAGTTATTGCTGTACTTCAAATCCAGAAGTTCTGGATGTAGAAACTTTTCGAAGCTCTTGGGGAAAAGTTGTGAATATTTTGAAGAAATTGCTTTATTTCTTTTATCAAAGTTTCTAAGTTGACCATCTGCAGTGAGAAGGAGTGGATGGCCAAATGGAGGCTTGGAAAATTCCTTAGTGACTGATGCTGGACAAGGTAATAGAAGGTACTGGGTGAATATTTTGAAATCTGCAATCGAGTGAAAAGCAGTCACTTCAACAGCAGATGGGAATCTGCCATTGGGGCTAACCTGCCCACTGAATTGTGTGTAGTAATCATACACAGAGGAGGGAGAAGTTTCAGGAATATCACACTCAACATCATGGAAGTGATTCTTGATTCTCAGCGGTGCACAGGTTATTTTCATCCCAATACATTCCAAGATAGGCTTTAGTGGTGCATCATCATTGTCATCTCTAGGTGCCCAGAAGTAAACTTGAGAAGATGGACTTTCTGGATTCTTCAGTGGGTGCCACTTTACTGTATGTTGTATATGTTGTGCACCTAGTCCTGAGGGTACTTGCAATGAAGCTGTGGTAGAGGGTGTTGACTGAGTTGATTCAATGGTTGCAAGAACAATTGCATTGTGGCTAGCTAGCTTTCTGTAGACATCTTCTGCTAGTTTGAGCCACTGTCCTTCAGGAATTGGCCAATCCTTCTCAAGTCCCTTAGAACAATTTGGAAAGATGCTATAGTAGCACTGTGTACTACTTTCAAGTTTGTTAAGGTCTTCAAATTGCCCTGGTTTAATGTAATAGTCATGGCAATGTACCAAAAAATCAGCATAGGAGGATGATATTGCCTTGAGAAGGTTCTCATTCCACCTTGACTTGTCATCAACTTCTCCCGGAACTGTGGACTGCCAGAGGTTTCTGCGAGATGCATTAAGAATGAAGTGAGCATTTACATGAACTGGGAGATTGCAGCTCACTGGGAGAGGAAGAAAGCAGAAAACATCACCAAAAAATGTCCTGATATGTTCTGGTGATGAGCTGAGAGGTGCAGCTATGCCATGTTTAGGTTTGACCTGTGAGATGTAGTTCCATGTTTGTTGCTTGTCTTCTAGGTCACCAATGCCTTGTTGAATGAGCCACTTTTCTGTCTTTTGCTTCTCCCTTTTCAGCAGTGTATCAGGGACAGTTTCAGTGATAGTCAGAGGGTATCGGACCACACAAGGCTCACTCCCCCTCTCATCCTTGAAAGCAGTAATCATCTCATGAAGGTGAGCACGACTTTGCTGGGTAGATTCACTAAGACAAACCTGAAAACAGTGCTCTGAAACTAGTGAGGGTACAGATGCATATGAGACTCCTGGTGATGATAGCACGACCTGCTTGTGGTCCTCAATAACAAAAAAGCAAAGTTCCATCACATTGTTCAAAAAAAGTAAAGCCTGCTTCATTTTTGGAGCCCAGTCACTAAGATATTTATGCATTCTGTCAGCTGTAAGGGGTTCATTTGTTTGACCAGTACTGTGGTCTACAATCTTTGAGGACCGTGTAAGTTTGTATGTGTGTCTGAGGGGGAAGCGAAAGAGGGATCCACCCAGCAACTCTGGTGGGCAATTTTTGAGTCCATCTTGCAGATAGGCTGATTTGAGGTCAGGAAAATCCTCCCAAAAACCACTTCTGAGGTCATCAAATCTTCTTCCTGGCATTTCTGCACTGGCCTCAGGAACAAAGCGACAGTGAGGATCCATAATGCAGAGAGTCTCTCCACCAGTGATGAAGCTAGGGCAATCTGTGAGGTGGTAGACCACATTGAAACCAATGCCATATTGGCCAATGGATTCTGCATCTGACCGTTTACTCCCTAGGCCCAGCTGCTGAATCCCCTCTAAATTTTTCTCAGAGAATGTGCTATCATTCCAAACAAGTAAGGCAGGACCTTGTAGTTGCTGCCATTCTTCTGAGAGTACACTTCTTTTCCCATGAGTTCTTTTGTCAAGAATAACATACATCTTTGTAGCCTTTGCATCATCAGCATTCTGGAGGAGTTCTTTGAGCACAGTGATGTCAAAAGGATACTCTCTAAGGATGTTCTGAATTCTGCGAGTTAGTTCTTCATGCTGGCCAAACGGAGCTCCTCGAAAGTGAAGCTTAGCCGGCGAGACATATTTCTCCAGCTTCTTGCTTCGAACTGGTTTCACCTTGAGGTGCAGAGCTAGCCCCCTTGGAATGATATCATTCACAAATTTGTAGTGTTCTTCTGGTTTGCACCAAGGGGCATCATTGAAGGCTAAATCTGAAGATATGTGCATCACAAAAGAAGTATCTGGGAGCCAGATAGGCTGAGAACACTCACTGGGTTTGATTTTGTACAGTTGAGACACCAGTTCACACAGCAGTTTTTGGCAAGCATCACTGACAGGATTGTCATTAAAATCTTCTTTCATTTGAAACAGAACTCTCACAATATCCTCTGCAGTAAATTTATCCTTGATTCCCAGTGATGCAGCCAGGCTCTTTCTAAAGGCTAAGCTGGAAGGGACAGGATAGAGGTAGGGCCCATTTAGCTTCCATTCTTCAGCGACATCTTGAATTGCAATAAATGTTTTGCCAGTCCACACACATGGAACACTTTGCAGTTCTTGCAAACCGAGCGGTAATTGTGGTGCTTGTCCTGCTGGTGTTTCCTGCTGTATCTGCTCATCAAGAAATTCATACGCTTGTCGGCAAATACGATTAGTACACTTAACTAGTTCAGGATTAGGGTGTTGCGAGTTGAAAACAGAGATCAACAGTTTCAGGTGGTTTACAACCTCTTGAAAAGATGGAGAATTCCGCACCTGGAGAATTTCTCGAGTTTTTGGGTTAATACAGCCACACCCACCCTCTTCAACACTTGCTTCATTCACAATTGCTACTTGGGAACCAGCTATGTTGATGTTATTATCTGCACTTTTGACAGAATATTGGTGTGCAGTTGTTCCCTTTATCATTAGTTGTTCTCCACCGAGAAGTTGATGGCCTTCACCAAACCACAGCAAAGGAAAGTCTACTGGTTTCTCCATGACTGGAAGAAATTGAACTGTACTTAAAGCTTTTGCTTCTAGTTTGGCTTGCTTGCTTTTTGCATTGGACTCGATACACTGGAGAATTATTTTCACTCGTTTGAGTGCTTTTGTTTTATTAGTAGAATAAAGCTGAGCAATAGTTTCTGCCCGTTCAATTACCATGCTCCAAGGAATGGTTTCGCTAATCATTCCAAGTTCCAACATTGCTGGGACTACCAGATGTCGCTCACTGAACTGTTGAATAGGGAACATACCCTCTGATGAGTCAAAGAGATTTGCAAACTCAGCTTTAGGGTCAATTACCTGACCACACTTTTTCAATTGACTTCCATCTGGAGTGCAAGGAACACAAGGGTGTTCAGTGAGACATTCTCCCATGTAGTTCGTTTGTTCTGTTGGATTGCGATCAAGTCCAATGGCATACACTTCAAGCATGTACTGAAGGACTTCATTTCGACTCTGCTGAATGTTGGTAAAGTGGGTTATATTCTTGAAGAAAAGCTGTATAAAGTCTTTTTCAGTGATGGTGGAGCTGCTGAGACTGAGGTGAGTGTGGTACTTAGTTGGAAGATCAACAATAGCCAGTCTCAGATGGGAAACAATGGCAAGCACACAGCTGAGAACATCAGGGTCAGTGGATGACTGGCGCAGAATGCCAGGTTCCAGGAACCTGCTTTCTTGGAGGCTCAACCACTGGTTTGTAGATGCAGAATGAAACAATCTGCTTGAAGACACTTCTTCCTCGTATAGCTTGTGCACAGCATAAACCCAGGGATTGTGCTGGGTGAGGTCTCCTTCTAGTGGCCACAGAGAATAGAATGCATACTCCTTGAGCATCCCCTGAGAGTGCATCACTTGAAGTGACATCAAAAGAGAGTGGTATGCTTTGGGAATCACCTTTTGCATGAGGGACATGTTCCACTGTACTTCAGAATCACTTTTTGATGCTTCATCTGCTGTCCAGATTCCTCTTCGGTTGTTGATCACAGCAAAGTTGCTGCTCACATGCACAGGGAGTCCAGTCTTTTGTGCCAAGGGTAAGAAACAGAATACTTCTCCTTCTACTTGCTTAACATCGTAGCAGACACTAGGGCTAGTGACTTCTAGTAAACAAGCAACGGATGCAGTGGCTCGCTTGTTATTGATAGAGTCAGTATGGGTGGCTACAAGCCAGCAGTCTTCCTGGAATTGTGAAGATTGTACATCCAGGCATCTTAGCCTCTTGACTTCAGCTAATGCTCCAGAAATGGGCTGTTTCTCCTCCTTGGTGATCTGTAGCAGGACTGTGGGGGTTACTTCGCCTTGGTTGATTCGACTGACAGTGATACACTTGATGTGCTGGAGGAAAAGGAAAAGCTTGGAGCTACATTCTTTGATATTGTGAATCAGTTCATTGACTGTGGCTTCAATGTACAGAGTGCCACTTAGCTCACTGGCAGAGATGCGGAAGGGGAATCTGAACATTGTTCCACTGTAAGCTTCCTTTGGATCAAAGCCAAAGAGACCAGTGTATGGAACCAGCTGATTGGATGAAGCAATGAACCTCGAGGCAAACTTGACCTTCTTTCCTGGCCTTGCAGGGTTTTTAATTTCTTTCTTGAGGTAGCTCAAGGTGGGATCAAATATACACAGAGTGTCTCGACTAACAAAAGAGGGAACATCAGTAATGTGGTATACAGAACAAAATCCAACTCCAAACTTCCCAATTTTCAAAGCTTTGCTTGCTTTTGTGGCTGCTGCTAGTTTTGTTATGTTAGTAAAGTCATCTTGAGAGAAGGTGGCATTGTTATGTACCACAAGTGCAGGCCCGTGGCATTCTTGCATTCCTGGAAAGAAAAGAGAGTTTGGCTTTACAGTATGTTGGCGAGCATCGTAGCAAATATTGACTTCAGTAGCCTCAGCATCATCTGCATTTTGCAATAGTTCTTTTACAATGGTGAGTCCATCTTTGTAGTCTTTAAGGATGTTCTTCAATCGCACCGTGAGGGGCTCATACTGACCAGCATCCTCGAATGTGTCTTCAGAAATGTCCAAATGCTCACTGAGAGGAGTCACACCTAGGTTATGGGCCATTTTGGGATGAATGCGATGATGTACAAAAGTATATGATTCACCATCATCTGTGGATGCTAAGAATCCTTTGAGGAAGTCATTATCTGTGTAGACAACTTCACTGGGCTCCATTAGCTGTGGCCATGAGGAGTCAGACTCCACTGGGACATACATAGTGTCCTCCTCCAATAGACAAGGTTCTTGTGTTCCATCACTTGTGAGCCAGTTGAGGATGCTCATTACAATTTGCCATGCCTCACTCTCATTGGAACCTGATCCTTTGCCTTTGATCATTGAAAGAACAGACACAATTTGTGACCGGGTAACTGTGTGTTCCATGCCAAAGGCACTGAAGAGGTCTGAATATTTGAACAAGTCATCAGGAAGAATGTAGACGTATGGCTCAAGGTTGTGCCTGAAGCTGCTGTTCTGGTACATTGCAACAACATCAGGGCTAACGAAAATGTTGTGCCTTCTGATCCAGATCCATTCTGAAAATGACCTCAGCCCATGTAGTTGTTGTGGATATTGTTTCTTTGATGCCTGGAGATACTTGTAGATCAGGTCAACAATGTGAGTCATTGTGTCGGTAGAGATTTCTTGCTTACAGCAAATTACTTCTTTAAAGTGTGCCAAGATATGATGCACAGATATTCCAGCAGCAAAGATGTTTGAAACGCTGGAGGGTAGGGTTGAGTCCAGTAGGTACACCTGCGAACCAACTACCAGTGATATGGAGTGAAAGTTGTCAGCGGCTGGAATGAGAACTGGACTGCTGAGGGAAATGAAATGAGATGGAAAGGCCCTCCCTTTCCACTCCAAACAGGAAGGGTAGTCTTCAGGAGGTGATGAGCAAACTGGTAGCCAGTTTCGGTCTGTTGCCAAGTTCTTCAGAGCTGTAGAGAAGGGGTAGCTTTGGGATATCCACTGGTAAGAGGTAGTGACAATCACTGAAAGTGTAGAGGAGTCACAATTACTCAGATACTCAAGGACAGCCTTAGCACGAGACAGTTTTGTGCTGTCAATTGACTGTGGGCATGTATTTGCTGGAGTGCTGATGGCACAAATGATACCCACAATTTCCTGTGGGTTGACAGTTGTGTGCAAGCCACAGTTCTTCAAATGCTGAAGGTACCTTGTGTTGTCGAATGGAGAAGTGGGAAAAACTGGCTCACCTTTGTACAGCTCACACAGTAGCTGAACGGAAGGGTCAAAGAGTTCCCATGGACACTTTCGTGTTCCTGATGGTGTTCTGAGAAATGGGAGACTCTGAAGTGCAGACAACAGCTGCTGTTGTTTTCCATAAGGAACTCTGGAGACTAAAATCTGGAACATATCCAGGATCTCTCGCATGAGGTCATCCAGAAGATGGTCTGGGAAAACTCTTCTCTGAATTAGAGGGAAGAGGTAGTCAAGGATAAAGTCAAGGTTGCTAGGAAAAGCAATGCTGCTACCCAAACACCTGAGAAGTTTTACTTGGTAGTGCTCATGAGAGAACACGAGAAGGTTGGGAGGTACGTGGGATGCACTAACAACTGTGTTCTCTGGTTCTACAACTGCCTTGCGGAGAAGTGAGGAATTCGCAGCAGATGTAACTGAGTAGAGATTACCACCGGAGTTTTGTGCAGTGGTGAATATTGCAAGATTTTGAAGAGTGGACAATTGCCATTGATTTAGGTTAGAGGTTGACTCTGAAGAGAGGAACTCCCGAAGGCTGTATGCTTCCTCCAATGTCATTGACACCCTCTGCAGTTGGGAAGTGGGAGGAGAAAGTGCAATTGCATCCAGGATGCCACTTGCATTGAACTGTTTGAGACATGAGGTGAGTTGACGATGTTCAAGATAGAGAAAATCTGCCACCTTGACATACCTGACTTGTAACTTATCAAGGGCAGCTGTCAGTGATGGAGAGCAGGAAGTATATTGTGGTATATACACTACTGCTGAATTCACATTGAGCCGAGTGACACAAAACTCCACACCGTACTGCTGGCTACTCTGGCTGATTGGAAGTATCAAGTTACCCACAAATGATTTGAGAGATTTACTTCGAACCCACTCCCAATACGTTTGGAACCACTCAGAGGGAAAGCAATGATGTGGCAAAGAAACTATCTGCTGGTGTCTCCACTCTGGAGGCATGGATGTGGGGATGAGTTCTGCTACCTTTTCAACAGTTAACCTCATCAGCTGTGTGACTTGTTTGTCAGCCACCCCACCTAGACTCCTTGATAGGTCAGCATCATTTGGTAAATCAACCAATATGTTGTCCAAATTTGGAAGTAGATGGCGAGGACACTCCGCAGTGCAAAGGTAACAACAGCTTTGGGAATACCGAGAAAGACCTTGAAAAGCAATGAAGGTATGGTTTGCAAGTGGAAGAAGGGCTAGGCCAGGAAGCTCACTGTACTGCTTGTCAGATAGACAGTATCTGAGAATCTCCAACTTTCCTATCTCATCAATGTAGCAGTAGCTCTGGGGGTTGCGCTTGAGCTGTGTACGAACAGATTTAGGTGACACTTCTGAAACTGCTTTTCTAGAATGACGTAAGGCATTCCAGATTCTGGGAGGAATGTTGACAAGCTTGATCCCACCTCGGGAAAGGGCGTTACGGACAACAGACGCAACTTTGCTTCCCTTCGGGATGAATGAACCCTCAGCAATTGTGATCCACTCTCCTACTACTTGCAGTGCTTCTGTTCGTTCTGTCCAAACCACTGCCTGACTAAAGAGCTGAGTGAACAAAGGAAACAGGAGTCCCTTCCAGGGTGTGGGCTTCACTGCATCCACAACAGGCCAAGCTTCATAAAACTGCTGTGGACCAAGGTGCTTCTTGGCTTCCATCAGCAGTTTGGCATAGCATTGGGGGAGGAGCTCACTTACCAGCAGTTTGTTCCAATCAGCTGCAGGATCATTCTGTCTCTCAACAGTTGGCCATTTCAGAGTTCTACGATCATCATTTAGGCCAAAGGTGCCATTTACATGCACAGGGAGGGGGGAAGAAGCCTCAATGGGCATGGGAAGAAAGCAGAAAATGCGCCCACCAGGAGAAATGGGAGAACTTGAGCCATCACTCAGCTCTAGTGCCACTCCCACCCAAGGAAATACATGCTGCTTTGCAGCAGTTTCAAGAACAGTTCGAGTTTGTGACCCTACCTGGTTAGCCACTAGCCAGTGGCTGACCATTGTGGTATGCTGGAACTGGTCAGTTACTTGCACATGAAAATCTGTCACCAGGTCTATGTGCCTAGTGATGCAGTATGGTAGTGACTCTACCTGCGCACTTGCTGTTTTCAGCTCACTCATGAAATGTTCTCGCTTGTGGCAGATGTCATCCTTCTCACGTATCACTACTTGAAAGGACAAGTTTTGTTGCCCGAACTCAGATATCTCGTAGACTTCAATTTCTTGAACAGAGCGGAGGAAAAGAAGCAAGAACTTGGCCTCTTCTTTGAGAGCGACAAGAAGATCATGTAGCTTCTGGACTGTGTAGCAGTTTTTGGATAGATCAGAAGGAGCTTTACGTAGTGGGAATCGAAAGAGTGTACCATGATAGGTTCCAGCTCGAACAGAAAAGCCAGCTACTCCCTCAAACGGTGCTAGACTATCCAACTTGCCTTGACTATGAATGTCCTGAACGAGGTAGGACCGTCCTGACTCTCCATGCCACACCTTCTCCTGAGGCTCCATGCAGGCTAACTTGTCTCCACTGATGATCACTGGAAGGTCTGCATAACAATAAGTTTGTTGTGTAGTATAATCAAATTTTGCATGTATCATCTCTAACTTAGCTATATACTAAGTATTAGTAGTCAGTCTGAGTGAGCCCCACACTACTGTACAGCTGGAACTTTTCCTGGGGTTAAAATTTCATGAATGACCTGTAGCATGTGCATGCAGCGAATAATATAATCCACTGGTACTATATTGTACTCATTTCTGTCTTGACACTTCTGCAGCTAGCTTCACCAAGCATACAGAGATTGAGTTTCAAGTCAATAAGTAACAGTCTTTTCCTTTCGCTCCTGTGAGACTTCATTTTCTGTGTGGGTGGCCAATGCATTATCTCGTTCACAGTGGTGATGACTCCAAAAAGCATATCACCTGCTAGGTATATATAGTTTATATGATGAAACCGAGGGGTCTACGGGATTTAGATACCCGCGGAAACCTATATATAAACACCTGTGTGTAAAGCGCAAAGGTGTTCCAAGCGTTTCATCGTATAAGGTATTTATAGTATAGCCAAATCAAATAATTTCTCTCCTTAGCAACAAAACTGCTTAGCAATGGCTATAGTTCAAATTTTCAGTGAGTGAGCTCTCTTTTAAGCTCTTTGCTGACCGTTTACCTTGCGATATATCAACTTTCTACTTGCTCAGTGACACTCACTAGTGATAGGAAATTAAATTCAGAGCACCTGAGAATAAGACTGAAATGTCCTGCCTGATTACAACTTCAATTTCCTGGTGAGTGTGTTGTGTTGAGTGAGTACTAACGCTTTCTTGAACAGTAACTACCTATGGCTCCCACTAAAATTGTAGGCGAACTCTATGTGAACAGGTCAAGTTTGAGATCACTGCTGTCGAGCCAAGCACTTTCTTCACTGTTGTCTACATCTTCAAACTGCAGCCATTGTCATACAGCTGATAACGAGCTAAATGCCTTGCGTATGCAAATTGTGTGAGAAATTGCTGCTATATTAGTACTGCTTCTTGGTATTAAAATGCAATTTCAGTCGCAGGTGGTATAAATTGAATTTACATATGGTATAGCTTCCTGCAATTGACAAATCAGATTGCAGTATTTCATTTAGCTATAGTATAAAGTAAGTAATTGCTCTAGGTCATCAACATTGGATGTGGCTTACATAGAATGGGCAGGACAAACGATCCTATGCTGGAATTTATTTTAATGAAAGATCTCCTACTTATGAAATTAAAGTACCCATGAAAAGTTCCGGTTATACAATAGTATAATTATGTTCACTGTCAAAGAATGCAGTGAGTATATGTCGCTATTTAGCACTAGTGTGGATGGAAATTTGATGGTTTTTGTCCCAGCTTTCAGCCGGGTATTGCATCCCTCTACCGAGGCTAAGATTTATGCTGTGGTAAGGTCACTATCTCTAATAAAGATAACTAAACCCATTCGGTACCGAGCCTTGGAGGTGTTGTTGGTGCATGCAAGAGAAGGAAGGGATGTCAAACAAAAGAAGCTCTGGGAGAGCAAACTCCATCATGATGTGAGAGTCAGTTCACACAATTTTAATTGTTCTATGTGTTACAGCAAAGTATTGGTAAATATAACAATCATCAGCAGATGGCTATGTACACTCTGACATACATAAATATATGTTCTGTTTGCTCTTTAACTTCCAATTAATGCATTTCGCAATCTCTAAGACACTTTCGTTCTGTTTATTTGCATGACAGAGGCATACCGTATAGTGAGAAATTTTTGCTGGGTGCAAATTTTTTGCGACTTTCGCAGACAGACATGCTTCCGCGAAAAAACGAACTAAGATGGAAATTGATGACGTCATTATGTGTGTACGTCAAGACGAACTTGTACCTAGCCTCATTCCCAGGCCTCCCCCGTTTTTATCTTTTGTTTGTGTTCACAATAATACATGGGAGCGGAAGACCGGCGAAAAATAGGAAGACCTGGGAGCATTCATCACGTGGATAGCGTCAGGTGGACACAAGGTGGACGTAGGGAGGGAGGGGCCCAACTGCCAAAACAACGCACAGGATCATCTGCTCGAGTGCTCTACCGCAGTTTTGGACCCCAGACCTTAACATGATCGAAACTACTCATCTTGACCAGTAAGAAACTCGCTTTCAAGTTTAGCACATAAATATTTGAATATCACCCCCTCCCCCCCCCCTACGTCCCACCTTGCTTCCACTCATGTGATGAATGCTCCCAGGCCTTCCCTGTTTTTTGCCGATCTTCCGCTCCCGTGTAATATTTTGAACGCAAACGGAAAAAGGGGGAGGCCTGGGAATGAGGCTAACTTGCACCCATGTAAATGAGATGGTTCTCCAGTTTCTCACCCACAGCGGCAGTCCTGATACTTTCGTAATAGCGAAGGCCTCCAAAAAAAAAGGAAGACTAGGCCGTTGTTGCACAAGCTTGCTTCTTTGTCGTTCATTGTCGTTTCTTCGGTTCGCATGTGGGGCATGGCCATCAACTGGTGAGAGCGTCACGCATTTGTTCTGCGAAAATAAAACCACGAAAATTTCTTCTGAAAAGTCTGGATGCATTTCCATGAAATTTTGCACCTGTGAAAAGTTCCCGCTATACTGTATGCTTCAGATTTGCGAAAGACCAAACATCCATTGGAGCTACCATTCATCAAAAGCAGCAGAAAATGGCTCTAGCACTTTGACAGGACTCTGAGACACTACTACCTGTAGTCTACCATGGCAAAGGTTAACTTGCTGAGTTGGCCATATCCATGTTAGCTCTTAGGTTTAATAGTTGTAGTCGTTGAATACACCTGTTTAGACAGTTTCAATGACTATATGGCATGCGCATGAGATATATTTGTATCTGTCAAACTCTGCTCTCATACAATACCAGGTGCTAGGACAACAAAATGGTACAAGATGCATGATGTTTTACTCCTTTCAAGTTTACAGCATTTTGCATTGACCCAAACCACCAAGTAGATTACATGTAGGTAAATTGTGCCTTTACTTATACAGCATTTTGCATTGACCCAAACCACCAAGTAGATTACATGTAGGTAAATTGTGCCTTTACTTATACAGCATTTTGCATTGACCCAAACCACCAAGTAGATTACATGTAGGTAAATTGTGCCTTTACTTATACAGCGTTTTGCGTTGACCTTGCAAAATTTGAATACTGGCTAAGGCAAACCACAAAGTAGATTAGCCTTCACATGTAGCTAATGACAGGCCCACCTACAGTTAGTAGTATGGATTCCTAATTGTTTTGTGGTTTTGGCAATATTGCAAGGTCAACGCAAAACGCTGTAGCTAATGTGTAGGCCCACCTATAGCTTGTAGTATGGATTCCTAATTGATTTTGTGGTTTTGGCTTGGTCCCTTCTAATATTGCAAGGGTCAATGCAAAATGCCTTACAGAATCTTGCTGTTGGTTGATAATTGATAATGGGAAAATGTATGGCAGTCGATAATAGGTACTGGTGGTCGATAATAACAGGATTACAGAAGCGTTTGTCATAGGGGGAGTTTGCACTATAACCCATTTAGAACAGTTATTTTCATTCGAGAGAGAGAGAGAGTACGCTCTCGTTTGGTCCAAGAACAAAGTTCCTAAGTGATTCCTGGACTGAGATATGAACAAAGTGTGAATTGTGGTCAATAATTGGCAGCTTACACTAGGATGGAAATTCCATCCACCTCACTTTTATATGTTATTACACTTGAAGGTGCATATGTATCTAGCTGGCATGCAAGACTGGCAAAAGGTCACACGTGATGTCAGGTGACATAGTGTTGGTACTCAATAGCTACATCCTTGCAACTGCTTATTTTGCTGTGCATTGTATACACTGTTGCGGACTGAAAGCCGGGCTTCAATAATGATTCTTTCTTGGTTGCTTATTCAATGATCATGAGCAGCTTTCTCTTATGGAGTGGGCATAGCCTCACTCTCAGGCCCTGCACAGCTTTCCATTCCATCACTGACCAAGGTTAGAGTGTGCAGGGAATTGTACTTCAACAGCATGCCTGAGTAGGTAAGGGTGGGAATTGCCACTTAGCTATCTTTGATGAATACTGCTATGACTATTCACAACCACACAATGAGATTAATCTGAACACGTGACAGTGCACCAAAAAAAAAAAAGAATGGCTAATGAGTGATACCTGAGCAAGAGCAATACTGCACGGATAGCTATACTTATGATACCACATGATAGTCGATACTGCCTCCTTCCTCCCCTTCAACAACAAGGTGATTCTTGGTCAGCACCATAATGTCTGCAACCTATGTACTTTATGAGGAAACAACTTATTGGTATTGGTGGATTGGCCAATATCTAGCTCTGAATGAAAGCACTGTGACAAAGACAGAGATCAGAAGATATACTTCACAGTATCGTAGCAAAACTGCACTGAAGAAGTTGTTCACACCTTTGCCTGGTGTTCAAGAACGAAAAAAAATGGAACCCCCCTTACTCACACAATTAGAACATTGATGTATAAAGTAAGACTTATGCGAACCTGTGATGTGGTAAACGGAGTTGAATCCAATTCCAAATTTTCCCACTTTGAAGGGATCTTCCGCCTTGACACTGCGCTGCAAGTTCTGTATCCCCTCCCAGTCTTCATCTCTGAACTGCGCATCGTTGTAGGCCAACAGTGCGGGTCCTTGGAAGGGGGCCAACGCGGTATGCACCAGCGACGTCGTTCCATGCTCCCTGCTGTCGATAAAGAACTTCACCGTCTTTGCCCCAGCATCATCCGCATTCTGAATAATTTCCTGCGAAAAAAAGTTAGGTCAAGTGCGCCATCAAAATCGGAGTCGGGTAGCTATAGGCATACCTTGAAAATCTGGCCGTCGGGGTATCTCTCGAGAATTGCTTTTATCGTCACAGACAGTGGAGGTCGTCGCTGTCCAAATTGCTGCCCAGCCAAAGACGGACTACCACTCATTCTGTCTAGCCCAACTGCGTAGGAAAACAATAACTAGCAAATAATGAAGGCGGGTTCACAACATGCCAGCTAACTAACTTGTAAATAAGGATTATTCCAGTTCAGCTAACTTCACTCTTACCTTTATTCCCCGTATGATGATCGTACAGTTTCGCAGAGAGTTGTTAGCTACTAGCTTGCCCAGGCTCTATCTATTCACTAGAGTCAGAAATAGGTTTCGCTCTGGTCTTCATCTCTCATCAGTGGGCTAGAGTGCTCAGAGGGTATGCAGCTACAGTTTAACAGCAACTTTTTCATCTGAACTCAATTCAGTATTCAGATATGAATTTGAATTCCAGAAAAATTATGAATACAGGATCAATCATTGATTAGGTTGTGCCAGGAAGTCGTGCCTGAAACACGTCGTCACACAAAAACAGTGTTCTAATTCTGCGGTTGAGTGTTGGCATAGGCACCGGAAACTGTATGGTGCAGAAACAGTACGCCATGAACCACATCTCCTTGAATAAAAAAGGCAGGCCTTGATGTTATGTAAAGTCACCAGTGGCAGTTCTAGGACACTATTACTGGGGGGGGGGGCTAAGGTAGCAGGTGGGGTATGAGTAGATTCTAGGTCCTCTGAGATGGGTTCTAGTGCAATCTGAGTCAGTTAGAGCTTTCATGCCTGCCAGTCTGATAGTGATCCCGTAGACCATTCTTGAGATATTTAAGTCTTTAGACCAACTTCCGGTTGACAAAGACGACGACAACGATGACGAAAAATCTCAATTGACCATGGGTATAGCCTCGCTTCACTCAGAATTAATGAAATTTTGTGTCATCCAAGCATATACCAGGGGGTGGGGCAGAGAAGTTTGGGGGAGCTCCAGCCCCGCCCAGCCCCCCATAAAACTGCCACTGAAAGTCACCCACTACACAGGGTGCGTTTCGACCATGCAAGAGACACTAGCTACTAACTATCCTAAATTGAACACCCTGTAAAACAGTGGTCTGCGGTTGAGTGTTAATGTAGGCACTGGAAACATCTAGAGTCAAGCATGCAAGACACACTCCTACTAGCTATTCTAACTTACACACCCTGTATAACTGACACACGTAATATAAAGCATCCTGTAACATAGTATGTAAGTGATTTGATTTGTAGAGTGCCAATGAGGATGGAAAAACAGGCATGACACCATTCTCAGGGCTCAGGCTGGATGTTCGATTCTCAGGCATTGGATGTTTGTTTCTCAGGCAGGATGGCAATTGGTGTAACAATCGAACTGCTTGTGTCTATATGGACAGTGGGTATAACACCAAATTCTCTGCTCTAATACCAGAGCTCCAGTGGCTTAGCTAGTTGGTGATTGGAATTCAGATGACCAAACCCTTGCTGGATCTCATGTTGAAGTCTTTTCCTTTTCAACCTTCACTCTGCAAATATTATCACATTCAACATTTAAGCCTTTGGCGGGTATGGCTTTCTTTGGAAAGAGAAGTGCTCTTGGTTGGCCCTTAATAGGATTCTGATGGTACATACAATGTAACTGCCAGTTTACTGGTTGCAGTAGACAGTACTTTAGTATTTTACCATGCCGAGTCAATGCCTATACCAGAGATCCAGCCTGAGAATCAAATTGTATCTATGGATATACATGTACCATTTATCCTCTGCTCCAGCCGGAGTTCCAAGACCATCTAACCGAAATTTAGATGACCCAAGCTCAAATCCTGGCTGCATGGACCTGTGTCCTTTTCTCTCTTTATTGTATGTAGCTAGTTAGAGCCTTTTCTGATGACTTCCTTCATGAACTTGGTATCATAGGTTCCTGAAACCAAAGCTATCTACATGCATAGCTAGCTGCGTGCCATGCACTAGATCGCTAGCATTATATATGCATTATGCAATAACCCTCACTACCCTTCACTAATCAGTTCATGTATACATTCATTGAGACAAGTTCTTTGAACCAAGTGATGATAGAAAGAACCTGGATTGTACAATGTGAAGGTGGTCCACTCCCCAAAGAAGGGAGAGGTAGTGTAGCCAAGCAAACAAGCATGAATTTGTGGTGCCTGCGGTGGTTGCCAGGCAGTAAGGAATGATGACCATAAAAGTGGACACTCATATCACAACAATCAGGATAATTATTGAGAAACTGTGCTTCATGGGATTGAGGTGTGCTCATGTGGTAAACAGCTTTTTGGCACTCAGTAATGAATACTCGGTACTGAGAACATCCTAATGAATACATCTGATCCTAATGAATTTCTACCATTCTTCAGTTGCATTTGGGATAGCCACTCTCTTCTCAGAAGCTCCCTACCAGCTTGCAAATGCAAGGTTTTAAATTCTAGTGAAAATTAAGATTGACATCAGTGTAGTGTCTTGATCAGTTCTGCTGAACTTGCATGTTGTGGATTTAATAAGTAGCTACCAGCTGGGTAGGAAATAGAGATACCATGTGTTCTGTGAGCAGACTAGCCTCGTTCCCAGGCCGCCCCAGATTTTATCTCGCAGCTGTGAAGAAAATTCTCCACAGCTGCGAGATAAAATCTGGGAGGGGCCTGGGAACGATGTACAGGGCTGTAGTTGGCTTGCATGTTGACCTCTGTGACATGTGACACTGTAGTAAGTGGTACATGGTACCACATGACCATTACAAGTGCCATTGTTCTTTTGTGATAGTATAAACTGGAGGTGTTCCAAAGGTATACTCAAAACTGCCAACACACCTGCCTGTTACCGGGTAGCTATTTGTTGGTTAAATTCCAATTAGATATACATGTCAGCAGTTTCCAAAAGCAAGTACATTCAGAGGTAAAGGGTTGTTCTGCAGCAGGTTTTCAGTGGAGATCAGCACCCCCTGACCTCCATGACCACTGCCAATCACTCAATATTCAGGAATACCATAAGGATCAAGGGAGACGGCTTTTATAATTTACTTCTAGCTGATTAATTAGAATCAAGGGCCAAAACTCTCTAAGAATGGCAATAGGTATCACAGTCAAGAGTAATAAACTAGCCTCATTCCCAGGCCACTCCCACATTTTATCTCGCAGCTGTGGAGAAAAGTCAAGTTTTCTCCACAGCTGCGAGATAAAATCTGGGAGTGGCCTGGGAACAAGGCTAGTAATAAACATCAGTCAGTGTGACAGGCTACTGCTGGCCTACCATGCTTCTCAATTTAAATACATACTATGCCTTTTTCAGAACGAAAGGTTGAATATTTTTCATTGGATTGGGTTATAATTTGTATGTTCTTGGAATCAGGTACACAATATATTGAGCCTATTAATAAAAATTAAAACACTACATTGACTGCTTTCAGTTTAATTACATGTGTTGACTAAACGTTTCAAACGTTTCTGTTTTGTACAACTTCTTTCATCATGTCAAAAATCATTTCAGCTTTTTGTTCAGCATCTCTGGCTTGGTCTTGTGTGTAAACATCAGAAGGTGCAGTGGGTGGGTGATATAGGTTGGGGAAACGAGATTTAAGATAGTGGTTTCTGAGAGAGTGTGCATATACCCTCAGACCAATGGTTAGAGCTGGTCTTTCTTGCTCAAGTGCACCAGCATGGGTGTCCAGGTCATGATACCGCAAGCTTTCTGGGTGAAGACCACATACTGCATACATTCCCGCCTTGAGTGCTTTTTCAGCGACTTCATGTGCATGGAAGCACACATGTGCACACACTTGTGGGTGGTGATTAGTATGATCCTGCAGTAGCTGGAGAGCTTTCAGGTCAGCTTCAGCTTGTCTGATCCACACTACTGCAGTCGTCTGGTCTGGTTTTGGCCGTGTGTAGAAGCCATATCCATCACCATAGCCATGGTTCCTGTAGTACATACGCTCTTGCTCCCTGGCACGTCGATGACTTCTAGCTATGTCATCCCACATGTGAAACCAGTGCCTCCACGAGAAATCAGGGTATGTTGTCTCAGTACTTTCTTCCCCATCCTCATCCTCATCCTCAGGGTCTTGAAGAGGTTTGCCTGCATGGAGTCTTACAATCTGACATTGAAGGAACTGAAAGGCCTTTGTAGCCAAGGGATGGTCATTCTTGTCAGGGTGCCACTTAAGATAAAGTGCCTTGATTGCCTTCCTTCGCAGAACTTCCGGAAGCTTCCAAATACGTCTGAGTTCTCTACAGATTTCCTTCCTGATTTTCTTAAATTCATCACCTTCCAAGGCATTCCAGACCTGAGTAGTGTCACTGTCTGGATCAAACAGAACTAACTCTGTGCCAGCTTCCTCATTCTCAGATTGACTAACTTTAGCCCGGAGGATTTTATACAGCTCAATTACACTGACAGATTTGCCTTCTTCATCGCCTTCAGAAGTGTAGATCAAGTAGTGATCAAGAAGCTCGTCTTCTTCCAATTCTGACCTCTGTTCATCAGAGACAATCCGGTGGGCTACTAAAGCAAATATGATGTGGTCCTCTCTTACCTCATATCCTACCCATTCTTCTGGCCTGAAAATGTTGTTGATATCTGTCTGTAGCCGATGGTGCCATGATTCTGGAATGGGGCTTCCAAGTTTGGGTTTTAGGTTTGGGTCAAATGGGTCTCCCAATTCCACATCTGAAAACGCAAAGTGCACTTCTAGGTCTTCAAGCAGCCTTGAAACATCACCAGCTGTTTCTGCTTTTAGAAGATATGATATTGCTAAATCTGGTTGTTTCAGTGACTTGACATCAATTCCACCAATCTCAGCCACACAAGAAACAATGGCACTTGTCAGTAACTCAAAAAGATTCAATCGAAGTGCATGTGCTTCGGCATCAATGTAAAGTGAAATTGACTGTTCATTTCTTTGGAGCAAGAAATCCACTTTTGCTGTACCAATTCTCTTTGGTGGCTCAACAAGTTTAAGGAGCAGATTACTTTGAAGGTTCCTTACTGAAAGGATATTTGTGTTCTGGAGGAATATTTTAAGAGAATCCGTGAACTGGGAACTAAGTTCTTCTTCATTGGAGTCGCTTTTTAGTATAGCACATGTGGCTTTGGGGAAAATAGGCAATGCAAATGATTTTTGTAATCTCTTGGCAAACTCAGAAAGTTGACTCTCGATGGAATCAATGCAACTTTCATGCAGTTCTCCTGTGCAACACTCCAAGAGAGCTCTTGGACAAACCTCAGGTGGTAAGCTTTGACAGAACTGTCTGTGAGTAAAGCCATATGTATCTTGTGCTTCCATTCTTGATGCAAGAAGAGAAAATAGAGAATATGGCACCTCAGAAAAATCAAATTGGCCCTTCTCGAAGTACCATGTGTCATGGTAGAGCAGTTGTGTGCTGTCAACCAACTGATTTTCGATGCTGGGAAGATACAAGGGGCTGAGTGATGGCTTTGTTGTGGGGCTGACAATTTGTAGAAGGTGGTACAGCTTCCTGAGAAGATACCTTACAGTAGTTGCAGTATTATGATCCAAGGGCTGTCTGAACTTGCTTGCGGTCTCAAGTGCAAATCGGATATGCTCAAGATGAATGTCCCTCTGCACACCAAATACAGACAGAACACCCGGGACAACAGAATACAGGTCATCTGGAAGGGGATTCAGGAGAGGATGGAATTGCTTCAGCTCTTCAGTATCAGAAGCAATTACTTGTAGTGGTGCCACCAAAACTGGCTGCCTGATACCACTAGTTTTTCCTTCCACACACACTGGGATGCAGGTTGCATCACAAAGCTTGTCAAGACTGCTGCGCAACTCTTCTCTGCTATGATTATTCTTGAGATATTCAAAGTTATTCACCATCACACTAAGTAGTAGAGGTGTCTCTTCTAGTCCAGTTTGAGTCTTCTTCATTTTGCAATCCTCAGAGTACTTGTCAAACAGGTCAAATTTTGAAAAGCGAGTCTCTGAGATATTGTACACATTCTGAACCACTTCACTGATGGTAGGGGGTGTGTTGATTCCCAGGTAGGTCTTAAAATTTGTTGCTTTTTTACGATCCTTATAATACCAAGGGATACTTGGAACTTTCACAACTGGTTTTACTGTCCAAACAAGCTTGTGGAACTCAAACACTGCTGCATTGCAGAGTCGAGCCAGATCAGTGGTTTTTGTACCTTGTTGGATGCGATTTTCTGCTGGAAATATTGGTCTTATCCAGTTGAGTCTTGGTAGATTTTCAATACACACAAAAGGTATGTCTGATACTTGTGACAGAAACCCATAGTCTTCACACCATTTTTCGAATTGGAACAAGTAGTTTAGGAGAACTGAAGAGGCTTTTTTCAGATTCTCATGGTCTCCATTGGATACTCTGTAGCAAAATTCAAGAAATTCATCCTGTGTGACTTCTGTGCGCAGTCCAATTTTACGAAAAAATTCTAGCCATTTGTCATCGCTGAGTTCATCTGGTGGAAAACTGAAGGACTCCTGAAATGCGACAAAGATAGATACATTGGGATCACAGAACTCGCACACTGGCTTGAGAATGTCATCTTCAGGTAGGCAGGGAAGCTCCTTTAATGCTGCAATGAACTCAGAAGCAACCAATGCTCTTTGTTCGTCAAATCCCCCCATCTTGCTGTCACTTACAGCACTACTGAAAAGTTGATCCCTGATGTACTGCAGTTGTTTCAGTCGGTCATCATTATCCAGGTATTCAAACTGAGGGAAAATAAATTTGTTATACACCTCTAGAGTGGATACATTAGTGAGCCCTAGCACTGATGCTGCCGCCAGCTTGTTCCAAACTCCCTCTCTTTCTAGAAACATGACATGTGATTGCCTCAGCCAAATCTCACTGCCTGCCATGCAGATGTGCCCCGGCCAGATGTATACATCTCCCAGCAGTGTACAAAAATTACCATCAATGTTCTTGAAAAGGGGTAAAAATTTGATTTTATAGAGGCTTGATTCATCATTTGCAAAGTGGATTTGTTTCAGGTATTCAAAGAGCTTGCAAATCTTTGCATCAACACTTCTGTCGGTCAGGAGTGATGACAAATTTCCCTCTCCATTGGTATGGAGGTAATACAAGTTAGTGAGGATCCTCTCGGGTTCAGATAGACAAGGGCAAAATGGCCTACACTGATCTGGGGTAACCACGGTCTCATCAACAACTGGCATTCCAATCTGCTGGAATATTTGAAAGACGTGTTCATGAATGGTGATAGGTGTAGTGCTGATAGAGTCTACTGGTACTACTGGAAGGAGCTGATCTTCTGACCTGAAGGAAAACAGCTGATTGGTTGTAGAAGGCAGTAGAGCCCATTCTCTCACAATTGCTTCCAAATGGTGTGCAAAGATTTCATCAAATGTGAGGCATTGCCAGAGGGGCTTTAGCAGGTTTACAAAGCTGACATGCTCATCAGCATTTTGCACTCTTTGTGAATGAAGTGCATTTGGCAATGTGGCTGAGAGAATACTGGAAACAAGGCTCCAGTTGTCTGACGTACATTGCTGGAAGTATGTGGGAACATATCTCATTTCGAGCATCTCTGGGTGGAGAAACTTGTCTGCACTTTCAGGAAACAGCAATGAAAAAAGGGAATTAATCACTTTTTCACTCTCAGAAAAGACACGAAGCTGCTCATCAGCGGTTAAAAGCAGAGGAAGAGTGAATGGTGGCTCAGGAAATTCTTTAAAAGTATACTGTTCTTCACAGGTGTGAAGGAGGTAGTTTGTGAACATGATGAAGTTTTCCACTGACTGAAATACTGTGTCACTGATGTGGCAAGGAAAGTCACCTGTGGGGGTCACCTGACGGTAAAACATTGTGTAGTATTTATACACTGAGTCTTGTGAGGCCACAAAAAGTTTGATTTCCTCATCGGAAAAGTGACGATGCAAAGTTATGGGTGTAGCAGCCAGATGCATCCCAATGCTCTCCAGAACTGGAGCTAATGTTTTTTCATGAGGGGCTGGGTGCCAAAAGTATGCTTGTTTTGAAGGTTCCTCTTCATCCACAAGAGGATGCCATTCAACTTGGAACTTGCGCTTGGAAGATGGTGAGTGGGATTTTGCAGCTGCTGTTGCTGTTATAGTTGCCGGAAGCTTCTTGATGGTGGCAAGGATCATTGCATTTTGTGTAGAAAGTTTATGATACACCATCTTTGCTACTCTTAAAATCTCACCATCTGGTATAGAACCATTTCCTAACCATCTAGGAAAGACCTTGTAATAATGTTGAATGTCATCCCACATCTTGGAACGCGACTGATAAATGCTTGGCAAAACATATGAACTCTGACACTTGACTAAGAAGTCAGCATAAGATGAAGCAATTGCTTCCATCAGTTCTTGGTTCCATCTCGTCCTGTCATCAGGTTTGTCTTTGATTGTAGGGTGCCATAAATCTCGCCGAGAGGCATCCAAAATGAAGTTTCCATTCACATGCACTGGGAGGTATGAATTGAGAGGGAGGGGAAGAAAGCAGAATACCTTCCCTTTGAAGCCACTGGGTTCTCTGTCCCTGTCAGAAGCTCTTCTGGGACCACCTGAAGTGAGAGGTGCAGCTATACCATGCTTTGGTTTGACTCGAGAAGCAAACATCCAAGTAGACTCATCACAGTCTATGTCTCCAACCCCTTGCTGAATAAGCCACTTGTTGGTCTCTTTTGCTACTGTATCAGTCAGTTCAATTTGGTAGGTAATAACACATGATTCACTGCCTCTGGTGAATGATGATGCTTTTTTATGGAGCTGTGTACGGTCCTCTACTGCAGCTTGGTCAATCTTGACTTTACAGTGGTTAGTTAGCTGCATTTTAGGTTTTCGCTCACTGTCAGTAATTACAAAGAACTTCAGTTCTGTCACATGATTTAAGAAGATGAGAGCATCCTTCATGTCTGGAGCCCATTGTTTCAGGTTTTGCTCCATTTTCCAAGAGGATAATGGTGCTTGTGGGATAGAACTCTCATGATCTACAAGTTCTGATTGTTTCATTAATTCTGTGGTGCAGCGCAGTGGAAATCGAAACAAAGATCCTCCTTTCATTTCAGCAGGGCAGCCTGGAATGTTTTCTCGAAGGTATGTTGATTTCAGATCAGCCCAGTTCAACCAAAACCTTTCGTCAAGCTTATCATATCTTCTTCCAGGTTTCAATGCATTAGCTCCGGGCACATATCGGCAGTGAGGGTCTAAAATACACAACGTGTCTCCATTTGTAAGAAAGCTGGGACAATCTGTGAGGTGGTAGACCACATTGAAGCCAATACCATATTGGCCAATGGTTTCCGCATCTGACCTTTTGCTCCCAAGGCCCAGCTGCTGAATTCCCTTAAGGTCACTTTCACTAAACACACTATCATTCCAGACAAGAAGTGAAGGCCCTTGTAGGTCCTTCCAGTTAGAAGATGGCAGCTTCTTTTCCCCATGACTTCGTTTGTCAAGAACAACATACATCTTGGTAGCTTTTGAATCGTCAGCATTCTGAAGCAGTTCTTTGAGAACTGTAATATCAAATGGATACTCTCTCAGGATATTTTTGATTCTCTGAGTTAACAGTTCATTTTGGCCAAACTCTACACCAGCAAAGTGTTGAAAGGATGACTCATAATGTTCTAGTAATCTGCTTCTCACTGGCTTCACTCCAAGTTTTATAGCTGACTCACGTGATATTATGTCATTTACAAATGTATACTCTTCATCAATTTCACACCATTTAGCATCATTGTATGCTAGTTCACTGGCTTCACACATTGTAAAGAAAGCGTCTGGAAGATAGCAGGTGATACCTGTTGGAAGATCTTCAGTGGGTGTGAGTTCATTTACCAAGATTGGGATGAGTTTCTGACACTTGGAATCTACTGGCTCAGAGCCAAAGTCAGTGTGCATTCCATAAAGGGCTTTTAGGAAATCACTGGGCAAGAAACACTCCTGGATGTTGAGAGTTGCCACTAGGTTAGTTTTGTGCTTCAAAATATCAGGCAATCGAAAGAGGTAAGGGCCATTGTGGTCCCAAGTAGTGGCCACTACTTTAGGACTAACAAACTCTTCGCCAGTCCACACAGAATTGGTTTCTTGCAGTTCACTCAAGTCTTCTTCCTGATTTTCTGAAAGTCTTGCTTCAAGGAATTTATATATACGAGAGGAGGCTCTCTCTGTCCATCCGGTAGTTATGTGAGGTTGCTGGGAGCTAAAGGCATCAATGAGCTGGTACAATTGTTTAACAACAATGTCAGTTGTTGCATGAGTCTGAATACCAAGAAAAGAGATCACAGTGTATGGAATTGGTCCACATCCTCCCTCCTTGGGCTTTGCTTCACAGATAATGGGTGCCTCTGAACCAGCTAGCATGACATTATGCTCACCATGGAGAAGCTCACAGGGACTCAGTAAATCATATGAATCACCATACCACATCAAGGGATAGACTGATGGCTTCTGCATCACTGGCAAGAAATTAGTGGTTGCTAGCTCTCGGGTGTCAACTTCCACTGAAGGGTTATCAATTTCAGAATCATAACTGGACTGTGAAATGTTGTTTTTAATGCACTTTATCAGTAGTTTGACTCTTTCAAGTGCCTTGTGCCTGTCCTTGGTGTAGAGTTTTTGGATTGTCTTGGACCGTTCTGTGAGCATGTTCCAAGGCAAGAAACTGCTGATCATTTTCAACTCAATTAAAGCTGTGTTGATCAGTTTGTTGCTATGAAACTCCTTAATGGGAAATACACCCTCCTCTGGATCATACAACTTTGCAAAATATGCACTTGGATCAATGAGTTCACTGCACTTTTTCAGTTCTTTCCCACGTGGAGTGCATGGAATGCATTTCTTATTTTCCAGGTACTCTTGTAACTTCTCCTTTCGACTTGTTGAGTCAACTGCAAAAGCATGTAATAGACAGTGAAGAACTTTGTTGCGAATCTTCTTCAGGGAGTCGATATTGTCAAAAAAGATTTCTAAGAAATCTTCCTCGTCAATAGTGTATGATTCAATATCTGGAGACAGATGTTGTTGGTATGGAGCAGGAAGGTGCACAATCGGTTGGTGAAGCTTTTCCATTACCTCAACTACACAATGGGGCGTTGGATGGCAGAGAATGTGTGGCCCAAGAAACTTGCTGTCTGACAACATCAGCCATTGTGCAGTGCTCTCTGAAAAGAACAGTTCACTGGAAGTGATCTCTGTGTACAGTGGCTGCACAAAAGAATCCCATGGATTGTGTGTCTTCAAAGAGTCTTTTAGAGGCCAAAGGGTGTAGAATTTATAGTCCTCCTGCTGAATGCTTCCACTCACGCACATACAATGCAGTACTTCCAATAGAGATTGGTAAGCCTTTGGAATGATGTATTGCATCAAGTCAATATTCCACTGTACTTCATCTGTGACACGGCTTTCATCATCTGAAGACCTGATACCCCTACGGTCGGTATTGATGGCAAAGTTACTACTCACATGAACAGGTAGTCCAGTCTTTAGAGTCAGGGGAAGGAAGCAGAAAACCTCACCCTTAATGGGCTTTGGGAGGTAACAGGCAAATTGCTGATTGGGGCAGTCTCTTGTGGATTTCTTCTCCAGTAGGCAAGCAACAGAAGCAGTGGCATATTTTTCACCATTATCAGAATCAATGGCATCACTGTGTGAAGCCACTAGCCAGTACTCTTCTGGAAGTGAAGTCGATTCAACTCGGAAAATATGTGGCATACATGCATTCCTTTTGACTTCCATTACAAGTCTTGGTTTTCTGTCTTTTTCATCAATGCGACTGAAGGTAATACGTTGGACATTCCTTAGGAATAGGAGTAGCTTGGATCCGGCATTTTGAATGTCAGTAACAAGCTGCTTGATATGGGCCTCATTGTAGGTGATGTGACTGATTTCACTGGGTGAAGAGCGGAAGGGAAATCGAAATATGGTTCCGTTATAGTACGTTTTTGAGTCAAAACGATACAATCCAGTGTATGGAGCAAGCTGCTTTGAGGAGGCCACAATTTTTTCAGTGAACCTGAGCCTCTTGCCCGGCCTTGTGCTATCCTTTACTACCTTGCGAAGGTACTTGAGTGTTGGATCAAAGATATACAAGAAATCACAACTCACAAAGGAAGGAATGTCTGTGATATGATACACTGAGCAAAAGCCAACCCCAAACTTCCCAATTTTCAGAGGTTGGTCCATTTTTGTGGCACCTGCTAGCTTTGTGATATTCTTGAAATCATCTTCTGTAAACACTGCATCATTATGGACAATCAGTGCAGGTCCATGGCACTCTGCCATTCCAGCATAAAAAAGAGATTTGGGGTTAATTTTGTGTGTGCGAGCATCATAGCAAATATTGACTTCAGTGGCCTCGGCATCATCTGCATTTTGCAGTAGTTCTTTCACAATGGTCAGCCCATCTTTGTAGTCTTTGAGGATGTTCTTTATTCGCATGGCAAGGGGCTCATGCTGACCAGCATCCTCAAATGCATCTTCAGAAATGTCCAAATACTCACTGAGGGGAGTCACACCAAGATTGCGTGCCATTCTAGAGTGAATGCAGTGATGCACAAAGGTGTAAGAGTCTTCAGATTCAGACTCAGAATCAGAAGTTAGGTAGTTCTGAAGGAAATCAATGTCTGTGTAGATTACATCTCTGACTTTCATTAGCTTTAGTTTGCCAGATCGAGACTCAACTGGAACATAGAGGTCTTCAGGAGATACTTCAGCAGGCTTTTGGCCATGGTCTGTCAGCCAGTTCAAAATACTCATGACAATGGACCATGCATGGCGGTCAGTAGTTTTCTTGTCTTTTATTCTCTTCAAAACTGAGAGGATTTGTGATGTAGTAAAGCATTCTTCAACTCCAAAATGAGTAAAAAGTTTGGAGAATTTTCGAAGCTCGTTTGGAAGGATGTACAAGTAGGGTTCAAGATTTTCATGAAAACTGCTGTTTTGTTTAACTGCAACTACATCAGAGCTGACAAAAGTGTGCTGGCTTTCAATCCAAATCCAGTTAAGAGAAGAAAGGTCATCATCGAGTTCACTTAGATGCCTTTTCAGGTATCTGTAAATATGATGCACCATTTCACCAATTGTTTCGTCTTCAATTTCAGAAGAATGTTCAATGACATGCTGAAGATGAGCTACTGCATGACTTGGTACTGTGGCTGCTGAGTTGAAAAGTGAGCATATCTCAGAAGATGAGCACTGAACAAGGAACATTTGTGAGCCCACAACAAGGCAAAGGGTCTTGATATCATCACTGCTACAGAGTAGAACTGGGGTACTAAGTGATGTAAGATGGGAGGTGCAAGCTCGCCCTTTCCACACCAAACACTTTGAGTAATTTTGCGGAGGAGCTGAGCAAACAGGTAGCCAGCTTCTCTGTTTTGCCAGTGTTTGAAGAGCTTGTAATAGAGGACAAAAATGTATACCAGGAAGGCTCACCTTTTCAGTCAATAAGGAAGGGTATGCACTCAAGTATTTTAGGACTGCCTTTCCTCGGGAGACATGTTCTGAACTCACCTTCTGTGGGGAAGTGAATGGTTTGGTACTAATTGAATTGATAATGGCCACAATCTCATTGCCTGTGACTGTCTGACGCAAACCATACTTGCAAAGAATTTGAAGGTGTTGGTTGAAAGGATCGATGGGAAACTTTTCTTTACCTTTGAAAAGTTCTTTGAGGTCTTCCTTAGATGGGTCAAAAAGCTGGTTAGGAGGTTTGCGAACCGAAGAGCTGGGATTGACACGAAGGAAAGCAAGGTTAGAGATCTGGTAAGTGAGTTCATTTTTGTAAAATGGAAACTGAGATATCAACATTGGGGACAGATGAAGAACTTCCTCCATTAGTGAGTCAAGCATGGCATCAGGATATGCGCCACTACTAATCATGGGAAAGAGAACATTGAGGAAAAAGCCGGTTCGGTTTGGTGCACCAATGCCACTAAGCAAGGATCTTTGGTTCTGCGAACGCGAAAAGACAACCAGATTTTGTGGCAAATGTTCTTCACTGATGTCAAAGTTGTCTGGTTCTAGTACAGCTTTTCCTTCCCATGACCTTTGTTGTGCTTTTTCTATAGAGTAAAGTTTAGTCTGATTCAATACGCTGAAAAGTGGAAGGTTCCGGAGGGCACTTCTATGGCTTGTAGTGATGATTGCAGATCCTGTGGATAAAAATAGCTGGAGGTTTTGTGCTTCATTGGGTGTGAACTTGATTTTCTGCAGTTGTGACACATCATACCACGCATTCATAATGGCAGTGAATACTCCACCAGAATTGTATCTGTTGAGATATGAGAACAGGTCCCTGTGATGCAAATAAGAGAACTCATCTGACTGAGTGTAGCAAACCTGTAGCTTTGTAAGTGCTCTCAGTAGCTGACTTGGACAATATTCTGAGATGTAGACAACTGTTGAGTGTTGAGTGAGACGGGTGACCTGGAAGCCTTGCTCACCCTCTGAAGTTAGAGGGAGAACCAACAATCTGGTGAAATAACTCAAGCTATACGGCTGAACCCACCTCCAGAACCTCTCAAGCCACCTCACATGGGAGGATGATGATGTAAGAGAAACACAGTTTAGTGTTTGCCACTCACTGGGAAAGCATTGTGGGAGGAGTTGGGCTACCAATTGAACACTCAGATTCTGAAGCTGTGTTTGCTGAGAGCAAGCTACCTCCTGCAAACTAGCTTGGAGTTCTGGGATGTCTGGAAGATCTACCAAGAGTTCATCAATGTTAGGGAGAAGATCACGAGGATACTCATTACTACAAACATACCGTACCTTGACTCTTCTCAATGACCAGTTAGGCTCAAAATCTACAAAGCTACCATCAGCTAACGGGAGCAATGCAAGCTCATTGAGAGCTGAGTACTTTTTATCTGACAGGCAGTACGTGAGAAGCTCAAGTTTGCTACCTGCATCACAATCTTGGTAGGTACTACGATGGGATCGTAATGCTTTTCGAGCAGTGCTGGGAGATAGCGAGTGAACAGTAACTTCTGTATAGGTCAGAGCATCCCATATCATATCAGGTACTTCAACTAGCTTAATGCCGCAGTTGGAAAGCACTTTGTGCACAACAGGAGATAGAGCACTACCTTGTTCTATAAAAGTGCCTTGAGTCTGTACAATCCATTGACCACCAAAGGCTCCCTCTCTCCTTGTCCAAAACACTGCCTCTTTGAATAGCAGTTTGAACAAAGGAAGCAGGAGACCCTCCCAGGGTGTTGTGTCCACCATATCCACCTTAGGCCAGGCTTTATAGAACTGCTGTGGACGAAGGTACTTTTTGGCTTCCATGAGCAGTTTGGCATAACATGAGGGGAGGAGCTCACTTACCAGCAGTTCATTCCAGTCAGCTGCAGTATCATTCTGTCGCTCAACAGTTGGCCATTTTAGAGTTCTACGGTCGTCATTTAGGCCAAAGGTGCCATTGACATGCACAGGGAGGGGGGAAGAAGCTTCACTAGGAGTGGGAAGAAAGCAGAAGATGCGCCCACCAGGAGAAATGGGAGAACTCGAGTCATCCCTCAGCTCTAGTGCCACTCCCACCCAAGGGAATGCATGCTGCTTTGTAGCAGTATCAAGAACAGTTCGAGTTTGTGACCCTACCTGGTTAGTAACTAGCCAGTGGCTGACTGTTGTGGTATTCTGGGAGTAGTCAGTTACTTGCACATGAAAATTTGTCACCAGGTCTATGGACCTAGTGATGTGGTATTGTAGTGACCCTGCCCGTGCACTTGCTGTTCTCAGCTCATTCATGAAATGTTCTCGCTTGTGGCAGATGTCATCCTTTTCACGTATCACTACTTGAAAGGACAACGTTTCCCGCCTATGTCTTGGTATCTCATAAACCTCAATCTTCTGAACAGAGTGGAGGAAAAGAAGCAAAAACTTTGCTTCTTCTTTAAGAGAAGCAAGTAATTTACGCAACTTCTGGACTGTGTACAGTTTTTTTGATAGTTCAGAAGGAGCATTGCGCAGTGGGAATCGAAAGAGTGTTCCAGGATAAATTCTATCCCGTGAAGAGAAACCAGCTACCCCCTCAAATGGTGCTAGACTATCTAGCTTGTTTTGTGTATATATTTTTCTAATGCTGTAGGACCGTCCAGACATTTCTGGCCACACCTTCTCCTGAGGTTCCATATAGGCCAATCTCTCCCCACTGATAACCACTGGAAGATCTGTATCGGGAAAGTAAAATGATTTTTGTGCATAACAAGTGAATTCATGTCACGGCTTTACTGTCAGCTAGCTGTATGCCTACTCAGGTGTATTAAGGCATACTAAAGTCATGCCCACGCTAATTAAATGTTGTGTAAACAACAACATGCGCAAAATGATCAGTGGCAAAAAGCAGACAACTTCCAACTCATGTAACAATGCGCAGCCCATACACTATGAAAAATGCACCAATTTACTTTCAAATAGACCTTTTGAACATTTAAATTGCAGCATAACTTTCGATTCCAGCTACTACTATTACTCCACCTGGGCCAATAGTTGATTCTATGCCTACCTTTATGTTTTCAAGTGGAGATACTTTTAAGGAAGTACAAGTCCTCCACTTCACAAAAAGTCACTTTCAGATACTTTAAGCACACAGACTTGTTCTCAGAATACAAATTAGCTTCAGAATGGGGATTTGGCACTGTGTGGCAAACGTAATTGGCCAGTTTTCCCACAAACTAGAATCTGGGCAACTCAGCACTTCTGGTTAACTACATATTGGGCACAGTTTAATACATGCATTGCACTACACGGACATGTCTTAACTCAGGCCACGCAAAAAGTTATTTTCCTGTTTCTGGTCCCACGAGTCACTTAAAATGCATCATGGAGGGTGAGGGCTGGGAACAAGACTACAAAATGCAGACACTTGTGCATCTCAACAGTCATTACCCCACGTGTGCATGCGCAAAGGGTTTAAGCAATCGGTTTTGTCCGTCTGTCAGTCAGTTTGTCTGAGTTTGTCAGTCCAGTGAAAAATTTTGAAATCAGCACATTTACTGGGTTAAACAATTGCTGTACACGGCAATGACATGGCAACCTAAAAAAAAAATGTATGTGTACCTGATAGAGACCAAAGCAGTTCACTCCTCTGCATTTCCAGCTCTTTTCTATTTACCATTGATATTGTCTACCATTTTGATACGGTCAACCACTTGGATACGGTGGAGACCGGGCACAGTATGCAGACTCCAAGCATGTGTTTGCGTTCACAAGCATCCTCGTTCCCTGGATTGCGAAAAGCTGGGCGGGGGCCTGGGAATGAGGCTACGCATTCACTTGATTTGACAAGTCTCGTGGATGGCTGGGCATGGCACGAGACTACGATTTGACAGGTGAGTGAAATATGATGTGGTAAAAACCTGAATGCTCCTATGCAGGCTTGATGAGGTCGGTCAGTTACTTCATGAGGTTGGTCATTGGTTACCTCCCAATTTCGTCTACTCCCATTTCGTTTACACCCACTTTTGTGTCATTTCGTCTACTCCCATTTTGTCTACTCTGGTAATACAACATTTTTAAAAAGCAACATTGTTTAAAAAGCAAGAGTACAATATTATTTGAAATGCAACAGTACAATATTACTTTTAAAACCCATCCACTTAGACAGACTATTGATTGGGGCGAGCCTGAGCGAGCCCCACACTAGCGTGACTGCATTGCACACGCGTGTGTGTATGCTTGTTGGTTTGGACCGACCACTTACCTAAATGAGCGCATTCAAATATTTCACAATGATTGAATGTGCCGTGAGAACGAGCGTGAGGGCTACTGCTAGGGTCGGCGTGAAAGAGAGCGAGAGCAAAGACGATTCAAGTTGAATGCATTGGCAGCACGCACGGCAACTTACTTTCAGAACTGTGGTACGAGTCTGACAATCACATGACAAGGCAGGCTACGAGTGACAGACAGCAGGATGTACGCTGGCTTCAGGTACGCTCCTGGCATGACCGCTCATACATAGCACGGATTCCCCTGCTTGCTCATGGTTTGACTGTGAAGCTTAGCCCATGCTCTTGTGGCCATAGTAGTCCGGCTGGACGAATAGCTGCATGCATCTGTGTGGGCATTCCAAATGCAATCTGCTACTCACTCAGGCTCGCCCCAGGATGATTCAGCATCTTTCTAGTGTACTCATTTAGGGAGTAGTCTCCAGAGTCAAACTTTTCTATTATTGTAACTATCCTTTTCTCTTTCAAGCGGTATTTTCTTCTTCTTGTACTTGTTGCTCCCCCAGGTGCCAGCTGCTGCAGATTAATCTCAGTGGTAGCATGTTCTCCCTTGAATAGTTCGACTACTTCAAAGATGTTTGGATGTGGCTTGCCAGCTACACGGTTAATTTTAACGGCCATCCTTCCACATGGTTGTTCGTGCAGGGACCATCAACTTTGTGATAGTTCCAAATGTTGATAGGATAAGACCCATTGAGCCAGGCGTTTTCAAAATAGCTCTCTAGTTCCTCTATGCGATCCTGATACGTTGTCTGCAGCCCCAGTTTCTGTACCTTCCTCCAGATTTATACTTATTTGTTCACTAAACATGCCCGTACCAGATTGGTCTCTACTGACATGTAAAAAAGGAGTAGACCAAATGGGAGTAGACCAAATGGGAGTAGACCAAATGGGAGTAGACCAAATGGGAGTAGACCAAATGGAAGTAGACCAATTGGGAGTAGACCAAATGGGAGTAGACCAAATGGAAGTAGACCAATGGGAGTAGACCAAATGGGAGTAGACCAAATGGGAGTAGACCAAATGGAAGTAGACCAAATGAGAGTAGACCAAATGGGAGTAGACCAAATGGGAGTAGACCAATTGGGAGCAGACCAATTGGGAGTAGACCAAATGGGAGTAGACCAAATGGGAAGACACCTGGTCATTTACTTTATGAGTTCGGTCAGTTACTCTATGAAGGCAAGTTGGTCAGCAAACATTTGCTGACAGCCAATCAAGGGGTGTGGCATGCTGGGCACAAGAGTAGACCTTCAGTTGGAAAGTATAAAAACCCTTTGATCTTCTATCCCTACAACCAGCTTTAATATGAGCAGTCTTGCATGATACGTACGGACAAATGACATGCTAAAATGGAGCTCCAGGATTTGCTACTAAAAGCTATTGAGTCTGCATGTTCTATGTGTAGGCAGCTTTCCTGGAAGATCCAGGAGGGTCCCAAGGGAACTCTGATCCAGTTAGTTTGGAAACCCAACGCCATTAACACTGGAAACGCCAGTGAAGTGGTGGGCACTAATTGGAGTATCATGCTTGCAAACCAGGAGACACCGGTGTGCAGGATACAGCAACCCTACCAGAAAAAAAAAGAACCCTTCCAGGATCCGAAGAGACACCAAGTGCCTTCAGGCATACCTTGAGAGGAAGAATGCCGCGAAGCCTGTTGAAAGTCTTGTAATTCCATTGCCAGAAATGCAACGACACGGACTTCGCTCTCTTTGGAAACGTCCGTTACATTTCCGTTACACGTACTTCATGTTTTACTACGGGAGCCTATGGCGGTTCGAACTCTAACTTTAGTAACGAGCTTACCTTGTCCGTGAATGTGTTGTTAACGATATATTCACCTTCTGCTTTCTCTCTACTAGCCACAGATATCTACAATGCTGGCTCCTGAAGGCAGTGGCGTAGCTAAGGTAGGGCCTGGTAGGGCCTAGGCCCTACCAACTGCTGCAAGTGCCCTACCAACTGGAGCCCTACCGTCCGGCTTTCTCACTTACTGGAACTACACAACCGCCAGTGTAACAGTGCTGTACGTACGTAGCTTCATTCGAGCAACGCCAGGCACGCTGGGCTTCTCTTCTTCTACAGAGTACGACAGACATGTGTCTACAAACCACGCCTACCCAAGTACATGTCTCGTTCCCAGTCTGTACTTGTGCCCTACCAACTGTCAGCTTCTAGCTACGCCACTGCCTGAAGGTCACAGAATTTGCCATTCGTGATAGTATTTCTAACGTATTTTCACACATTGAAGTGTGAAAAAATAGGCATTTCAAATTTTCTGAAATAAAAATATACACTTTTGCAGTTCATTTTTGATTGGTTAACGATATAATTCACTTATTTTTGATGTTCTCTGCCCGACTGGCCGTAAAGTTTTTGCAGATTTTGTTCACAGAATTTGCCAAATCGGTACAAAATAGGTACAAAATGCACGCTAGCATATACAATTACGGATAATTGCAAATACGGTACAACGTAAACTTCCGCGTTTTAATTATTACTCCGTACGCTACGGAAATAACGCCGTGACCACTGCGCTATTCAAATTTCTGGCAATGCCAAGAAGCACGGTTATCAGTCGGATAAATAATTCAAAGGCTGGCCATAGGAATGAACAGCCTCTAGCGGACATCCAGCCAACTAGTGCTGATGAGCCTTTGCCACACTTAATACCCAAGTCCATTTCCAAAACCTCTGCTAGATCTGTCACAGCTGAACAAACGCCAACAAGCTCTCAGCATCCTAGCCCAGTGACCCAGGAGCAGCAGCCTTCACATCTAGCAACTAAGAAGGTTGATATAAAGGATTTTCAACAGAAACTGGATGGTGCAGATGTGTCCTATGAAATGAGAGATGGTGTAGCTACCTGGTCTCTTGTGTGTGAAGTGGGAAGCATGATTGGATACCCATTCGAGTGTTAAAGTCGAAGTACTGGAAGAAGTTTGAGCAGCCAGAGGAATGTCTGTCTGATGATAGTGAGAGTGGCCCAGAAGAGGAGTATAGCCATGAATACTTAAAGAACTGTATGAGGCTATACTACTTCAAAAGCAAAAATGGAAATCCTGCACTGAGTATCACAACAGGACGTCTTAAGTTTCCCACACCAATAGCCCAGAGGACAAGATCTAAGAACCCATGTGACCACTTGATGTTGTGTGTGTGGTCTCATGGGCCAAATTTGGCCTGCTGCTAATGTGGAGTGACCTAAAACCAATTCATTCATTCATTCATTCATTCATTCATTCATTCATTCATTCATTCATTCATTCATTCATTCATTCATTCATTCATTCATTCATTCATTCATTCATTCATTCATTCATTCATTCATTCATTCATTCATTCATTCATATTATAGTGTAGATACCCTATATAATACGATGTACACTGCATACCACAAACGTTCAATCTGTGTAATATGCAATAGTTATGGGCACGCATGGGTAACAAACAGTTCAGTTTGCTGACATTGAAATTGCGCAGGGTATGTCTTCTCTGAAGACCTCTAGTTATATAGAAGCTTGAGTGGTGAAGTCACTGAGTGCAGGTTGTGTTAAATATAGGTTAGAAACCGCAGTGAGGTATCTACGTGTATTGGAAGACCGAGGGCGTAGCCCGAGGGCTTCCATACACGTAGATACCGAAACTAAGGTTTCTAACCTATTTAGACATACTATTAGCATGCTTTTGACCAATCAGATTTCTTGTTACGTCATGTGACTTAGTTGTGGCGCGTGTTGGTTCAGTTCTTGGCTTCATTCAGTTGGATCGAGGATGATGGCGTCTGGGCTATGGGTCGGAAATGTACCTCCAGAGTTGGCTCTCTGTGTGCGAACTCACTTCCTTAGATGACGAGTCGTTTTGGAAGTTAGCAGCGTCGCAATACGACGACCACGAGTTCGATTCGTTCGACGTCGACGATGGGTTTTGGCGCGAAGCATCGCAGCAGACCGCAAATATCATGGATGATGGCGAAGAAAATAGCGCCTCAAAGGGATCATCTCGTTTTGCTAAACCCGAGACAATGGAAAATTTGCAACGGATTGTTGACGGTGCCGAACCGGCAAAGACAAGAAACCAGACCAACTGGGCCGTACGCACGTGGATGAGTTGGAGACTAGCCAGGATCCAAGCAGCACAACCAAACGATGAAATGCCACCAAGGTTGACCCAAATGTCGAAGTCCGAACTTTGCAAATGGTTGTCGTTCTTTGTGGTGGAGGTGCGCAGGCAGGATAGTAAGCGCTATCCAGGAACCACGTTGCACGGGATACTCTGTGGCATTCAGCGCCATGTGCGAAAGCAGAAGCCTAGAGAGACTATTGACTTTTTCAGCGATCCGGAGTTGAACTTACCTGCTAGTAATCTGGTCATTTGCATTCAAACTTACCTGCTGGTGATGCTGTAGTTACTGCATTTGAGAAGTTGTGATGATGTAATTTGTTACTGGCTGCTCATTACATTGTTTCCTCAAGTACAATTTCCTGAGTTTAGATACCTGACACGTGCTGTTAGATACCTGACACGTGCTGTTAGATACCTGACACTTGCTGTTAGATACCTGATGTGGTCTTGTGGCAGGTTTCTCATGGGTTTGGGTACTTCATTACTTCAAAGGGAACTATTCATAAGTATGTCTAAACACTGTGGTTGCATGCTGAATACCGACTACGTCTGATTACATAAGTTAAGTCAGGTAACTCAGAGAAAGTTGACTTGCACACAGACCAGAAACAGGAAATCAACTTTGTGTGGCCTTAATATCTGTTCCTGAGTAACTCTTTTGTATCTAGCTATATATATACTGAATAGTCATATAGGGGAAGGCATATAAATACAGAACAGAACAGAAACAGAAATAATTGATGCACACTATGGACATGGACCCAGACATGATGGTTGGGAATTTGGCTTTAATTAGGATAATATATCAGCTTCCTTCTGTCCTACTAAGTTACTTGTAAGCTGAGGCATAGATGAGATATAGCCTCATTCCCAGGCTCTCTCCTCAAAAACGGGGGGAGGAGAGAGCCTGGGAACATTCGCGAGAAAGCTGTCGGCTTACGGTGCGTCATCATGTGATCAATGTAGGAGATGTAGTCCCACTTTAGTAATAATCGTCATGTGATTTAATAAGCTGCCATGCAATATCAGTACTATACCTGGTAGCACCAGAAGCTATTTACAATTTCGCCCTTTGTCCTCGAGGCATCCACAGCTCAGTTGAGTTTCATGACACACTTTTACATGTAAACCCAGAGCTACAAAGTATGGTGAGCGAGTCGGTCCCACAAACCAACTTCGATCTTGGACTTTTTGGACTTGCGCCCCTTCCGCACATCTGAAAGCTGTTTTTCACCAACTTTTGAGGTGTAGTCTGTGCTTATAAGCTCATATTCGAGTTGACAATTTTTTGCTGAGTGGACAAAATGTCATGTGTAAACATGGTTTCATTCTGCAATCTGATTGGTTCCGCCAGAGCCAGGCACCAGAAGTCGACAACTTTTCCCATGGATGTTACCAGGCTCTCTCCTCCCCCTGTTTTTGAGGAGAGAGCCTGGGACGAAGCTAGATGATATACCTCGTGACTTGAGTAGTCACTTTCTCAGGCTCTCACACCCCCAGCATTCATCACTTGCAGTATGAATAGTGGGAAGGGAGAGCCTTATGTAAATACAGCAAAATAACTGCAAAGTATTCTTAAGTTTGTGAGGTTTGTGCTGGTTTCTGTTGTGTAGCTAGGTTGAAAAGGAGTTAAAATTGTGGGCTGGTTCCGTCAGAGTGCAATGCCTTCATAGCCTTGTCACAACAGAACTTCAAAGACAAAGACTTATTATCTACACATCAGGTAACTCTCTCCATTGTCCTTGCTGGTTGAACAATCCAAAATCTCACAGGTGCAGTCACAGCTCAGGACAGAACTCTAGTAGACTAAAAAGCAGTGTAGTAGCTATTAGTCCTGATCATGTGGTTATGCGATCACATTATGACTTTCGCAATTATTCGTCAATGTGACGCAATACCATGTGCAAAACTGTACCAGCTGGGCTCTCGCCTCACACATTTTATACTGCAAGCGATGAAAGCTGAGAGCCTAGGAACAAGCCTAATGACTGAGCACATGGCTGTTTATGTCTTAGCTGGTGCAGAACATGAAACTGAACCATAGATAATATAGCCTGTGGTTGAGCCCATAATTTGACAATCTTGGAATTTGAGACAGACCTGTACAAAGATAGGCCTCTACCAGCTTAAAATTTCTAGCTACCCAGCGTACTTAAGGCCTGGGTCAAGTTATTCTGGTGAAAATTGATATGTTACATTGCTCTAACACCCAACAGTACTCAGAGCATCTTGCCTCATGCTGGAAATAAAGGAATTTAGATGTTAATGAGGCGAAGTGAAAAGGCCGGCAGCCACCGGGAGTCGAACCCAGGACACCTATGGCTTGCGCCGCCAGTGCTCTGCCACTGAGCTACGGCAATTGGACAACCACCAACCCCCACAATCCTCTACAGTCTCGAAGTTCCTCCTGTTCAGGATTGTGGGGGTCTCACTGTGAAGCGTCGTCCATCGCCAATTTGCATTGTAGCACTTGATGGGGGTGGACTTGTGAAGAATTTGTCCTCAAAATTGTGGAGGGGGGGTGGAAGTGATGTGCGAATTGTGCGGGTTGGTTTCACTGGTTTCACGAGCAAGCCAAAAAGGAGTCTGGGCATAAGACTACGCGTGTGCTACGGCTCTGTATTGGCCAACTCTGAATGAGTCCTGACTCTATGCAACGTCTATACGTAGACCTGCATTTGAACCACAACTCACAGTAAAAAAATGCAGGTCTAGATGCTGCATAGAGTCACCCACTGATTCTTCTTGCTCTATTGTAACCTGCCTTCTGCTTAGTAGCATTCACCCGCCCCTTTAGTAGAAACATAGCTAGTGTACAGTATAATATAAACCTGTGATGTGGTAAACGGCGTTGAATCCAATTCCAAATTTCCCCACTTTGAAGGGGTCCTCTGCCTTGACGCTGCATTGCAAATCCTGTATGCCCTTCCAGTCCTTGTCTGTGAACTGCGCATCATTGTAGGCCAACAGTGCGGGTCCTTGGAAGGGGGCCAATGCGCGATTCACGAGCGACCTCGTTTCATGCTCCCTGCTGTCGATGAAGAACTTCACCGTCTTTGCCCCAGCGTCATCCGCATTCTGAATAATCTCCTGCAAAAGACACCAGAGGTATGTAATATTGCTGTGCCTCTTTCTACGCGACCACAATTATGTGTACCTTGAAAATCTGGCCGTCAGGGTATCTCTCGAGAATCGCTTTTATCGTCACAGACAGTGGAGGCCGCCGCTGTCCGAAATGATCCCCCACCAATTCACTCATCTGGCTAACCGAAATAGCGTACACGTCTGTACAGACACACAGTTGCTAGACGTTCGTCTTCAATTATAAATACCTTCATGGTATTATAGTGATTGATGCTCACAGTTAGCTAGGCTTAGACAGACACAATCGATAGATAGTCTACTGTGCTTCAGAATAGGTTTCGTCCAACAACCAAAGTTCTTCAATCTCTAATGACTACTGAGCTGTTTTTGAATTGCAGAAGTTCCTGAAATACCACATCTAATTTAGGGAGTAGCATTGTGTGTATAGCTAGGTCAAACCTTAATTAATCATATTCATTTTGTACTGCTATCAAATTACTCTTCAGCTTTTGTACAAACAGTATGTGGTGGGAACAGGGCCATCTACACTCACTGGACTGGACTCTAGTGGACTGAACAGGTGGAGTGGACTGACACACACCAGTCCAGTCCACCAGTCCAGTCCACTAGTTAATGCCAGTGATTGTAGATGGTCTGGGAACAACGCCAAACATACGAGACTATCATCTGCAGTTGTAAGTGCACCGTTAATACATTTGTTTCCTTACAATACACAGCCAAAGTAATTGGGTATAAGGGAAAAAGAAAGTTAAGTAGAATAAGTAATTGTACTATCTAGCTACTCCACCCTTCAGGCCCAACAGAGAGATTTCCAAGGGTTGTTATAGTCAGATGACGTTTTGCTGTTAGCTATAGATGATGCCTTAAGCTTGGAAGTGGCTCCTCATGGCAGGATTTACTTCAACCTATGCAGACTGTAGCCTTATTCCCAGGCCTTGCACTTTCCAGTTTTTCATTGCATATACTGTAAGCAATCAACAGTGGGAAGGCCTGGGAACGAGACTATACAGACTGCATGTTGTAATAAGTTTGCCCAGTTAAGGTTATATTGCAACAAACTGGGTGGCATTGTTTTGTCTATGATATCAGTGGTAATACCCTGCAAATGATAATGGTTTGTTGTTTATACAAGGATGAGTATGACCCATCATATGAGTAGCTGCATCCCATTGTCAGACCATAAAAGGATATCAATACACATACCTAACTTTATTGCTAGCCAAAACTTACAGTGGAGTGTGTTTGTTCACTCTGCTTCAGAACCGTTTAATTAACATTCGTTTTGTAATGGAGAAAGACGGGCATCCAGTATGTGCCAGCTGCATGTGTACTGGTGGTTATGTCATGATGATCATGAACATAATTTGTTCTAGGATTGTGTAATCCCCATGGCAGCATGCACAGATAGCTCAGTTTTTATGTAGCAACTCTTTAATAAGATTCAAAAGCATAAGAAAAGTAGCTAGTACCAGTGAAACAACCTTTATAATTGACATTATAGCCAATAATAAATAAAACCACCCAAAGTGAAATCAAATCAGGCCAAATGTAAAATCACCAACAGTTGCTTTAACTTGTTCTTGCGTAGATCATTCTGTTTATCATCATCAATGAGATTTGTCTTCTCGTTGTACTCTCACGGATCATTGTTGTCAGAATCACCAATTTTCTCGTAGCCGCTCTTCTTCTGGCGAGGTTTTCTGAAGAGGACGTAGTGTTGTAGCATGAAGGGGAGGTCAAAGCATATGGAGAAGAAGCCTAGACCAGACTTGGTCAGGTCACCAAATATAGATTTCCAGTCATCTGTGTAGTGTGTGTGTGTGTGTGTGTGTGTGTGTGTGTGTGTGTGTGTGTGTGTGTGTGTGTGTGTGTGTGTGTGTGTGTGTGTGTGTGTGTGTGTGTGTGCGTGTGTGTGGGCACTGTGCACATGACGGCTGTCTTGGTTGGCTATAGAAAGGCCTTGATTGACACGGCTGGCCATTTCTCTCCCTTTTCACACAAACAGGAAAGAAAACACTCCTCTCACCATGCAGAGGCCAGGCATGTAGGCAGTTTTCAGTCACAATTTCTGATCTACATGCACCCCTTCTCAGAAACTCCCTAAAATTAGAGCCATGTTTTCAGGTTCCAGTGAAAATGTTATTAAAAGTGTCTTATAAATGGATTCTAATGACACCAGCTGGTTAGGAAAAGGGACTTCATTTGCAGTTCTGTGGAACTTAACAAACAGTTTAGGCGGTAAATTAGCGGTTTTCTAGGCATCCCCAAATGTCCCTTGTTTGTTCTGTCACAAACATCAATAGAGTTTGCAATGCTAATGAGGCGCCACTGGGCTGTAATAACGTCACATGTCACAGAGGTCAGCATGTGAGCCAACTATAGCACTGTAGGATGTAATAACACATCTGCTCACAGAACAGCATGGAATTTCTATTTTCAGGTGGTGCCAATTTTACAAGCTGAACACAACCAATTGACAGAAGCTGGGGAGGCTAGGGAGGGACAGGGAAAGGAGGACAGGGACAGGGGGACAGGGACAGGGGCTTCACACAGGAAATACCAAATCCCAAGTGTCCGCCTTGCTGCCCTCTGGATAGTTTGGTAGTCATTGTGCACATACTGGCCCAGTAGCTTCGTACTCATAAGTGCAATACTTGTGTTTGTAGCTACTGGGAATCACAGTCTGTGATCATACTGCTAAGCCACTGGAAAGTCCATGACTTTGACAAAAATCATGACTGTGATTTAGTGATGTACAGAGCAACACCTATTTATGTAATACACCAGGGTCACGAAACCCAGTCACAGAGGTACATGTAAGTACCAAGCTTATGGATTCATCATTCCTTGCTGGGGCTACTTGTATAGTGCTTGTTATAGCTACGTTCAGTGGAAATTGACTAGTTTGTGCACAAACTAGGTTTTTCTGAGTACTTGGGAACATCCCCCATTTGTACACCTCAATAGAGTTATGTGTGTAACGTGGCACCTGGTGACCTGGCTTATCATGGTGACTTGTTACCATGGTGACCTGTTTCCATGGTGACCTGCCACCATGTGCATGTGACACACACACACACACATGCACACACAGAGGTGAGTGAGCCAGCTACGTAGATACGTCTTTAATTTTTACAGCTTCAAAAGCTCTTGTTTTGCCTAACATTTCATGGAATTTACATTTAGAGCACTAAAGTCTTCTAATGTGTGTGCAGTTCACTTGAACTGCTTGGACAGGCATGTTAGCGGTTTTCGGAAATGCCTCTAGTTTGTACAGCTGTAAAATAAAAATTGTGTGGCGCCACTGAGCCCACCAGTGACCTGTCACATCAGCTTCCATTACAAATTAATTTAAGCCACTTAGCTAGTAAATTTGTTGACTCAGCAGAAATAGGGCTCTCAGCAACCAATTGGAAAAACTTGAACCAATATTCTGACAAAATGTTAATCAACATTAGCCTCGTTCCCAGGCCTTCTCATTGTCCAGCTTCAGTGGCTCAGTTGGCAAGAGCATCTGATTGGACTTCAGATGGCCTAGATTCAAATCCTGCCAAGTCAATGCCTACTAGATATCCAGCCTGAGAATTGAACTGTATCTATGGATATATATCCTCTGCTCCAACTCCAGAACTCCAGCGGCTCAGTTTGTAAGAGCATGCACATTTGACCGGACTTCAGATGACCTAGGTTCAAATTCTTACTGCATGGATCTCGTGTCCTTTTCTCTCTTCATAGTATTGTAGCTAGCTATAGCTTTTTCTGGTGACTCCCTTTGTGCAATTGGTATGGGGGGTTGTTGGAATGACATAGGTATGTGTCATGCACTTGATTGCTCGCTATATACAATAACCCAGCCTCACTGATCTGTGAATGATACCATAATTACAGTAACTGCACATTCATTGAGACAAGTTTTTACTAAAACCGAATGATGATAGAAGGATTGTACGATGTGAAGGTGGTCCACTCCACAAAAGAGGAGAGGTAGTGTAGCCAAACAGAACTACACAAACAAGTATGAATTTGTGGTACCTGCGGTGGTTGCCAGGCAGTAAGGAATGATGACCATAAAAGCGGACACTCATATTTCACAACAATCAGGATAATTATTGAGAAACTGTGCTTCATGGAATTGAGATGTGCACATGTGGTAAACAGCTTTTTGGCACTCAGTAATGAATACCCGGTACTGAGAACATCCTAATGAATACATCTGATCCTAATGAATTTCTACCATTCTTCAGTTGCATTTGGGATAGCCACTCTCTTCTCAGAAGCTCCCTACCAGCTTGCAAATGCAAGGTTTTAAATTCTAGTGAAAATTAATATTGCTATCAGTGTAGTGTCTAAATCAGTACTGCTGAACTTGCATGTTGTGGAATTGATACCAGCTGGTTAGGAAATAGAGATACCATGTGTTCTGTGAGCAGACACGTTAATACAGGAATTATTATTATATATAGTTTGCTCACATGTTGACCTCTGTGACATGTGACACTATAGTAAGCCCAGTGGTGCCACATGACCATCACAAATGCCATTGTTCTTTTTCTGATAGTATAAACTAGACATGCATGTCCCAAAGGTAACTCAAAAAGCCGCCAACACAGTTGCCTATATTACTGGATATTTGTGGCTACATTCCAATTATAGCTACTGTCTTATATCACTAGTTCTAAAGTAATTGCATGTAAACAGCATGTTAGGGGTGTCCCTAGTTTGTCTGTGCTGGCGTCACTGGGCTTACAATAAACCAGCCAGTATGTGAGATTGCTAAGTAATAAATTGCTAATTAATAACCTGGCAAAAAGATCTGAGCATAATAGACCAATCTTGTAGCTACCAATAGTTTTGAAAAACTGTTCACCTTAGTGAATTTTTTCGGATTGCTGAAAGATTGAATGGAAGTGGTTAATTTAATGCACAACAAAATATTCATGATTTTGGTTGATTGGATAAGTATGTGTTTGGATTAGTGAGGGTCTACTACACTGAGTTTCGGGTTTGTTGCACTCAATTTACAAACTGATTCTTATTTTCAATCAATAAAAACTCACTGCATATAATTTTCCACACAATCACCTTTTCATCAAGCTAGGAGTACCTTGGAAATCCAGTATTTGTTGCTCTCCGTTAGCAACGGCAGACATCCTGCAGACATGAGTGAGACCTAAAACAATGTCGTCACACCACTAGGGTTAACTACTACATACACCACATATCAGTCTCATACAGCTATGATATCCTATATTCAATAAACTGTTCACCTTCTTTTTATAGTTTGGTGTAGCTGTAGCATAACATGCACATGGTTGATTAGACACACATGTCAGCGGTCTCCAGGTACTACTGAGAAGCTGTACAACTGAATAATGTAAACAGAGACTGTGCTAGTAGACTGGCAGCCTGTCACACTGACTGATGTTTATCACAACTGACTGTGATGCCTGCTAGTAGACTGCATGGTGCCACTGAGCCCAGTAGTAGCCTGTCACACTTGTTTTGGCAGTGGTCATGGAGGTTAGGGAGGTGCTGACCTCTACTGAAAATCTGCTGCAGAACAACCCTTTACCTCTGAATGTTTTATTCACAGTTTAAATACAAAATTGTGATTTGGATACGTAGCATATTATGCCTTTTTCAGAATGTAAGGTTGAGTATTCTTCATTGGTTTGTGCATGTTTTCGATGCCACAAAAATCATTCATGAATTAGGTACACAATAGCTACTACATTTAGCCTAAATATAACAGTTAAAACACTACATTCTACTGCTTTCAGTTTAATTACATGTGTTGACTAAACAGGTTTCAGACGTTTCTGATTTGTACAACTTCTTTCATCATGTCAAAGATCTTTTGGGCCTTTTGTTCAGCATCTCTGGCTTGGTCTTGTGTGTAAACATCAGAAGGTGCAGTGGGGGGGTGATACTGGTTTGGAAAACGAGGTTTGAGATAGTGATTTCTGAGAGAGCTTGCATACACCCTCAGACCAATGGTTAGAGCTGGTCTTTCTTGCTCAAGTGCACCAGCATGGCCGTCCAGGTCATGATACTGCAAGCTTTCTCGGTGAAGACCACATACTGCATACATTCCCGCCTTGAGTGCTTTTTCAGCAACTTCATGTGCAAGGAAGCACACATGTGCGCACACTTCGGGGTGGCAATTAGTTTGAACCTGCATAAGCTGGAGAGCCTTTAGATCAGCTTCAGCTTGTCTGATCCACACCACTGCAGTTGTCTGGTCTGGTTTTGGCCGTGTGTAGAAGCCTCCTATGCTAAATCCAGTGCCATAACCATGGCTCCTGTAGTACACATGCTCTTGCTCCCTGGCACGTCGATGACTTCTGGCTATGTCATCCCATGTATGAAACCAGTACCTCCATGAGGAATCAGAGTATGTTGTCTCTTCTGCAGTACTTTCTTCCGCATCCTCATCCTCAGGGTCTTGAAGGGGTTTGCCTGCATGGAGTCTTGCAATCTGACATTGAAGGAACTGAAAGGCCTTTGTAGCCAAGGGATGGTCATTCTTGTCAGGGTGCCACTTAAGATAAAGTGCTTTGATTGCCTTCCTTCGCAAAACTTCTGGAAGCTTCCAAATACGTCTGAGTTCTATACAGATTTCCTTTCTGATTTTCTTAAATTCATCAGCTTCCAAGGCATTCCAGACCTGAGTAGTGTCACTGTCTGGATCAAACAGATCCAACTCTGTGCCAGCTTCCTCATTCTCAGATCGTCTAACTTTAGCCCGGAGAATTTTATACAGCTCGATAACACTGACAGATTTACCATTTTCATCGTTTTCATGTGTGTAGATCAAGTACTGATCAAGAGGTTCAACTTCTTTCAGTTCAGAGCTTTGTTCATCAGAGACAATGCGGTGGGCTACTAAAGCAAATATGATCTGGTCTTCTGTTTCTTCATACCCTACCCATTCTTCTGGCCTGAAAATGTTGTTGATATCTAGTTGTAGTCGATGGTGCCATGATTCTGGAATGGGGCTTCCAAGTTTAGGTTTTAGGTTTGGGTCAAACGGGTCTCCCAATTCCATGTCTGAAAACTCAAAGTGCATGTCTAGGTCTTCAAGCAGCCTCGAAACATCACCAGCTGTCTCTGCTTTTAGAAGATGTGATATTGCTAAATCTGGTTGCTTCAGTGACTTGACATCAATTCCACCAATTTCAGCCACACAAGAAACAATGGCACTTGTCAATAACTCAAAAAGGTTCATTTTAGATGCATATGCTCTAGCATCAATGTAAAGTGAGATTGACTCTTCATTTCTTTGGAGCAGGAAATCCACTTTTGCTGTACCAATTCTCTTTGGTGGCTCAACAAGTTTAAGGAGCAGGTTGCTTTGAAGGTTCCTTACTGAAAAGATCTTTGTGGTCTGGAGGAATACTTTAAGGGAATCTGCAAACTGGGAACTAAGCTCTTCTTCATTGGAGTTGCTTTTTAGTATAGCACATGCAGCTTTGGGGAAAATAGGCAATGCAAAGGATTTTTGCAATCTCTTGGCAAAATCGGGGAGTTGACTCTCGATGGAATCAATGCAACTTTCATGCAGTTCTCCTGTGCAACACTCCAAGAGAGCTCTTGGACAAACCTCAGGTGGTAAGCTTTGACAGAACTTTCTGTGAGTAAAGCCATATGTATCTTGTGCTTCCATTCTTGAGGCAAGAAGAGAAAATAGGGAATACGGCACCTCAGAAAAATCAAATTGGCCCTTCTCAAAGTACCTTGTGTCATGGTAGAGTAATTGTGTGCTGTCAACTAATTCATTCTTGGTGCTAGGAAGATACAGAGGGCTGAGTGATGGTTTCGTTATGGGGCCAACAATTCGTAAAAGATGGTACAGCTTTCTGAGAAGATACCTTACAGTTTTTGCTGTGTTTTGATCAAGGGGCTGTCTGAACTTGCTTGCGGTCTCAAGTGCAAATCGAATATGCCCAAGATGAACGTCCCTCTGCACACCAAATACTGAGAGAACACCCGGGAGAACAGAATACAGGTCATCTGGAAGGGGATTCAGGAGAGGATGGAATTGCTTCAGCTCTTCAGTATCAGAAGCAATTACTTGTAGTGGTGCCACCAAAACTGGCTGCCTGATATCACTAGTCTTTCCTTCGACACACACTGGGATGCAGGTTGCATCACAAAGCTTGTCAAGACTGCTGCACAAATCTTCTCTGCTATGGTTATTCTTGAGATATTCAAAGTTATTCACCATCACACTAAGTAGTAGAGGTGTCTCTTCTAGTCCAGTTTGAGTCTTCTTCATTTTGCAATCCTCAGAGTACTTGTCAAACAGGGAAAATTTTGAAAAACGAGTCTCTGAGATATTGTACACGTTCTGAACCACTTCACTGATGGTAGGAGGTGTGTTAATTCCCAGGTATCTCTTAAAATTTGTTGCTCTTTTATGCTCAACATACCAAGAGACCTTTGGGAGTTTAACAACTGGTTTCACGGTCCAAACAAGCTCACGATACTCAAACACTGCTGCTTTGCAGAGTCGAGTAAGATTGGTGATTGTTCTACCTTGTTGAAAGCGGTTTTCTGCTGAAAATATTGGTCTTATCCAGCTTAATCTTGGTAGATTTTCGACACACACAAAAGGGATGTCTGATAGTTGTGACAAGAATCGATAGTCTTCATACCAGTTTTTGAACTCAAATAAGTAGTGTAGAAGAACTGAAGAGGCTTCTTTGAGACTCTTGTGGCCTCCATCGGATACTCTGTAGCAAAATTCAAGAAATTCATCCTGTGTGACTTCTGTGCGTAATCCAATTTTACGGAAAAATTCCAGCCATTTGTCATCACTGAGTTCATCTGGTGGAAAACTGAAGGACTCCTTGAATGTGACAAAGATGGATACTTTGGGGTCACAGAACTCATACACTGGCCTGAGAGTGCCATCTTTTGGTAGGCAGGGAAGCTGCTTCAATGCTGCAATGAACTGAGAGGCAACTAACGCTCTTTGCCTGTAAAAAGATCCAGTCAACTTACTGTCACTTACAGCATTACTAAAAAGTTGGTCTCTGATGTGCTGCAGTTGTTTCAGTCTGTCATCATCACTTAGATGTTGGAACTGAGGAAAAACAAATTTGGTGTACACCTCTAGCGTGGATATTTCAATAATGCCCAGCACTGATGCCGGAGCCAGCCTGTTCCAAACCCCCTCTGTTTCTAGAAACACGACATGTGATTGCCTTAGCCAAATCTCACTGCCTGCCATGCAGGTTTCCCCTGGCCAGATGTACACCACTCCAAGAAGATTGCAGAAATTACCATTAATGCTTTTGAAAAGGGGTAAGAATTTGATTTTATAGAGGCTTGAATTATCATTTGCAAAGTGGATTTGTTTCAGGTACTCAAAGAGCTTGCAAATCTTTGCATCGACTCTTTTGTCAGTCAGGAGTGATGACAAATTTCCCTCTCCATTGGTATGGAGGTAATACAAGTTAGTGAGGATCCTCTCGGGTTCAGAAAGACGAGGACAGAATGACCTACACTGATCTCGGGTGACCACAGTCTCATCAAGAATAGGCATTCCAATCTGCTGGATTATCTGAAAGACATGTTCATGAATGGTGCTAGGTGTAGTGCTGACAGAGTCTACTGGTACTACTGGAAGGAGCTGATCTTCTGACCTGAAGGAAAACAGCTGATTGCTTGTAGAAGGCAGTAGAGCCCATTCTCTCACAATTGTTTTTAAACGGTATGAGAAAATTGCATCGCGTGTGAGACATTCCCAGAGGGGCTTCAGCAGATTTACAAAGCTGACGTGGTTGTCAGCATTTACGACTTTTTGTGAATGAAGTGCATTTGGCAATGTGGCTGAGAGAATACTGGAAACAAGGCTCCAGTTGTCTGATGTACATTGCTGGAAGTATGTTGGAACATACCTCATTTCGAGCATCTCTGGGTGGAGAAACTTGTCTGCACTTTCAGGAAACAGCCGTGAAAAATGAGAATAGATTACCTTTTCACTCTTAGTGAAAATACGGAGCTGTCCATCAGCAGTTAAGAGCAGAGGAAGATTAAATGGTGGTTTAGGAAATTCTTTAAAAGTATGCTGTGACTGTGACTGCAGTCTGTTTTCAGTAGAGGTACGAAGTAGGTAGTTTGTGAACAGTTTGAAGTTTTCCACTGACTGGAATGCCGTATCACTGATGTGACAAGGAAAGTAACCTGTGGGGGTCACCTGATGGTAAAACATTGTGTAATATTTATACACTGTGTCTTGTGAGGCCACAATGAGCTCAATTCCCTCATCTGAAAAGTGACATCGTAAAGTCATGGGTGCAGCAGCCAGATGCATTCCAATACTCTCCAGAACTGGAGCTATTTCTTGCTGGGTGGCTGAATACCAAAAGTATGTTTGCTTTGAAGGTTCTTCCTTGTTCACCAGAGGGTGCCATTCAATTTGGAACTTGTGCTTGGAAGATGATGAATGAGATTTTGTAGCAGATGGAAGCTTCTTGATGGTAGCAAGAATCATTGCATTTTGTGCAGAAAGTTTCTGATACACCATCCTTGCTACTCTTAAAAGCTCACCATCTGGTATAGAATCATTTCCTAACCATCTGGGGAAGACCTTGTAATAATGTTGAATGTTATCCAATATCTTGGAACGCAACTGATAAATGCTTGGCAAAACATATGAACTCTGACACTTGACTAAGAAGTCAGCATAAGATGAAGCAATCGCTTCCATCAGTTCTTGGTTCCATCTCGTCCTGTCATCAGGTTTGTCTCTGATTGTAGGGTGCCATAAATCTCGCCGAGAAGCGTCCAATATGAAGTTTCCATTCACATGTACAGGAAGATGTGAACTGAGAGGGAGGGGAAGAAAGCAGAATACCTTCCCTATGAAGCCACTGGGTTCCCTGTCCCTGTCAGAAGCTCTTCTGGAACCACTGGAAGTGAGAGGTGCAGCTATACCATGCTTTGGTTTGACTCGAGAAGCAAACATCCAAGTAGACTCATCACAGTCTATGTCTCCAACCCCTTGCTGAATAAGCCACTTGTTGGTCTCTTTTGCTACTGTATCAGTCAGTTCAATTGGGTAGGTAATAACACATGCTTCACTACCTCTGATGAATGCCGAGGCTTTTTTATGGAGCTGTGTACGGTGCTCTACTGCATCTTGGTCAATCTTGACTTTATAGTGGTTAGTTAGCTGCATTTTAGGTTTTCGCTCACTGTCAGCAATTACAAAGAACTTCAGTTCTGTCACATGATTTAAGAAGATGAGAGCCTCCTTCATGTCTGGAGCCCATTCTTTCAGGTTTTGCTCCATTGTCCAAGGGAATAATGGTGCTTGTGGAATAGTATCATCCACAAGCTCAGATTGTTTTATCAGTTTTCTGGTGCAGCGCAGAGGAAATCGAAACAAAGATCCTCCTTTCATTTCAGCAGGACAGCCTGGAATGTTTTCTCGAAGGTATGCTGATTTCAGATCAGCCCAGTTCAACCAAAACTTTTCATCAAGCTTATCATATCTTCTTCCAGGTTTCAATGCATTAGCTCCGGGCACATATCGGCAGTGAGGGTCTAAAATACATAATGTGCTTCCATTTGTAAGAAAGCTGGGACAATCTGTGAGGTGGTAGACCACATTGAAGCCAATACCATATTGGCCAATGGTTTCCGCATCTGACCTTTTGCTCCCAAGGCCCAGCTGCTGAATCCCTTTAAGGTCACTTTCACTAAACACACTATCATTCCAGACAAGAAATGAAGGCCCTTGTAGGTCCTTCCAGTTAGAAGATGGTAGCTTCTTTTCCCCATGACTTCGTTTGTCAAGAACAACATACATCTTGGTAGCTTTTGAATCATCAGCATTCTGAAGCAGTTCTTTGAGAACTGTAATATCAAATGGATACTCTCTCAGGATATTTTTGATTCTCTGTGTTAGCAGCTCACGTTGGCCAAATTCTACACCATCAAAGTGTTGAAAGGATGATTCATATTGCTCTAGCAATTTACTTCGCACTGGCTTCACTCCAAGTTTTATAGCTGACTCACGTGGTATTATGTCATTTACAAATGTATACTCTTCATCAATTTCACACCACTTAGCATCATTGTATGCTAGTTCACTGGCTTCACACATTGCAAAGGAAGTGTCTGGAAGATAGCAGGTGATATCTGTTGGAAGATCTTCAGTGGAGTTGAGTGCATTCACCAAGGTTGGAATGAGTTTCTGACACTTGGAGTCTACTGGTTCAGAGCCAAAGTCAGTGTGCATTCCATAAAGGGCATTTAGGAAATCACTAGGCAAGAAACACTCCTGGATGTTGAGAGATGCCACTAGGTTAGTTTTGTGCTTTAAAATATCCGGCAATCGAAAGAGGTAAGGGCCATTGTGGTCCCAAGTAGTGGCCACTACTTTAGGACTAACAAACTCTTTGCCAGTCCACACAGAATTGGTTTCCTTCAGTTCACTCAAGTCTTCTTCCTGGTTTTTAGAAAGTGTTGTTTCCAGGAATGGGTATATGCAAGAACAGGCCTCCTCTGTCCATTCAGTAGATACTTGAGGTTGCTGGGAACTAAAGGCATCAATGAGCTGGTGCAATTGTTTAATAACAGTGTCAGTTGTTGCATGAGTCTGAATACCCAGAAAAGAGATCACATCATATGGAATTGGTCCACATCCTCCTTCCTTGGGTTTTGCTTCACAGATAATGGGTGCCTCCGAACCAGCTAGCAAGACATTATGCTCACCGTGGAGAAGCTCACAGGGACTCAGTAAATCATATGAATCGCCATACCATGTCAAGAGATAGACTAATGGCTTCTGCATCACTGGCAAGAAATTAGTGGTTGCTAGCTCTCGGGTGTCAACTTCCACCGAAGGGTTATCAATTTCAGAATCATTTGAAACATTGTTTTTAATGCACTTCATCAGTAGTCTGACCCTTTCAAGTGCCTTGTGCCTGTCCTTGGTGTAGAGTTTTTGGATTGTCTTGGCCCGTTCTGTGAGCATGTTCCAAGGCAAGAAACTGCTGATCATTTTCAACTGAATTAAAGCTGTGTTGATCAGTTTGTTGCTATGAAACTCCTTAATGGGAAATACACCCTCCTCTGGATCATACAACTTTGCAAAATATGCACTTGGATCAATGAGTTCACTGCACTTTTTCAGTTCTTTCCCACGTGGAGTGCATGGAATGCATTTCTTACTTTCTAGGTACTCTTGTAAATTCTCCTTTCGACTTGTTGAGTCAACTGCAAAAGCATGTAATAGACAGTGAAGAACTTTGTTCCGAATCTTCCTCAGGGAGTCGATGTTGTCAAAAAAGATTTCTAGGAAATGTTCTTCATCAATGGTGTATGATTCAATATCTGGAGACAGGTGTTGTTGGTATGGAGCAGGAAGGTGCACAATTGGTTGGTGAAGGTTTTCCATTACTTCAACTACACACTGGGGCATTGGATGGCAGAGAATGTGTGGCCCAAGAAACTTGCTGTCCGACAACATCAGCCATTGTGCAATGCTCTCTGAAAAGAACAGTTCACTGGAAGAGATCTCTGTGTACAGTGGCTGCACAAAAAAATCCCATGGATTGTGTGTCTTCAAAGAGTCTTTTAGGGGCCAAAGGGTGTAGAAGTTATAGTCCTCCTGCTGAATGCTTCCACTCACGCACATACAATGCAGTACTTCCAATAGAGATTGGTAAGCCTTTGGAATGATGTATTGCATCAAGTCAATATTCCACTGTACTTCATCTGTGACACGACTTTCATCATCTGAAGACCTGATGCCCCTACGGTCGGTATTGATGGCAAAGTTACTACTCACATGAACAGGTAGTCCAGTCTGTAGAGTCAGGGGGAGGAAGCAGAAAACCTCACCCTTAATTGGCTTTGGGAGGTAACGTGCAAATTGCTGTTTGCGGCAGTGTCTTGTGGATTTCTTCTCCAGTAGGCAAGCAACAGAAGCAGTGGCATATTTTTCACCATTATCAGAATCAATGGTGTCACTGTGTGATGCCACTAGCCAGTACTCTTCTGGAAGTGAAGTTGATTCAACTTGGAAAATATGTGGCATACATGCATTCCTTTTGACTTCCATTACAAGTCTTGGTTTTCTGTCTTTTCCATCAATGCGACTGAAAGTAATACGTTGGACATTCCTCAGGAATAGGAGTAGTTTGGATCCAGCATTTTGAATGTCAGTAACGAGCTGCTTGATATAGGCCTCATTGTAGGTGATGTGACTAATTTCACTGGGTGAAGAGCGGAAGGGAAATCGAAATATGGTTCCATTATAGTAAGTTTTTGAGTCAAATCCGTACAATCCAGCGTATGGAGCAAGCTGCTTTGAGGATGCCACAATTTTGTCAGTGAATCTGAGCCTCTTTCCCGGCCTTGTACTATCCTTTACTACCTTGCAAAGGTGTTTGAGTGTTGGATCAAAGATGTACAAGAAATCACAACTCACAAAGGAAGGAACGTCTGTGATATGATACACTGAGCAAAAGCCAACCCCAAACTTCCCAATTTTCAGAGGTTGGTCCATTTTTGTGGCACCTGCTAGCTTTGTGATATTCTTGAAATCTTCTTCTGTAAACACTGCATCATTATGGACAATCAGTGCAGGTCCATGACACTCTGCCATTCCAGTGTAGAGAAGAGATTTGGGGTTAATTTTATGCATGCGAGCATCATAGCAAATATTGACCTCAGTAGCCTCGGCATCATCTGCATTTTGCAGTAGTTCTTTCACAATGGTTAGTCCATCTGTGTAGTCTTTGAGGATATTCTTCAGTCGTACTGTGAGGGGCTCATGCTGACCAGCATCCTCGAATGCATCTTCAGAAATGTCCAAATACTCACTGAGGGGAGTCAGGCCAAGGTTGCGTGCCATTCTAGAGTGAATGCGGTGATGTACAAAGGTGTATGAGTCTTCAGAATCCGAAGTTAGGTAGTTCTGGAGGAAATCAATGTCTGTGTAGATAACATCACTGGCTTTCATTAGTTCAAGTTTCCCAGATCGAGACTCAACTGGAACATAGAGGTCTTCAGGAGATACATCAGTAGGCTTTTGGCCATGGTCTGTGAGCCAGTTTAGAATACTCATGACAATGGACCATGCATGGCGGTCAGTAGCTTTCTTGTCTTTTATTCTCTTCAAAACTGAGAGGATTTGTGATGTAGTGAAGCATTCTTCAACTCCAAAGTGGGCAAAAAGTTTGGAGAATTTTCGAAGCTCATTTGGAAGGATGTACAAGTAGGGTTCGAGATTTTCATGAAAACTGCTGTTTTGTTTAACTGCAACTACATCAGAGCTGACGAAAGTGTGCTGACTTTCAATCCAAATCCAGTTGAGAGAAGAAAGGTCATGATCCAGTTCACTGAGATGCTTGTTCAGGTATCTGTAAATATAATGCACCATTTCACCAATTGTTTCGACTGCAATTTTAGAAGAATGTTCAATGACATGCTGAAGATGAGATACTGCATGACTTGGTACTGTGGCTGTTGAGTTGAGAAGTGAGCATATCTCAGAAGATGAGCACTGAACAAGGAACATTTGTGAGCCCACAACAAGGGAAAGGGTCTTGATATCATCACTGTTACAGACTAGAACTGGGGCACCAAGTGATGCAAGATGGGAGGTGCAAGCTCTCCCTTTCCACACCAAACACTTTGAGTAACTCAGTGGGGGAGCCGAGCAAACAGGTAGCCAACTTCTCTGTTTGGCCAGTGTTTGAAGAGCTTGTAACAGTGGACAAAAATGTATACCAGGAAGACTCACCTTTTCAGTCAGTAAAGAAGGGTTTGCACTCAAGTATTTTAGGACTGCCTTTGCTCGGGAGACACATTCTGAGCTTACCTTCTGTGGAGAAGTTGATGGCTTGGTACTAATTGAATTGATAATAGTCACAATCTCATTGCCTGTGACTGTCTGACGCAACCCATACTTGCGAAGAATTTGAAGATGTTGGTTGAAAGGATCGATGGGAAACTTTTCTTCACCTTTGAAAAGTTCTTTCAGATCTCCCTTAGATGGGTCAAATAGTTGATTAGGAGGTTTGCGAACTGAAGAGTAGGGATTGACATGAAGGAAAGCAAGGTTGGAGATCTGGTGGGCAAGTTCATTTTTGAAAGATGGAAACTGGGACGTAAAAATTGGGGACAACTGAAGAACTTCCTCCATTAGTGAGTCAAGCATGGTGTCAGGATATGCTCCATTACTGATCATTGGGAGGAGTACACTGAGGATAAATGTGATTCGGTTTGGTGCACCAATGCCACTAAGCAAGGATCTTTGGTTCTGAGAACGTGAAAAGACAACCAGATTTTGTGGCAAGTAATTTGCACTGATGTCAAAATTATCTGGTTCTAGTACAGCATTTCCTCTCCACGACTTTTGTTTTGCTTCTGCTATTGAGTAAAGTTTAGTCTGATTCAATACACTGAAAACAGGAAGGTTCTGGAGGACACTCATATGGCTTGTAGCAATCATTGAAGACCCTGTGGATAAGAACAGCTGGAGGCTGTGTGCTTCAATGGGTGTCAATCTGATTATCTGCAGTTGTGACACATTGATACCCCATGCATTCAAAAGGGCTGTGCAAACACCACCTGAATTGTACCTGTTGAGATATGAGAACAGGTCCCTGTGATGCAAATAAGAGAACTCATCTGACTGAGTGTAGCGAACCTGTAGCTTTGTAAGTGCACTCAGCAACTGACTTGAACAAGATTCTGAGATGTAGACAACTGTTGAGTGTTGAGTGAGGCGGGTGACCTGGAAGCCTTGTTTACCCTCTGAAGTTAGAGGGAGAACCAACATTCCGGTGAAATAACTCAAGCTATATGGCTGAACCCACCTCCAGAACCTCTCAAGCCACTTTGCATGGGAGGATGATGATGTAACACAGTTTAGAGTTTGCCACTCACTGGGAAAGCACTGTGGGAGTAGTTGGGCTACCAATTGAACACTCAGATTCTGCAGCTGTGTTTGCTGAGAACAAGCTACCTCCTGCAAACTAGCTTGGAGTTCTGGGATGTCTGGAAGATCTACCAAGAGTTCATCAATGTTAGGGAGAAGATCACGAGGATACTCATTACTACAAACATAGCGTGCCTTGACTCTTCTCAATGACCAGTTAGGCTCAAAATCTACATAGCTACCATCAGCTAACGGGAGCAATGCAAGCTCATTGAGAGCTGAGTATTTTTTATCTGACAGGCAGTATGTGAGAAGCTCAAGTTTGCTACCTGCATCACAATCTTGGTAGGTACTACAATGGGATCGTAATGCTTTTCGAGCAGTGCTGGGAGATAGCAAGTGTACAGTCATTTTTGCATAGGTTAGGGCATCCCATATCAAAGCAGGTACTTCAACTAGCTTAATGCCGCAGTTGGAAAGCACTTTGTGCACAACAGGAGATAGAGCACTATCTTGTTCTATAAAAGTGCCTTGAGTCTGTACAATCCATTGACCACCAAAGGCTCCCTCTTTTCTTGTCCAAAACACTGCCTCTTTGAATAGCAACTTGAACAAAGGAAACAGGAGACCCTCCCAGGGTGTGGGCTTCACTGCATCCACAACAGGCCAGACTTCATAGAACTGCTGTGGACCAAGGTGCTTCTTGGCTTCCATGAGCAGTTTGGCATAGCATGGGGGAAGGAGCTCACTTACCAGCAGTTTGTTCCAGTCAGCTGCAGTATCATTCTGTCGCTCAACAGTTGGCCATTTCAGAGTTCTACGGTCGTCATTTAGACCAAAGGTGCCATTGACGTGCACAGGGAGGGGGGAAGAAGCCTCAATGGGCATGGGAAGGAAGCAGAAGATGCGCCCACTAGAAGAAGTGGGTAAACTTGAGCCATCACTCAGCTCTAGTGCCACTCCCACCCAAGGGAATACGTGCTGCTTTGCAGCAGTATCAAGAACAGTTCGAGTTTGTGACCCTACCTGGTTAGCCACCAGCCAGTGGCTGACTGTTGTGGTATTCTTGGAGAAGTCAGTTACTTGCACATGGAAATCTGTCACTAGGTCTATGTGCCTAGTGATACAGTATGGTAGTGGTCCTGCCTGTGCACTTGCTGTTTTCAGCTCATTCGTAAAATGTTCTCGCTTGTGGCAGATGTCATCCTTTTCACGTATTGCTACTTGAAAGGACAACTTTTGCTGCCCACGTCTTGGTGATATCTCATAGACCTCAATTTTCTGAACAGAACGGAGGAAAAGAAGCAAAAATTTTGCTTCATCTCTGAGGGAAACAAGTAGTGTACGCAACATTTGAACTGTGTAGAGATTTTCTGATAGCTCTGAAGGAGCATCGCGTAGTGCGAACCGAAAGAGTGTTCCAGGATAAATTCTATCCTGTGAAGAAAAACCAGCTACCCCTTCAAATGGTGCTAGACTATCAAGCTTGTTTTGTGTATATATTTTATTAATGCTGTAGGACCGTCCAGATTTTTCTGGCCACACCTTCTCCTGAGGTTCCATATAGGCCAATCTCTCCCCACTGATAATCACTGGAAGATCTGTATCGGGAAAGTAAATGACAACACTTATTGTCCAGCTATAGCTATAGACTAGTCTTGTGCCCAGACTACTTTTCACCTAGCGGGAAAATAGTCTGGTAAACTGCCCATACCGTTTTGGTTCCAATATTTTGAAATCACCGTGACGTCACGTCAACTGGATTCTGAATTCAAAAGCGCTCTAGTAAACAGCAAACTCCGAGAGAACCTACTCATGCTCCTTTTGATAGATAAAATAGCCTAGTCTACATGCGGTAGCTAGGGTTGCCCGATCAATGTCCATTTCGCTAGTAGATCGTTGGCACGCAATGTGAAATGCAATCTTCGATGACGTCAAGCATTAAATTAGAAAAGAACAATGCACCAGCATTCCAGTGCACTTGAACGAAAATGGAATAGGCAGTTGACCAGACCCATTTTTCCGGCAGGCGTGAAAAATGCAGTCTGGGAACGAGACTAAGTTATAGACCTGCCTATTTTATAGCAATGTCATAAAGAAGAGAATTAAGTTTTTCGACTACTGGAAGGAAAGCGGTTCCCCAAGACCAACCACAGCTAAAGTATGACATTTGAAAATATATGTAGACATGCTGTGTGTAAAGAATTAATACAGTAGGATGCATGGGGTTTGGTTGTAAACAAAGCATGAAGCTATAGCTATATCGATAGCAGAATAATTCTGCTGCTCATGAGCAACCTGTTGTGCATAGTCCTGACTTGAGGCATGCAGATTCAACCACTAGTGCATAATCACTAGTAGCAGGTGAAGAACATGCACAGACAATCCCAGGATGAGATCCCATTTAACAACCATATGCCACTGATATGGTAATACCTGTAGTCTACATGTATATCAATTTTCAGTTTTATTCCAGTATGCATAAATTGTGCTTGAAGAAAAGCCAATAGTTATGGCTATTACTTATCACAACCTCCACTATACTGCAACTATGAAGGTCCAAGCCTGGCACACGAGGGACAGTCTAATGGAATCTCATCACTGAGCTAATATGACTAATTCGCACACGGCACAGTATCTAGGTAAGCCTCGCTCCCAGGACTACACCTAACTTTTTGGCGCGCGCATAGTACCGCCAGCATAAAAAAGCTGGGCGGGGGCCTGGATAGACATACACTTCTCAACTCCTGGAATCTCAATAGTGAATAAAATTATGAACCTGTGATGTGGTAAACGGAGTTGAATCCAATTCCAAATTTCCCCACTTTGAAGGGATCTTCTGCCTTGACGCTGCGCTGCAGGTTCTGTATGCCCTCCCAGTCTTCATCTCTAAACTGCGCATCGTTGTAGGCCAACAGTGCGGGTCCTTGGAAGGGGGCCAACGCGGGATCCACGAGCGACGTCGTTCCATGCTCCCTGCTGTCGATAAAGAACTTCACCGTCTTTGCCCCAGCATCGTCCGCATTCTGAATAATCTCCTGCGAAGAAGAGTTGTGCAGCTATGTCAACCCACTGCTCGATCTAAGCTACATATATAGCTATTGCTAGCTAAATGGCATACCTTGAAAATCTGGCCGTCAGGGTATCTCTCGAGAATCCCTTTTATCGTCACAGACAGTGGAGGTCGTCGCTGTCCAAAGTGCTGCCCAGTCAAAGACGCACTCTCACTCATTCTGTCTAGCCCAACTGCGTAGGAACATGAACAATGTTCATACTGAAGGCTAGCTAACTATAAGTATAAGTCATTAGCTTACTCCACATTTACCTTTATGATGGGATGTCCATGAGGTATTGATGCTAACAGTGACGCAGAGATTCAATCTTGCTTCAAATTACTAGATAGCTATCCTAAATACAGGCTATTTACTCGCCTAAGTCAAAATTAGGTTTCGCTCTGGTCTTTATCTCCCGTCAGTGATCTAGATGGTAGCTACTCAGGGGGTATGTGGCTACAGCTCAACAGCAACTTTTTCATCTGAACTCAATTTATTTTAGGAATCTGAGTTCCAGAAGAAAACTTATGAATATTGGACCATTCATTGATTAGGTCATGCTAGGAAGTCACAGCATACTTGAAACACGTTACATATACACAGTGTAGTCGAGTGGGTGTAGTACCGGAAACATCTTTATATCATACATAGTCAGTGTACAGTACAGTATAGTGTTCAATTCACTCATACCTATTTTTTAAAACTTGCACACCCACATAATGTATAACCAAGGGCGCATCAAGCGTGTTGTGGCATGACCCTGCCTATTCCACCGAACCACTTCTTGATCCATACCGGTACCTGAGCCTGACCCCTTGAGGGGTTCCTCCTACGGGAGGGGTGCAGCCTTGCTGATGAATACAGGACCATTCATTGATTAGGTCATGCTAGGAAGTCACAGCATACTTGAAACACGTTACATATAGTCGAGTGGGTCGTGTGGGTGTAGCACCGGAAACATCTTTATATCATACATACGGCGGCTCGATGCGCCCTTGGTTAATCTAAAGGGATGTGAAAAGAGAGATCAATCTTGTTCTAGGCAGTTTAGGTTGCAAGTCTAGTGCTAACAACTCTTAGATCGCAATGACTAGCTACGTAGCTTTGAATCTTGGGTTTCTATAAGCATAACATGTAAATTAAAATGGGTGTGGCTACACCTATTGTGCATTGTTTGGTGGTACAAGGTGACTAAGTCTTTTTTTTTGGTTTGGATGTCTTCACAGAAAAAAAGCTATAGTCTCGTGCCCAGACCCCACCCTCTCATGAGGAAAAACAGCCTAATGAACCAAGTCAAATGTCTTGGGCTAGCGTGCATTTTTGCAACTAGTGTAACCTAGCGACGTTCACATCCACTCATAAAATGATGGGATACCCAAGTAAAGATGCAAATTCTGCTGTAAGGGAAGTCTTATGAATAAATAACAACCTCACAATCTCATTGGTCCTTTAGCTACCACATTTTGGTAGCTAACTAATAGGTCCAAGAAATTCGACTTTGTTCACCAGACCATTTCTCACTGAGAGGAGCATGTATGTGACACTAAATTTTGGTGGATGACCCTGTTACTAGGCTTTCACAATCTCCCAAGCCCTGATAATAGCTACACTGATGCAGTTGGAATAAATTCTGTAGGAGCCGCTTCAAACCATCAAAGCTGAGGTGGGTGGCCATCACCGTGGTAACACGCAGCCACTTTGCTGTGTGTGTGTGGAAAAAGACATAAATGTAATTATACTTGGGAAACCTTCTAATCATTGAGTTTATGTTGTAACAAACAGTGTGTCTCAGATGAGTGGTCACCATGATCATGTTGTAACAAACAGTGTGTCTCAGATGAGTGGTCACTATGATCGGTAAACTAACACTACAAGTCATACACTATGATAACAGTGGCACTAGAAGGCAAAGCCCTGTAGATGACTATGGTTGGATGTGCATGTTTGTTCATCCAAGGATGGGTATGACACTTACAAGTAGCTACATCCTATTGTCAGTGGAAGACTTGTGATCACCATAATGATGGAAGGTGTACGTGTACAATCTGCTGCCGCGATTGTCTACTGTCATAGAAAATCAAAACCTGCATGACCAGTAGGCTAACTAATAACAGAAATTGACCATGTTTAAGTTTAGAGATACTTTGTTTATCACTATAAAGGGTGGGTAATTAACATTGTATGGTAGCTTTATGAGGGTTAGTTAGTTAGGTACTGCTGGAATATGATACTAATTGTGCGGATAAGTTTTGTTGGATGACCCTGTTACTAGGCTCTTGCAAGTATGAGACTGGAACCAGTTGGTAATGAAACTACACAAGTTCAGAATCAGGGTTTGCAATCTTATACGATCGTGTATGCTTTACAGATGATGTTAGCAAGTCACATATTTTGTGAGTCTGTGAACTAACTCTGTTGCCAGCCTATATTTACATTACCTGGGAGTACATTAGCTCAGCCCCTTAAGTTTTGATTCATTTTTTGCTTAATCAACCTTGTGCCTCACCCCCATGCAGGAGATAGATTTTGTTTGTGCATGTATCACGAACATTGTAATTTCTAGCCTTGATCCCAGGCCAGTGAAAGAAGAGAAAGTATCTGGCTTAGACAGGTGTTCATTCAATGATGGGTAATTCCCATGGTACCTCAGTTCAGCTCATGTGATAGAACAACAAAAATAAAATGTATTTCAAGAACAGATTCAAAAGCATAAAAAGTAGTACCAGTGAAACAACCTTGATATTATAGCCACCCAAAGTAAAATCAAATCAGGCCAAATGTAAAATCACCAACAGTTGCTTTAACTTGTTCTTGTGTAGATCGTTTTGTTTATCATCATCAATGAGCTTTGTCTTCTCGTTGTACTCTCGTGGATCATTGTTGTCAGAATCACCAATTTTCTCGTAGCCGCTCTTCTGGCGAGGTTTTCTGAAGAGGACGTAGTGTTGTAGCATGAAGAGGAGGTCAAAACATATGGAGAAGAAGCCTAGACCAAACTTGGTCGGGTCACCAAATATAGATTTCCAGTCATCTGTGTTGGGAGATGTGTGTGTGTGTGTGTGTGTGTGTGTGTGTGTGTGTGTGTGTGTGTGTGTGTGTGTGTGTGTGTGCATGTGTGTGTGTGGTGTAAAGCCATATCAACCATTTCCATAGTAACATTTAACCATTGACACATGTACTTGTCATCTGGTTTTGTGTACTGCCAGTTGGTGTAATCTGTTTTAAGGGTAGGTTCTGCAATACCAGAGCTTACCCTTAAAAGTGGGAGGTGGGTGGTTTTAGGCACGGGGCGCCATGCATATGACGGCTGTCTTGGCTGGCTATAGAAAGGCCTTGGTCGACACTGGCTGGGCCATTTCTCTCCTTTTTTGCACAAACAGGCGAAGAAAACATTCCTCTCAGCGTGCAGGGGCCAGGCATGTAGGCAGTTTTCAGTGTGGATAAGTATTCACTGGTCAAATAGCCCTGACTATGAAACTCACTTATGAATAGGTGTGGTTAGGGTTAATATGAACCTGGACAGAATGGTTGGAAGTTTATTTGTCTCAAATTTCCAGTGCTACCTCTCAGCTGAAGTTGAAGTACAGTGCATTCAAGGTACCCATATTAGTGGTTAAGTACAATATCTACTCTTATGCAATTCCATTCCCATACCAGTGGTCTGGAACTGAGACATGTTGAACAGTAATGAATATCTATATACTAGAATGTAGTAATCTAATGAATTTCTGGCCTCAATGAATTTCTACATGCACCCCTTCTCAGAAGCTCTCTGTTTAGGCCTGAACTTTAAAGCCATGCTTTCAAGTTCCAGTGAAAATGTTATTAGAGATGTTTTATAATGGATTCTACTAACACCAGCTGGTTAGGAAAAGGGACTTTATTAGCCATTTGCAGTTCCATGGAACTTAAACAGTTTAGGCGGTAAATTAGCGGGTTTCTGGGTACCCGCAAATGTCCCTTGTTTGTTCTACCACAAACATCCATAGAGTTTGCAATGCTAATGAGGCGCCAGCGGGCTGTAATAATGTCACATGTCACAGAGGTCAACATGTGAGCCAACTATAGCACTGTAGGATGTAATAACACGTCTGCTCACAGAACAGCATGGAATCTCTATTTTCAGGTGGTGCCAATTTTACAAGTTGAACACAACCAATTGACGGAAGCTGGGGAGGCCAGGGATTCCATTAAGACACCACTGCAGAGAAATCCCAATGGGTTTCTGATTCACATTTTGAATAGCCACCCCTTCTAAGAAGCTCCCTAGCAGCTACCTGAGGCCATTTTTCAAGTTCCAGTGAAAAGGTTATATCAGTGCTGTCTTAGGTCAATGGATTCCACCAACTCCAGATGGTTAGGAAAAAGGGACTTTTAAATTAATCATCCACAGTTCTGTGAAATTTAACCAACAGTTTAGGCGTGTAATTTAGCGGGTTTCTAGGTACCAGCAAAACGTCCCTTGTTTGTTCTGTCACAAACATCAATTGAAGTTGTGATGGTAATGTGGCGCCGGCGGGCTTACTAGTGATCACATGTCACAGAGGTCAACATGTGAGCCAACTATAGCACTGTAGGATGTATTAACAAGTCCACTCACATGGAATCTCTATTTCAAGTGTCAACAAGCTCAGCAATGAAAGCTGGGGAAGCCTGGGAACCACTACAAAGAAAGACCAATGGATTTCTGATTATAGCTACCCCTCCTAAAACACTTCCTGTCTGCGGCAAGGTTTTCAAGTTCCAGTGAAAAGGTTGTCTTTGGTTAATGGATTCTACCAACACTAGACGGTTAGGAAAAAGGGACTTTTAATCATCTATAATTCTAACCAACAGTTTAGGCGCGTAATTTAGCGGGTTTCTAGGTACCCGCAGATGTCCCTTGTTTGTTCTGCCACAAACATCAATTGAAGTTGTGATGGTAACGTGGCGCCGGCGGGCTTACTAGTGTCACATGTCACAGAGGTCAACATGTGAGTTGACTAGCAGTGTGTGATGAATTCTGCTCACAGAACAGTACGGCATCTCTATTTCCCGTTCAGCAGAACCATGCAAGGAAAAGGAGCTGGGGAAGACCCAGAACAGGGCTACTCCATTAAAGCACCACTATAGAGAAAGCCCAATAGGATTGAGATTTACATTTTGAATAGCCACCAGAAGCTCCCTAGTAGCTGCCTGAAGCCAGGTTGTCAAGTTCCAGTAAAAAGGTTGTCTTTGGTGTCTTATATTAACAGAAAAAGTTGCTTCCCAGGTGCTCGGGAAAATGGAAAGGGTTAGCCTTCTGATTTTCAAGTACCTGGCAACAAAGGCTAGGTGCCTCCGCTTATGGGTTAAGGTTCTGCTGATTCAGAACTTCTGTGTGGAATTGGCACCAACTGGTTAGGAAACCCCCTACCCCAATGACATTATCAACCTTAATTTGCTGGCAATGTCAATATAAAGTCTGATTCCCAGGCTCTTTCCTGCACCCAGGGGAGAGTCTGGGAATGAGGCTACTTTATATGTAAACATGCAATGTGTTAGCCTCATTCCCAGGCCGTTCCCGCCTCCAGTTTTTGATCGCTTGCAGTATAAAAACGGAGGGGAAGGCCTGGGAGAAAGAGTCACGTGCGTGACGTCAGGTAGACGTGAGGGTAGACGTGAGGGGGGCGGTGCCCGACGAAGAATCTCGAGGTCCTTCCTGTAATATCTTGTCCAAGAACTTGAGACTGTAACATTCGAAATACAGCGTCAATACAGCTCGTTGTTTGGTAGATTCGAGGCTGATCAACGCAAAGTTTGTGAGTTACAACGATCGGGCACCGCCCCCCTCACGTCTACCTGACGTCACGCACGTGACTCTTTCTCCCAGGCCTTCCCCTCCGTTTTTATACTGCAAGCGATCAAAAACTGGAGGCGGGAACGGCCTGGGAACGAGGCTAGCAATGTGTCCTGCTCAGCCTTTCATAAAAATAAACAATGAGAGATTATAGACCGCAGCTTATAACCAGGAAATACTGAATCCCAAGTGTCCATCTTGCCGCCCACTGGATAGTCTGGTAGTCATTGTGCATATACTGGTCCAGGGATACAAGTAGCTTTGTATCCATAAGTGCAATACTTATGTTTGTACTGGGAATCGCAGTCTGTGATCACACTGCTAAGCCACTGGAAAGTCCATGACTTTGACAAAAATCATGATTTTAGTGATGTACAGAGCAACACCTATTTATGCAATACACCATAAGTACCCGAGCTTAAGCAAGTCATCATTCCTTGCAACAAAGCTGCTTGGGCTGGTTGTAGTGCTTGTTATAAGTTCAGTGGAAATTGACTAGTTTGTGCATAATTTAGGTTTTTCTGAGTACTTGGGAATATCCCCCATTTGTACACCCAAACACATTAATAGAGTTACAATTAATTATAGGTATGTGGCGCCATGGCGCCTGGTGACCTGGGGCCATGGTAACTTGTTACCATGGTAACCTGCTACCATGTGCCAGTCAGCTAGATAGTAGCACTGCAAGATAACATCCCATTGTTAATTGATCAATTCTATGGCTTCAAAGCTCTAATATCTTGTTTTGCATTACACTTCACAGAATTTACATTTAGAGAATCTGTATAGTAACTGCTTATGCATGTTAGCGGTTTTCGGAAATGCCTCTAGTTTGTACAGCTGTAGAATGAAAGTTGTGTGGCGCCACTGAGCCCACTGGTAGCCTATCAATTTTAAGGCACTTAGTAAGTTTGAGGTTAGTAGATAAAGCTGTTGACTCAACAGAAATAGGGCTTTCTGGTACCAATCTAAGATCAGAAAAACTTTGAAACAATGTTCTGACTAAATGTCAATCACCATATATCATACATCTAACTCATGTGAATGTACAGATGTCAATGGGGGAGTCCCGCAGTTCATAAAAACCCATATTTAGTACTACAAGGTCCTGTGACAATACATACCAGTACTACAAGTCACACGAAAATTTGTATCAGGTATCACCAAGTCATGTGAGCTATGTCTGAACGTGCAATGAAATTGGGAGTTTGTATGATAAAATCATTATCACCATAGTGCCAAGCTATACTGGAAAACATCACAAGTACCAAATGTTTTCGATATAGGTTCATACAAGAGCGCATAAGAACGGCCGGCTAGAGTAAGAGCGTGTAACTCTGTAAATTTGAAACCGGTCGGAATTATTGAACCGTTCCTAAAATAGTAACACGTACTGCACAGCTGCGCGTAGACATAAGCCGTTGTTGCTAAGCACATACCGGGTGTTCTATTTTTAGTAACAGTTCAATAATTTTGACCGGACTACGGGCTTCTATTGGAGTTACACGCTCTTACTCCCGCCCGTTCTTATGTGCTCTTGGTTTATACTATGGTGATAAATATATTATCAGCCATTTGCACAGCTGCCATGCATGTGATTGTTGGTGTATGCGTACCGTAGTTGTATGAGAGAAGGAACATCTGCAGGATGCTGAACATGCCCCCAGTGAAGTCCAGGAGGACATTCCCGATGCTCCACCCCACTGTGCTGCGACGACGACAGTTCATCCATGCCTATAGGCACATGGAAGTGGCAGATAATGTACAACACAAATCTGGTGGTACTTCAGATATTACCCCCTTAATAGCTAATGTTGAATATTCGTACAATACAAATCTGGTGGTACTTCAGATATTAACCCCTTAATAGCTAATGTTGAATATTCGTACAATACAAATCTGGTGGTACTTCAGATATTAACCCCTTAATAGCTAATGTTGAATATTCGTACAATACAAATCTGGTGGTACTTCAGATATTAACCCCTTAATAGCTAATGTTGAATATTCGTACAATACAAATCTGGTGGTACTTCAGATATTAACCCCTTAATAGCTAATGTTGAATATTCGTACAATACTTTTTGGTTTACATTACCATTGTGTAATGTGATGCGGACAAATGCTCTACTCACGTTGTGAGCAGAAAGAGTGGAATGGGGGGAGGTGGGGAGGTGGGGAGGTAGGGAGGTGTCAACACAGTTTGGGCTCACTTTGCCTACTCTCCTCTTATCTCGCCTTCTAAAGACTAATTTGTGTCATTTTGCCTACTCAGCAAATACCATAGTCTCGCGATAGAGCACCCACTCACAAAAGAGCGCCTACACCCTACTTTTGGCCCAATTTCTTGTATAGGGGTCAAAGTTTACTCAAATGAGCACCCTGGAGCGAGCTTCGCGTGGAGTTTGAGAAGCACAGCCTCAAGCACTATGCATATCTGAGGTAAGAAACTTCGTGTAATACTTCACTAAAAAAAAGGTTACTACAAGGCATCTTTGCGTAGACGGACGTAGCTATTGGTAATGCGGTGCGCACCGTGAGCTACACCATGCTTACGGTGATATGGTGCTGTTCAGAGTGCTGTCAGGACTCGACTTCGAAGCTGCTGATGGTTCGAGGGTATCGAGTCAATGCTTGCAGTTCATCTGAGCAGATCTTTACTGAAGGAGAAGAACTGCATCCAGTGTGGTGCCGTATCTGCCCATACAAATTGTGTAATTACACCCTCATTGAATTTTCAGCAATTGTTGAGTATTTTCAGCAATAGTAGGCAAAATGAGGGTAGGTGATATGAGAGTAGGTGATATGAGAGTAGGCGAAATGAGAGTAGGCAATATGAGAGTAGGCGAAATGAGAGTAGGTGATATGAGAGTAGGTGATATGAGAGTAGGTGATATGAGAGTAGGTGATATGAGAGTAGGTGATATGAGAGTAGGTGATATGAGAGTAGGTGAAATGAGAGTAGGTGATATGAGAGTAGGCGAAATGAGAGTAGGTGATATGAGAGTAGGTGATATGAGAGTAGGTGATATGAGAGTAGGTGATATGAGAGTAGGCGAAATGAGAGTAGGTGAAATGAGAGTAGGTGATATGAGAGTAGGTGATATGAGAGTAGGTGAAATGAGACGATCCCGTCAACAGGATTAGAAGACCTGGGTGTGAGGCTAAGTGTATAAACCAGTACAGGTACATAATCCATAGTCTCCCTCTTACCCTGGCCTCATTCCAAGGCATGTGTGTCCTGGGAATGAGGCTACCTCTGCCCCTATCTGCAGGAATCCTGCACCAGATTCCAAGGCATGTGTCCTGGGAACGAGGCTACCTCTTGTCCC
>OX422194.1:7902772-7905272 GCA_949130485.1 Agelas oroides | reverse complement strand
GAAGGAAATGGACCAGGCAGCAAAATAGATCCAGCCAACGACGGCAATTATGATGTTGAGTGGTAGCCAGTGGACAATGGATGCTTCAAATTTCACCTTTTCAAGACTAGGAGGAAAGAGAGGGAGAAGAGAAGGAGGAGAAGGAGTGAGAGAGAAGAGGGAGGAGAAGGAGGAGTGAGAGAGGAGAGGGAGGAGAAGGAGGAGTGAGAGAGAAGAGAGAGAGGAGAGGGAGGAGTGAGAGAAGAGAAGGAGGAGAAGGAGGAGTGAGAGAGAAGAGAGAGAGGAGAGGGAGGAGTGAGAGAAGAGAAGGAGGAGAAGGAGTGAGAAGGAGTGAGAGAGGAGAGGGAGGAGTGAGGGAGGAGAGAGGAGAGGGAGGAGTGAGGGAGGAGAGAGACAGGAGAGGGAGGAGAGAGGGAGGATAGGGAGGAGAGAGGGAGGATAGGGAGGAGAGAGGGAGGATAGGGAGGAGAGAGGGAGGATAGGGAGGAGAGAGGAGAGGGAGGAGAGAGGGAGGAGAGAGGAGAGGGAGAGAGGAGAGGGAGGAGAGAGGGAGGATAGGGAGGAGAGAGGAGAGGGAGGAGAGAGGGAGGAGGGAGGAGAGGGAGGAGTGAGGGAGGAGAGAGACAGGAGAGGGAGGAGAGAGGGAGGATAGGGAGGAGAGAGGAGAGGGAGGAGAGAGGGAGGAGAGAGGAGAGGGAGGAGTGAGGGAGGAGAGAGACAGGAGAGGGAGGAGAGAGGGAGGATAGGGAGGAGAGAGGAGAGGGAGGAGAGAGGGAGGAGAGAGGAGAGGGAGAGAGGAGAGTGAGAGAGGAGAGGGAGAGAGGAGAGGGAGGAGAGAGGGAGGAGAGGGAGGAGAGAGGGAGGAGAGGGAGGAGAGAGGAGAGGGAGGAGTGAGGGAGGAGAGAGGAAGGAGAGGCAAAAGAAAGGGAGGAGAAATCAAGTTTTTCAATGAGTGGTAAAAGACAGAAGCACACCTCCATCCCATCGTGATCTATCTCCTCCCCCCCCCCCCCCCCCCCCCCCCCCCCCCCCCCCCCCCCCCCCCCTCCCACTTCCCTCCCACTTCCCCGACATACCTTACAATTGGTCCTGAAGAATTAGAAAGGTTCCCATCATTATGTGCGTATATAAAATCCAATGAGCGTTCGACCAGCACCAATGCCATGAATGGGTAAGATGGTCGCGTTTGAACTACTGATCTCCACCTGGGCCAATGGAATTGTTTATTTCCAAATCACTATATAGGTGGAATTTGCTCTTAGGTGGGAAGATGGATGAGAAAAGGGAGAAAAAGAAGAGAGGAGGGAGAGAGGAGGGAGAGAGGAGAGGGAGAGAGGAGGGAGAGAGAGGAGGGAGAGAGGAGGGAGAGAGGAGGGAGAGAGGAGGGAGAGAGGAGGGAGAGAGGAGGGAGAGAGGAGGAGAGAGGAGGGAGAGAGGAGGGAGAGAGGAGGGAGAGAGGGGAGAGGAGGATTGGAGAAGAGGGAGGTGGGGGGAGGAGGGGAGAGGAAGGGGGGAGGAAGGGGGGAGGGAGGAAGGGGGGAGGAGGGGGGAGGGAGGAAGGGGGGAGGAAGGGGGGAGGGAGGAAGGGGGAGGAGGAAGGAGGGGGAGGGAGGAAGGGGAGAGGAAGGAAGGAGGGGAGGGAGGAAGGGGAGAGGGAGGAAGGAGGGGGAGGGAGGCAGGGGGAGGGAGGAAGGGGAGGAGGGAGGAAGGGTGAAGGGAGGAAGGGGAGGAGGGAGGAAGGGGAGGAGGGAGGAAGGGGAGGAGGGAGGAAGGGGAGGAGGGAGGAAGGGGAGGAGGGAGGAAGGGGAGGAGGGAGGAAGGGGAGGAGGGAGGAAGGGGAGGAGGGAGGAAGGGGAGGAGGGAGGAAGGGAGGAGGGAGGAAGGGGAGGAGGGAGGGAAGGGGAGGAGGGAGGAAGGGGAGGAGGGAGGAAGGGTGAAGGGAGGAAGGGGAGAAAGGGGAAGGATGAAGGGGGGAAGGGAGAGAAGGAAAAGGTACCTGATCTGGAACATCTATAATTCCGCTGTGGTCCACAGTAACATTAAGAACAAGATTCAGTGTCTCATTCTCCTGCTCCGAACCCCTAAGATAAGATCAGGAATAACTCAACATAGTGGTCAAAAGTTTGGAAAGTGTACAATGTATAGTCCCACAATTCAACCCTTTACTAATACCTGTTTAGAGGAGAGAGTCGCAGGCCACCAGGTTGATGTGTGATAACGTCAATGATTCACATTGACTTGAGTGACATATGCATACATGTAGTGTGTATGGTCACCTTCATTCCTATAGGTCTACACTCCCTCTATAACCATGCAACCATCTTTGCACACATTCATTTACAAGAGCATCACTTTACAACAGACTGATCAGCAGACTCTCTTGAACTTCCATGTTGTCTGTCTATGTATGTATATTGCTTTTTTGCAATCTATGTTTCCAAGTATTGCACACTTTCGGTTTATGTCTGTATTTAAGTGATCGTTGTAAGCATGTTGTATA